>OX465094.1:44339402-44555886 GCA_949987625.1 Chalcis sispes | reverse complement strand
GTTGGAGAAGCTACTTAGCAAATTCCTTTTTTGACCGGGAAATTCGTTGAGAGGCCGAGTGTTTCAGGCCCCCTTCCTGGCGGGCTTCTAGGTGAGAGAGAGTGAGAATTAGAAAGAGAGATGATCCATTTTTGCGGAATTTTCACCTACGTTTATTGTTTACTATTTACAATAAAATTATGTTTATTTAAGTTGTACAATCGTGTTCTATTTAAAATTTAACGCATTTTATAAAAAGAATGAAGTTTTTTTATTCGCATTTTAAGTGATTAATTTATATAGTGATTTTTAAATAAATATGATTATTTAAATACTAAAAAAAAAAGATTGCTATTGTGGATACGAATGATATCCTCAGATTAGTAAGATAGTAGCTTAAATAATCATTTTTAATTTAATTTCTTATTATTCGTTGAAGACTGTTGGAGGAGTACTTGTTTGACTACCCGTATTTTTAAAAAGTATTAAGTAAATATTTGTTAGTATGATTGTAAATTTATATTGAAATTTCTACTATTAATAATCATTTTGATTACAAAATGTGATTATTAATGCAATTTCTTCTTGTACAGTTTCGTTTATAAAATAAAATAATGTAGCTGGCCGCGGACTACTATTCTATTCTAGTGAAATAGTAATAATTAGGATCGTTGAATTGTCGTTGAAATTAAAAATTATCTAGAGGACTTAATAACAGTTGGCCTACTGCAGTTAATTTAAATTAATTATTTCTTATAATTCATTTAATTAATTACTTACTTTTATTTAATTAATTATAAAAAATTATTTGGAGTGCATTACAGGAATTCATGGCATTCCAGATGATTGCACGATGTTCTAAATTACGCTATAAGAAAGACTACCTTGCATGAATTTGTATAAAAATTGCATAGTAGTAAAACTGAGTGTAACGAGAGCGGCTATTCAACTCTCGGCTTAGCTTTGATTGAGTTTCCGAATGGTTTACGTCAGTGGGAAGTGCATCGCGTAGGTTGTAGAGGGGATTATTGTGTCAGGAAGAACAATAAATAACTTTTCCGCTGACAAAACACAAAAAAAAAACGGAGGTCATGCACCGACGTTACATTCTATACCACTTCATTGACCTTCTGATCGTCTCAATCAAGGATATTTGTTTGTCAATTAGATCTATTCCTCCCATATTCTTATTGTATATTCTTATTGTAATAGAGTACATATGATGGTTTTATTTTTTCTCTCTAGTCTTGTAATCTTTTTTTCCTGTTTTCACTAAATCGAACTCGTGTACTGATGTAATCATCCATACTTGTTTTTTATCTTGCCACTTCAGAGCCATCCAAATCATATTATCAGCAATTTGTACTTCTCCTTTTTCGAGCTTTATATCTAAAGAAGGTAATCCTCTTCTATTTTTTCGGATGCTACCACATAACCCTGTATCTTTTTCGTGCAAAAATTCTGTCAATAAAGGAGAGGAATACTTATTGTCAACGTGTAGTATGTGACCTTTTCCAAAATAGAGTTCCATCAAATAAACAACAACATCTCCTAAAATGCCTAAATCAAAACTCTTGCATTCAGTACTCGTACCTGTATGAATGGTGAAATTCAAAATCAATCCAGTCTCACAATCAACAAGCATATATATCTTTATACCAAAACGATGATGCTTCAAAGGTAGGTATTGCTTGAAAGCTAATCTCCCTTTCCACAAAACAAGACTTTCGTCAATACATAACTTTTGTCCTGAATCTATAACGTTAGAAAACTTTATTTTTAGATGATCGATTACAGGTTTCAATTTTTTTATTGGATGATTGAATGGAATTTCGTTATTTTGTAAATGTAAAAACCGTAAAATCTGACAATAACGATTGCGAGTCATTGTTTGCGAAAATATGGGAGTGGATAAGATAGGAGAAGTACTCCAATAATCCTTTAAATTACCTTTTCTCACATGTCCCATGAGGATGCATAAGGCTAAATATTTCAATAGTTCGTCTTTCGTCAAATCATACCATTTACTCATTTTGGCACGTTTTACTTCAGGATTCTAAAGTTTATAGCGCTTCGTTTCCTCACAAATAAGATTGAGAAGGTAATTATCAAAAAATAATTTAAAATAGTGAATTGGATCATTTCCATTTAATGGAATATTGTCTTGCATACCAGATCGTGATTCAAATGTTTTGATGGACAGAAAAAAAGAATTTCCATAAAACATTTCATAACCAAGAACATATTTAATGTCCTTATCGTCAATTTCAATATAGCTATTGTCGGAATCATAGTCCGTCTCTAACTCAGATTCTCCACTGCTGATGGACATATTCAAAACTACATCAAAAAATCGAAGCCTGATAAGTAGTATTTAGAAATAAATAAATGTTATATTTTTCTCCTACTTGCACAATTAGAAAACATCTTTTGGAGTACTAATGGTAGGAAAAAATCTAATATTTAGGTTTCATTCTGACCCGCAATGCAATTGGAATTATATATGCTTTCCTAGCTGTTTTAGTTGTAGAAAAGAAAATAATGGATAGTCGCCACCTAGCGGCGATGACCAGCATCAAACTTCGAACTTGTAGACCAGGGTATATGCCAATCAAATCCGAAATGAAAATTGTAACTCAGGTCTACATAAAAAAGTTGTCTGTACTTTACATGTAATAGTCTTTATTTTTTTGAAGATTTTATCGATTTTTATCGATTTTTAGCGATCCTGAAGACTGGAAGGTGATGAAGCAAATCCGACCACGGATTCATATGTCGCTTGTGCAGAACCAATCATTCTTCAAAAGTTTTTTTGAGAGAGAAGAAAAGAATTTTTCTGAAGATTTCTAGCGATTTCCTGAAGACTGAAGGATGATGAAGCAAAACTGACCACGAATTCGTATTCAGGAGGCAACTTCTTTTTTGTAGACCTGTGTAATTTATGACTTTGATTTGAAGGTTAGAAAAAAAGAGTCAGGTGAGACTTCAATTTTGACCGTAAATTTGGATTTTCTGCGATTTTTTTACATATAAAAGTTGTAAAGCCGCTGGGGATCAGGGTGGCGTACAAATTTAAGGGGAAGCGGCGGGTTTCTTGCTAGCGCAAGTTAAAACAACCAATTAAAATAGACACGAACAAATACGTTTATTCGAACTTAATATTAACTTAATACACAATGATCGCGTTTTTACGCGAGCCCAGAGCGTCAGCTACACTCGTGTAGCGCGGTTTTGTGCGCGGAAATCACGTTCGCACGGCTAGCTCACGGTTAGAGCGGTCGCGGGCATACAAGATGCGAAAAGACAAAATGGCGCGTAGCACGCGTCGCGGTCGCACTACACGCAGCCGGGTAGGAAATGGAGACGATTCGTTCAAGGAATGCCTCCTGATAACAGCCACTGCATCTTGGCACTTACCAAATGTTCTCTACACGCCTCGAATACAACAAGAACGGTTTTCCTGCCCTAACACGCTCGTTTCGTTTTCAATATATTATATACGGATGCGGAGTCGAACTACTAAGGCTAATGTTTGCGACTATGGCACCGGACGGAGTGTCGACTGCTTGCTAATATCGAGACTTCTCGCTAAAACGGGCCCGAACGGAGTGAACGAGAAGCTCCTGCGTGGCACTTTCGCGAGCGCGGATTTTAGATAAGCGTTCTGCGCCGGCACAACGTACGCGTGAAATACGCTACGCGACGCAGCCGCCGTGCGCGCTCAGCGCTGTCGGCAGTTGACATTGCCGCGCGCCAGCAGCGTGCGTTTAGGTTATCCACTCGCGAGTACCAGTGTTGTTATCTTTCTTCTCCGGAGCGGCGAGAATCTACCCCCGATGTCCAAGGAGTCCAGGTAAGTCGACGCGTTCCATGGCTGGTAGGCGTCGACTAATTTGTTTTTTCTTTCTCCTTTCCATGTGCGGCATTGCGGCAGATCAACAGCGGGCAAATTAAACGGTGAGCGGCGGAGAAAGCGAAGCGGCGGTGTCGAGGACAGCGATGGCTTGCTAGCAGCGGCAGCGAGGCAACGCTCCTAGACAATTCCAGTTACGTAATTACTTGCACGCAGTTGCGGTGCTTAAGTGTCTTTGCTTGCCTCCTAACCTCCTCTTCCAATTTCCTATGGTGTTATGTGGCAGCCTGTGCTCTCCTTCCAAGGTGCAGCTGCTATTATTGCTTCCTTCTTCTTTGAACTACTACTGTCTAGGAGATAGCAGGTACGGGAACCACGATAAGGACAAGAAGGAGCTTGGAAAGGAATCCCTGCTGCAGTGTGTGCGAGCAATTTCGTTCTATAAAAACAAAGAATTTGAAAGCAAAAAATGTTATGTTGGTTAAATTTGATTAAAGTTTTTAATTATCACGATTCATAGAATATTTGTCCCCAAAATAATCTCCATAGATCATTTTAATCCTTGACATGGATGTAATCCAAATGTTAAAGTTTACGCTATTTTAGTAATTCCAGTAAAAATAGGAGTTTCCATTAAGAAATGACATTTGACTTTCAAATGGCCTAAAAATTACCTTCAAGGTCAGAGTCCAGGTTTCTAAAAAATTGTGCTTTTTGAACCGGTCAGTTACAATTTTTAAAAAGGTCATATTGTATAAAAAAATACGACTTGTCAGACATTTTGAATGAAAATGTTATTTTACCGTTATACACATATGACCGCTGTATGGATTTTTCGCTCTTTCAGAATTCAAAGTAAAAAATAAGGGATTTTATTTGAAAAAATGAAGTTGACTTTCAAGATGACTTTGAGTAAAATTTCCAAGATTGAATTCAAGGTTACCATTATAATTCTCGTCGAAAATTATATTGGCCCATGAGGTCATTTTTCTTCTTTAGGTAGTTTATTCTTAAACCGGGAGGGGGTCCCGAACATTTCGAACACTCTACATATGCCAATATTTTTTTGACTCTACGTTGATATAGTGATTCGTAGTTTTAATAGTTGATTACCCGTAGTGTGAGGCAGGTAGACAACTTTTATTTCCTCCAATTATTCTAGGTGTCAGTCATTGGTTATAACCACAAAATAATAGTCTAAGGGCATCTTCAAAACTGCGTTACTTAATAGTACTTATCTATTGTGGAGTTATTATTCTCTACCATGTTGAGTGTTCAACTGTCTAAATACAATACTGTCTAAGTTTTCAATACTTGAATCGTTGTTTCAGTTCTCTAGAAGACTGAGGTTATTACTCTTTTTATGGCCATTTTCAGTACGTTCGTAGGGGCTATTAAGCGCCTCTGTATCATCACTGGTTATAATAGCAATAATCCGTATCTACTTGATTGCTAAAACATAAATTTTATAAACTTCCGCCGCATTATGACTTGAAATTGGAACTTATAAAGCATAGGGTGCTTTCGATAAAATTTTTCTTGCCCTTTTCTTGATTCGTTATGTATTCCTATTTCTCAAAATTTACTGATTTAAAAACACCTATAACTATTTAGAAACGTGAATTAACATAAATGCAAGCATTTAATAGATTCCCGAAATGTCTAAATCCCCAAAAAAGAACAAAATAATAAATATTTCAATTAAAGTAAAAAAAAAAACTACACGACTTTTTACCAATGTAATATACATTATTGATATCTGATAAATTATTTATTTATCTCTGTGTAATATATATTGAATTTATAATTTTACTATTGTTCCAAAAATTTTCTTTGCAGGCAGCTACAAGAATTATAAATGAATATGGAGAGAATATTAATATCTTCTTATATGGAAACGTTCCTGTAGGATACACTAAATATGCTTTTACTCTATCGAATAAACAACAAAATAAGCATCAAAAACATAAAATATATTTTATTTTGGCAAAATATTTAAACGGATTATTATATTATGATGATTCAAATCGATGGCTGGAATTTCATGAAATCCAAAAATTGTTACCAAACCCGATTTTTAAAAATATCTCTTATCTCTTTATTACATCAAAATAAATTCATTTTTATCACTGTAAATAAAAATATCTGTTAAAACCATACATCTTTTATTTTATGAAATATGACAATTATTTGTATTGAAATAATATTGTTAAAATAACACCTGGTTTTTAGATATTATGAGCTAATAGAAATTTGAGTGCAATATAATTCAAGATAAATAATAAATGGCTATCAAATTATTGAACCAGTTATCTATGATGATTCAAATAGTAAAAAATGAATGAAAGCATAGACTTGTACGTGTGAACAAAATTTTATACAGCAATGTTCTGTAAGTAACTGAACTTGATGTAATTGCAAGCTATATTTACCCCTTTAATGTTCAAATGTGATGAAATTTCGTAGTTTCACTCATTAAAAATTATTGATGAAAATTGTTGAAAAGTATTGTACATTGTTAACTCTTTTTAAAATCAACGTCAAGTCGATAATTATTGGACATTCTTCTTCTTGATAAGTTATAGTTTTACCTTAGTTAACAATTAATATAAACTCAAATCTTACAAATATCTCCGAAATAGTTGTGCTTCTTCCGTTATAATTTTTTATTTCCATTTCGGAGACTTTTCACTCAAGTTCTCTGCTACAATAAAACTATCCTCCTTGGTCTTAAGATTGTTTTTAGAAACGTCTAATTTGCTATAAAATCTTTCAAATCGTCTCATAATAAGAAACAGTTGTATATTTTAACACATTGTTGCCGGGACACGTAAAAATACGTTTTTCGCAAACTGTGAGTAGAGCGCGGGCCACGTTTATAATAACGATGAAGAATACATTCTAAGACATGAAAATAAAAGTTTAATAAAGAAACTCAAAGCCTTTTTAAATTCATAGTGATTTTTTTGTAAAAATAAAATTCATGCACATTTTTCAATAAATTGCCCGCTCCAGCCGTAATGCTCCAGTACAAAACGCCCGACCACAATCTGTTAATTTTATCCAACCTAATTGAACTCATATTTAGTTTGCACGCTTATCAGTTGCGTGTACTCCTCATTATTTAGAGTTTGGACAAAATAAACTGAAGAGTAGTGACTCAAGAACAAATTTTCTAAGAGTAATTCAAAATTGGTTTCTACTCAATCTAAGTAATTACTCTGTTTACTAGAACTACACTGAACGTTAGTAAGTTGAAAAGATCTTAACCTTAAGAGAACCGTTCGTTGAAACTTATAAAGGGTGATTCATTATGAGGTTTGATTTTCAATAGGCTTTTTTTTACAGATCACGCGTGACTCCTGTCAAACTGTAATGTAATTTTTATTCAGTATTGTTTGACAAATCATCATGAAAAGACTTACACCGCAACAACGTATCCAAATTGTTCAGCTGTATTATGAAAATCAGCGTTCCGTGAGAAATGTTTTTCGTGCTCTTAGAGCAACTTATGGTGTGCATCGTCGATCTACCGAAACCACTATAGCCAATATCCGCAAATTTGAAACCCAGCATACATTATTGGATGATATTCGACCGATTAGACCACATCCAGCACGTAGTGAAGAGAATATAGCTGCTGTAGCTGAGAGTGTGGCTAAAGACCGTGACGAATTGATTCGGCGTCGTTCTCAACAGCTTGCTTTGTCGTACGCAACAACTTGGCGTATTTTACGTAAAGATCTTGGTTTTAAGGCATACAAACTTCAACTCGTACAAGAATTGAAGCCGAGCGACTTAGGTTTGCGTCGTGTTTTTGGTGAATGGGCTCTGAATTAGCTCAATGAAAATCCGCTGTTTTATCGCGAAATTTTGTTCAGTGATGAGGCTCATTTTTGGCTCAATGGATACGTCAATAAGCAGAATTGCCGTATTTGGGCTGATAAACAACCTAAAGAGCTTCAACAGCTACCACTAAAGCCACAGAAATGTACAGTTTAGTGTGATTTATGGGCTGGTGGAATCATCGGTCCATATTTCTTTCAAAATAAGTCCGGTCAGAAGGTAACCGTCAATGGCGACCGCTATCGCACCATGATAACGGATTTTTTGCTACCTGAAATTGAAACCCGTGGTATTGGTGAACTTTAGTTTTAACAAGACGACGCTACTTCGTATACAGCGAGAGAAACAATCGACTTACTGAGAAATCATTTTGGTAAGAACCTGATTTTATGTTTTGGACCAGTAAATTGGCCGCCTAAATCGTGTGATATTACACCTTTAGATTATTTTCTTTGGAGTTACACGAAGACTCTGGTCTTCATGGATAAGCCAGCTTTAATCGACGCTTTGCGAGCCAATATTACTCGTGTCATTCGCGAGATACCGGTCGCTATGCTGGAACGCGTCGTCCGATTGGACCCTCAGGATGAACCATTTACGGCGTAGTCGCGGTCAACATTTAAATGAGATAATCTTTAAAAACTAAATGTCATAGATTATTCTTTCGACTCACAATAAAATTTTTACTATAGAATTCAACTTTATGCCTTTTATTTGAGATTAAAAACCAAAGCTCATAATGAATCACCCTATATTAATATAGAATATACTACATGGGCTAAGAAGTCCCGGGATTTTTAATGAAAACAAGCGTTTTTGGGCAATGTTGTATTTATTCCTCAACATAGTTGCCTTCAAAGGTGATACACTTAGCATAGCGATTTTTCAACATTTGGATGCCCTTTCTGTAGTACGAAATGTCCAAGCCTTCGAAATACGCGGTTTTCGCGATGACTACACAGTATGTCGGAAAAGTTCCGGAACTTCTGAAATAAAAAATCGAAAATTATCGATAATTATATCTGACCACATATAGCCTAACACGACAGTTAGATGCTTTACAAAATAACCATATCAAATAACATTACGGTAAATTAACCCATTAAGGGCTGAGAAGAAACTGTTAATGGTGTAGCTTTAGATAGTATTACAAACGTGGCGTAGGATTGATAATAGCAAAAAATTGCTATTGGTACTTTCAATTTTTTCAAATTTAAAATGGCGGCCCAATATGGCGGACCAGAAATTATAAATTAACTTAGCTGTCTATCAAAATTTATTTCTATAAGTTTTTTGGCTCGCTCATGCCGAATCCGTGGTTAGAATTGCGAAATTTCACATAGCTGATCCAATATGGCCACTCATTTTTCGGATAAAATTTGGTTGCCGTAAATAACTGCATTCTATTTGTTTCAATCATGTATCAGTTTTATTAGTATTCAGTTTTAGTTTAGTTCGTAGCTTGACAATATTATGTGAATAAACCAATGATAATAATCCGCACACAAGTCCCGATTCAAATATGACGGATTAATATGGCCGATCAAAATTTTAAAATTTAATTCTTTCTCACAATAAACATCACATGGGATTATTTTGATATGCTGATGACGACTTTTATGTTGAAATCACAGAATTCAATATAAATATGAGTCTATAAAATATATTTCTATTATAGATGTAAATACATATATTTATGTAAGTAAAAATGAAAAAGATTGTATCTGACTTATCTTTGAAATATAAATAGTTCACGATACGTGAAGCTCTATTCAAATTTTATCTTGTTGCTGAAGGCTGTATCGATTCTTATTTAGATTATTCATATTTAAATTCATAGTGGGTTACTGTTTTTGTGGTGAAGTTTTTGAGATCTGATTACGAGTTACTTTATGTGTAATTTTGTAATCGTACTGTTGAAAATCTCTTGATTAGACAAAATTCGGTTGCTTTTATATCATGCGCTTGTCATAGTCAAGCTGCAGCTCTCAAACACGGCGCGTTTACAGAAATTCATTTCATAAATAAAAATTTTGCTATTCATAAAATTGTTTTTACATACTGTTAATTTCTTTCTGTAGTATCGTTGTTACAGTATTTCATTAGTACTAATTCTCAAAATCTATATAGAAAATGTTGAAGTGTTCACCTTAAGTAGAAGATTTAGAGAATTTTGTCAATGAAAGTGAAAGTGTTCGTAGGACTCACATTGACATTGCATTTATACCTTATGAAGATCACGACAGTGAATCAGATGGCTATTCCGATTTAGAAATCGACCACGTATCATCAGAGACTTTTCTTCCTTATGGCTCATACGAACATGTCGTCAGTCAATATACTGAAGTGCAAAAATTATTAGAGCCCAATCATATATACGATCGGATAGCAGGTGCATTAACAAATAATACTCAAGATTTGTCGAATGAATTATTCTTACCTGAAAATGTTATAGAAAATTAGATGCACAAAAATGCCTATGAGCTGTTTCACCTGTTCTTCAACTTTTAAATGAAGGGATACATTATTGAAGCTACGTAAAAAAATGGTTCCGAGCTGATTGAGCTTGATTTGAATGTATTTCTGACTATAATTATGATCTCATACTTCAACATTCGCAAGAGTCAAAATCATTATTGGTCAAATAAAAAAAATTTAGAGTGTAGTATTGTGAAGTTATCGATGCTAAGAGATAAATTTAAAAAAATAAAGCGAAAAATCAAATATTATAAGAAAGGAGATTATAATGAGAAAGATAAAGTGTAGAAAGTGCGAAGGTTATATAATATGTTTCGAGAAAACCTTACACAGTTTGGTTGGTTCAAGCGCAACTATTCCATCGATGAAATCATGATTAAATATTTTGGACGATTAGCTTTTAAACAATGCATTCTAAATCAGCCTATACGATTTGGATAAAGTTATGAGCCATTTGTTCGTCAGATAGTTTTCTCTTCGATCTTGATATTTACACAGGTAAATGCGGTAAAACAAACGATAAAGCATTGGCTAGTATTCCACTTGGTTCTAGGGTAGTTATCGAATTGATTCAAAAACTCTTAAGAATGGTTACTCGTAAACAAATTCAAAACTTTCATCTTTATTTTGACAATTTCTTTTGTTTACCAGATCTTCTGATTCATCTAAATAAGATAGGTCTTGCAGCTACCGGACCTGTTAGAGAAGATCGCATAAAAGTTGATACTAGTATGAGTAAGAACGTATCGAGAGGAATACTCAGCAGCTTTTTCGATGGATCGTCTAAAATAAATTGTATCACAGTAATGGACTCGAAACCTGTCACCATACTGTCTACAACTCACGGCATCAAACCCAAGGTTGAAATGAAAAGATAGGATAAATCTCAAAAAGCTAAGCTGAATGTAAATTTTCCTAACGCATTTTCAAAGTACAATGCTTATATGAGCGGTGTAGATATAACGAACATTGTAATAATTTGATATCATGAATTAGAAGTAAGAAATGGACATAGTGTCTATTTTTACAACTGATCCAAACAGCTTTAACTAACGCACTCGTTTTGTACAACAATCTTCATCTGGGAGAAAAGAAAGGTACTTTGGGTATCGTAGAGGAGGTAGTAGATTATTTTATCAATGAATTCAATCGGCCAGAGAAAAAAGTTCGTAAAACGACGAAAAGTCCTCTTGATATGCATATAAATCACAAAATTATAGTAGGAAGAAAGGAGCAGTGTGTTTATAAAACAAGAGGAGGTGAGCAATGTCCAATACGAACCGAAAAATTTTCTACCATGTGTCAATTACATCTCTGTAAAAACCATATACTTGAACATCTTTCTTAAGTCAATCAGTCCTAGATTCTGAAAATTACAAAATAAAATCAGCCCTTTTTATGTAATATTTATTGTAATATTTATTGTCAAAAAGAATTGAATTTCAAAATTTTGATCCGCCATATTGGCCCGCCATCTTTGAATCGGACCTTGTATACGGATAATTATCATTTGCTTGTTCACATAATATTGTCACGCCACGAACTGAACTAAAATGGATCATCTAATACATGATTGGAACAAATAGGATGCGGTTATTTACGACAACCAAATTTTATCCAAAAAATGAGTGGCCATATTGGATCAGCTATGTGAAATTTCGCAATTCCAACCATGGATTCGGCATTAGCGAGCCAAAAAATCCTAGAAATAAATTTTGATGGACAACTAAGTTAATTTAAAATTTCTGGTCCGCCATATTCGGCCTCCATTTTGAATATTGAAAAAAATTTAAAGTACCAATAGCAGTTTTTTGCTATTTTTAATCCTACGCCTCGTTTAAAATACTATCTAAAGCTACACCATTGACAATTTCTTCTCAGCCTTTAATGGGTTAAGCTACTCAATAACTTATAACACGATCCTGAAGTTAGTTTATCTGACTATTCAGTCACCACGTAACTCCGTACCACAACCAAGTGGCTGAACCAACCCAACCAATGAAGGCAAGAGATTAATGCACAGTCAATCAAGACAAAACTATGACTACTCAGCTAATAAAAGCAAGGTACTGATTACTTAGCCAATGAAGGTAAGTTGGAAATGTCTAGCCGATGAACGCAAGATATTGACTACTCAAAGAATTATGGAGAAGGTCGTAACACAAACATTTATCTCACGAAATGTTCAAAAATACTCTTGTTCAAGCTTACACAATGTTAAATTTTACGTTCAACTTTTTCAATTGTGGACAACAAAATGTGACGCGAAATAGGCCAACAAACTTGTGAGATGCGTTGCATCATATCTTGCCGTGTCGTTGTTTTACATAAACTACATTTTTCAAGTAGCTCCATAAAAAAAAATCTGGACTTGTGAGATCCAGTGATTTTCTACACCACTCACAAGGAACCCCCCCCCCCCCAACCCGAACTCTCCGATTTTATTGAACTTTGATATTTTTTAGAGCATAAAAAAATAAGAGACGCGTATTTTTTTTTATCTGCTAATATTCTTTAAGGGAGTGAAAACAACCCCTGAAGTTCACTCCCAAAATCATATTTCTTAAAATATCTCCGGTTTAATTCAATATTTCTCAATAAAACAAAATGGAAAATATTTGTATCAAAAAACGCAACAAAACCCCATAGATCTTATTCTTAAAAGTTTTCACCCCTAAATTTTATAGGGGTAACACTGTATTCTTTTAGAATCTTCTTCCTGGAAAAATTTAGAAAAGTTTCAAAAAAATATAAAAAATATTTTTTTCACTATAAAATAACAAATATCAATTGATGTTCTTTGGTATTTTTGTCTAATTTTATTTCAGGAGTGAACTACCCCTGAATCACATTCAAACCACATCGAGATTTTTCGATGGATAAAATGGCCAATTTTTTCATATTTTATGGCTTGTCGAAAATTACGAAGCACGTAGTGTTGTATTTTGCAATTAATAATATTAAAAGGGTTGAAACTACTGAAGTTTACCCCCCCCCCCTAATCTTCTTGAATATTTCCGGTTCTATTCTTTACGAAAAAATTTATATCAAAAAATTCAATGAAAAGTCAGATCTTTAAAAGAACATTTTACAAAAGGTAGAATGTTGGCAAGTAGAAGTTGTTTTGTATCTCATTTTAAAAAAATTATTTTTAAATTTTTCAAACATACAATTTATAGATAAAAATTTGTATAATTTTAATATGACCATATTTTTAAAATTGCTTTTTATTATTTACATATTTGTACTATTTCATCTTTTATTAATTAATTGAATATTTACAAACCTAATGTCGTAAATTCATTTCGTCGTTGATTTCATAAAAAATGTTTAAATAATACAGTTGTTCTTTTGACGAATGCAGTTTCACAGATCAATTGGATTTTTAAAAAATTATATTTTACATTTTTCCTTAATTGATGATAAAATTATGGCTGCTTAGTGAATTTATTCTTAGAGCTTTATGTATAATTTTTTAATTTCACTTACAGAAAGTTGTGAAATCAAAAAAATTGTCAAGTATTTGTTTTCTTTGTTTAACATTTTGCACATTGTACCGTGTATTACGTAACTTTATTTATATGATTCGGCTTCCGAATGTTAATTATAATTAATTAAATAATCAATTTACTGTTTATTTGCAATAATTTCTAATGTAAGTGAAGCAAAGTAATGAAATTTTACCATTACCAAAATTCAAATTTCAGCTAAAGAAGATTGTGAAATCTGTAAAAAAAATTGTCAATTATTTCAATTTGCTTTTTCTTTAGATCTAAAAATTCATGTATGTAATACATTTACTATAGATAAGCTAATTCATTTACTAAAAACATATTTAGACAAAAAGTCTATGCAACTTATCAATAAATATATCAATAGCTGATTAATTAATAGATATATATAGATGTTGAGTTTGCATTAAAAAAATATACAAGAGTTTACATACATTACTATTTAAATACATACTTGGCGGACCCGTCGTTAGGTACTCCAAGGTAAAAGCTTTTAACGCACATTTTGCCTCTCATACCATAATCGTGATAAAACAACTTGGTGATTATACTTAATAATTTACAAACAAAAACATCATAAAAATTTTCGTTTCTAGTATTATAAATAATATTTAAATCAAATCATTAAAAATAATTCATTCTAAAAATGAGAAAAACATTTTACCATTCGTATATGAAAACATTAAAAAAAAATTCTTTGTTACTGTATTCAAGAGTTTTGACAGTACATATTCCAATTTTAAAATTTTTTTTTAGTATTTTATAATACTCAGAAACAAAATTAATTCAATTGACAAAAATTTGTGTCAAAAGTTTTATTTGAAATACCTAAGTTATATTATTTAAATACAATTTTATAAAAAAACATAATTATAAATTATATACCAATGCGTGTAAATTATTTAAAACAATTGTAGTCAAAGACTTTCCATATTTTTATATTTATCATTATGCGTCTCAATAATGAAACTGTGATTAAATTCTAACACAAATGCAATTGCATATTTATTTACAAACATTGATTGCAGAAGATATTTATTCACCGATGTACTACCTAACGACGGGTCCGCCAAGTATGTATTTAAATAGTAATGTATGTAAACTATTTATTGTATGTTTTTTTTAATGCAAATTCAACATCTACATAAATCTATTAATTATTAGCTATCGATATAATTATTGATAAGTTGCATAGACTTTTATCTAAATATGTTTTTAGTAAATGAAATAGCTTATCTATAGTAAATGTATTACATATATCAATTTTTTGATCTAAAGAAAAAGCAAATTGAAATACTTGACAATTTCTTTTACAGATTTCACAACCTTCTTTAGCTGAAATTTTAATTTTGGTAATGGTAACATTTCATTACTTAGCTTCACTTACATTAGAAATTATTGCAAATAAACAGTAAATAGATTATTTAATTAATTATAATTAAAATTCGGAAGCCAGATCATGTAAATAAAGTTACGTAATACATAGTACAATGTGCAAAATGTTAAACAAAGAAAACAAATACTGGACAATTTTTTTGATTTCACAACTTTCTGTAGGTAAAATTATAAAATTATACATAAAGCTGTAAGAATAAATTCACTAAGCAGCCATAATTTTATCATCAATTAAGCAAAAATGTAAAGTATAATTTTTTAAAAATCCAATTGATCTGTGAAACTGCATTCGTCAAAAGAGCAACTGTATTATTTAAACATTTTTTATGAAATCAACGACGAAATGAATTTACGACATTAAGTTTGTAAATATTCAATTAATTAATGAAAGATGAAATAGTACAAATATGTAAATAATAAAAAGCCATTTTAAAAATATGGTCATATTAAAATTATACAAATTTTTTATACATAAATTATATGTTTACGTAAGCCTGCAAAACGTAATAATATATAATATAAGTTTCATATTATACTATAAGTTTTGATAATATAAATTGATAATAAATACAATATGATAATATAAGTTTTAAAGTATATATCACAGAAGTTTATAAAACGTAAATCCTTAGAAAAATTTTTCTTAAATTATGACTGTGGTGTATGCGAATACGCATGTATTTACAGATAATGTATACTTAACTAATATACGTTGTAATGTATAATATACAGAATTGTAACGATACACTAAAGGTATAGGTATGTGTGTGTGCGCGCTAGCCGGCCTAATGTTATGTATAATCAAGTGTACTCAGTGTACGCTCCGGCCGGCTCGTGAACAGACTTATCGCTACATGTAATATTAATATTGTAATATTCTAACACTTATTAATTTTAATAAATATTGAACCTGGTATTAACCAGTATATATGTGTTCTTACTCAACGTAATTCACGACACCACAATGACCAATGGTTAAAAGTGTTAGGGTGGTGGTAATAAAAGTATTATTCCACCCTTAACTCGCGGTTAAATTTTATATTTATTACCGCGTGTTGAAACTGCCGTTTGTGCCTATCTTTCGACACTAGCGCGGGTGGCTTCTGCGAATTAGTTTTTCGAATTTGCTAGCTTAAAAACTAGAAACGAACTGAAGATAATTTCAATTTTTCCTCCTTATGTACTAGAGTTTTCTTCGCGGCGCGTTTTGTTTTAAATCTGTAGGGTAAGGTTTTATTACTCTCCTCTATCTTATCTGAATTCTCGTAAACGCTTAGTCGCGGTTCGAAGGATGGTGAAATCCTTAGAATTAATAATGCATGCCATAAAGAGGGAATAGCGGGTGTTCGAAAGCGTTACCAGCCGCTCGGGAGGTCAACTTTAGCACAGTCTTACCTTTCCGACGCCACACACTCCTTTGATGGAAGGAAATATTGGGAGATGGCGAGGTAGTTAGGTTAAAACATTGATTAGATGAGAGGTATAAGAAAGAAAAAGATAGTTTTTTATTAAATCTTACGTTTAATTAGATCTCTCAAATAATAATTTCAATACAATTGGTTATACAAGTTTTGAGTCGCAAGGTTTGAATATTATAGAAGTTCGAATATAGAAAAAAAATTTGTACGTAATATGGTAAGAGTTTGAATATAGTAGAATTTGTACGTAATATAGCAAGAGTTTGAATATAGAAAAATTAGAAATTAGAAGTAGCAGGGCTTCGAGGTCACTCTGAGTCATGCTCTTGGGGTTTTTCTCAAAAAAAGCCGTCGAATGCATCGATGCACCGGCTTTTATACCCGCTGGACTGCGAGATTCTCGGCGGCTGGAAAAGCGGCGAGATAAGTTTGGGCCAATAAGGGCATTTCCTCGGCCCTACCCTTGTCTTTTGTAGCGTTTCGTAAAATATGCAAGGGTTACAGTCACGGGAAGAAGTCACGCTTCCGCCTACGCGTTTTATGTGAAAGAGAGAGAAAGTGCATCGTGCGAGGGAGAGCGTATATGGTGTGAGAGAGAGAAAAGAGAGACAGCAGTATCTACCCATCTCTGTCGCTTTCGTTGGTAAACTGTCATCTTTCTTTCTACCAGGCTGTTCAATAAGTTTTGCGGTTCAATAAGAGAGGGTGTTGCTACTAGCCTAAATTTTGTGTTATGTTGGTACACTCTTCATATGAATGTATGTGATGTTTCATTTCAATCTGTCAATTCATTCTTTGTTTACAAGCCATTTAGTATCGACGTGTCACAGTATTTTTTTACAATGGAAAAAATCAAGTATCGTGCAGTGATTGAATTTTTATTTTTGGAAGGTTTAAAAGCAGAGGAAATTTATGAACGAATGTTGAAAGTGTATAAAAACTCTTCGCCTCCAATTAGTACAGTAGAAAGATGGGTTGCTGAATTTAAACGTGGTTGTACAAGCCTTGAAGACGATCTACGTCAAGGACGTCCAAAAACAGCAACAACACCAGAAATTGTAGAAAAAATACAAAATATCGTATTGGAAAATCGTCGAGTGACTGAAAGAGATTTATTAGAAGCCCTAAGCATCACATTGGGCAGTGTAAGCAATATTTTGACTGAAGTATTGGGTTTTAAAAAGCTGTGTGCACAATGGGTGCCGCATTCGCTAACAATAGAACAAAAACACATTCGAATGCGACTTACTCAGCAACATTTAGAGCGTTTTCGAAAGAATAAAGTGGATTTTGTGCGTCGATTCATCACTATGGATGAAACTTGGGTCTATCACCATGATCCTAAATCAAAACAAGAGGCTAAAGAGTGGTGTTAACCTGGTTCTTCGGCTCCGAAACGAGTTCGTATCCGAAAATCGGCCAAGAAGGTGTTAGCATCAGTTTTTTGGGATGCGAAAGGAATTTTGCTAGTAGATTACTTGCAAACTAGTAAAACAATAAATTCTGAATATTATTGTAACCATTTAGACCAGCTGAAGGAGAAAAGACCAGGTTTGCAAAAGAAAAAAATTCTTTTTCATCGGGACAATGCACCGTGTCACAAGAGCATTTTGACAATGGCTAAAATCCATGAATTAAAGTTCGAATTGTTAAAGCATCCACCGTATTCGCCAGATTTGGCCCCTAGCGACTTCCATCTGTTTCCAGACCTAAAAAAATTCATGCGTGGAAAGCGTTTTTCATCAAATGATAAGGTCATAACAGATGTGGAAGCGTATTTTGCAGCCCTTCCAGATTCTCACTTCAGGGATGGAATTTATAAATTGGAATCTCATTGGAACAAGTGTATTGATGTTCGGGGAGACTATACTAAATAATAAAGTGTATTTCAAACCATAAAATTGTGTTTTTCTTATCGAACCGCAAAACTTATTGAACAGCCTGGTATTTCCCATTTACAATATTAAAACTTATATAATTATGTATAAAAATAATACAATTTATAATATAAAATACAATAATGATAATAGAATCATATATTAAATTATTCAATTACTTATATAATTAAAAATCAAATTTATTAACAAAGATTTTTTTATATAATATTAATTTCTCTGTCTTTCGGCTTAAATTAAATTACAAGAAGAAATAAAACAAAAAATAAAATACAAAACGAAATCAAAATACAAAATGAAATGCATGATGATTTTACTATGAACCTTTTAAAGAAATAAAATAAGTAGCGTGTATATATATTGTTTGAGCGTATTTAAAATTTTGTCGATATATTATTGTTAATTACGGGTGGCTTGAGCGATTACGTTTATTGTATAACAAAAACAAATCTTTGCACTTATAACGGATATATTTTTGAACGGCTCTTACGCCATCGTTTATCTCTTTCTATTCTCAAGCGCTTGGCGCACATATGGATAAGGTAAACAAACATTCCAGAGGAAACGTATCTGGAATTTTCTTTTAGGCTTGCTTTAAAATTTTCAAAATAAAAAAAAATTTTAAAATCGGACAAAATATAACAGGACGTAACACCCCCACAGTAAAATGGTTGCTAGGAGTATACTAGGTTGTTCAAAAAGTTTTGAAAGCGGAAATGAAGATACTTGTTTTTGTTGGTGAAATCACTTTTATTGCTCAGTATAATCTCTAATAAGTTCAATACACTTGGTCCAACGGTCTTCCAACTTGTTTATCCCATCATGGAAGTGACTTTCTGCAAGGCCTGCAAAATACTCCTCTACGACGGCTATAACCTCTTCGTTTGATGAAAAATGCTTCCCACGAAGGAATTTCTTGAGGTGTGGAAACAGGCAGAAGTCAGAGGGAGCTAAATCAGGCGAGTAAGGTGGATGCTGCAACAATTCGTACTTTAATTCGGTTATTTTAGTGATGGTTTTTTGAGCTGTGTGAGCGGGTGCATTGTCTTGATGAAAAATGATTTCTTTCTTGTGCAAACCGGGTCTTTTTTCACTAATTTTTTATCCAATTGGTCCAAAAGGTTACAATAATATTCAGAATTTATTGTTTTGCCAGTTTGGAGATAATCCACCAACAAAATCCCTTTTGCATCTCAAAAAACTAACGCTAACACCCTCTTCGCCGATTTCTGGACACGAACTCGCTTCGGTGTCGAAGTGCCTGGTTGACACCACTCTTTAGCCTCTTGTTTTGATTTAGGGTCATAATGGTAGACCCAAGTCTCATCCATAGTGATGAATCGACGCAAAAAATCCTTTTTATCCTTTCGAAAACGCTCCAAATGTTGCTCAGAAAGTCGCATTCGAACGTGTTTTTGTTCCATTGTGAGCGAATGCGGCACCCATTGTGCACAGAGCTTTCTGAAACCCAAAACTTCATTTAAAATATGACTCACACTGCCTAATGAGATGTCTAGGGCCTCTGCTAAATCTCTCTCGGTCAATCGACGATTTTCCAAAACCACATCCTGTACTTTTGCTATGAATGCTGGTGTTGATGCACTTTTTGGACGTCCTGAGCGTGGATTGTCTTCAACGCTTTTTCGACCACGTCTAAACTCTAAAACCCATCGATGCACAGTTGGAAATGAAGGAGCAGATTCCTTTAACACTTTCACCATTTTTTTATGAATTTCCGTTGCTGATAAACCTTCCAAAACAAAGAATTTTATCACTGCACGATATTCGGTTTTTTCCATTGTAAAAAAAATACGCTGACACGTCAACTTCAAATGGCTTGTAAACAAACAATGAATTGACAGAGTGGAATGAAACTTTGGGTATGTTTATATGAAAGATAAAATATTAAAATGGCGTAAAAATTTTGGTTCTTCTACTGCTCTATAGATGTCGCTTTCAAAACTTTTTGAACAACCTAGTAATGAACTAGCAAACATCTCGCTGCGTTACAATCGTGAGGTATTACTAACTATTGAATTTATTAATTATAGAGCCTTGTCCCCAAAAGAACACTCCTTTTTGTTGCAACCAGGCTTGATTATTCGAGTATAATTTAACTGGGTAAAGAGAAAAAGGAAGACGTTGCTTTATTTGATTTAAGTTTGGATGGATCATCGAGAAGGGATTGAAACGTGAGCGGAATTTCTTGAGCTTCTAGATCCTTTGATACTCTAAGGTTAGTTTTTCTTTGAGTTGTTTGGGTGTTGATTAAATATTGCGCCACAGCGTTCCATAGGTCTACTAGTAACTGCAAGAACCATCCGTAAATTTAATGCAAGGTGTAGGCACTTATTACTATTTCTAGAATCAGTTTGCTAATTTATATTATTACGAAGATGGCCAATACGCCTTCGCTGGCTGAACCAAAAGTTATTAGTTTGTACCAAATCCTTGACCAGGTGGATTTCACAATTTTTTCTAGTGTGTCTTCGTTTAATAACTTGGAAATGGTTCCCTTGCCGTCTGTGATCTGGTTGCCGTGCATTTCTCTGGCCATGTCGTTTAGCAGAGAAGGTTGTTCTACGGGGAACATGATGTGGTCGCGAAGGTCATTAAGGTCCTTTTCGGTGTATATACCACTCGTTGCTAGTGAGGCGGGATTCACATAAGTCCACGTGGGTTTTGTCAGCGGTTTGATTTCTACTGGATCTCAGGTTTCTGTAGGTCTTGGTAGAATCTTATACCATCTTTCGTCTACGTAATACTACGACGAAAGTAACTGGTTACACTCGATCTTGGTACCACGTGTCTTTAGTATATGTGTCCTTGGTGTTAGGAAATACGTAGTATTTCCTCTCAAAACTTGGAGTTCTGTATAGCAATCTTCTTCATGCTCAACTTTTACTTCTACTGGGATACATTTAATTATAAGCACTACTTCTCCCGCGGTTAAAGCCATATAACCAGGACCTATCATTAAATTATATGCGAATTGATCGGGGGCCTGTGTTACGATATCGAGAGCATTCTTTAAGGTTTGGCTTTCTAAATTACAACTTTGCATAAGTGCGTCTCTATACAACTATTGGATCTGAGTGCTGATATGCCTTTCTACGAATACAAATTTTGAATTAATATACGCAAATGTATCTAAATTGCTTAAGTATCGTTTTTTTCTGTCGGCGAATGACTTACCCTTAATGGTTTCGAATGTAACAACCTTAGAGTGTTCAGTGCGAATAATTGCATAACCGCATACTTGTTCCTTAGCTGTGCTAGTTAATGCGAAGGTGATATCCTATGTGGAAAGAGCATACACGGTTTGTTTTTGAAGATTGTAATCGACTATTTTATTGGCATAGCCTACGAATAAGATACCATACTGACTAAACTTACAATTGTCGGTAGGTAGGGTTGTCCAGAAGGTGTATCCTCCTTCCGTATCGACGCATGAGCCACGCGAGAGTATACAGCGGTTCCGGATCGCAAATGTATTTTATTATTTTCTACATTAACGCGTGCTGTTTGTTCTTGGACCGTTATCGTTACGGTCCCCTGAACTACTACAGAGTCCCAAGAACCGTATAGATCTGCGTACGTCGCGCCATAACAAGTCCCGTCGTCTTTTACTCTTCCGGCGTAAAGAACAGGTATAGTTATAGTACTATTGAGTTTGTTTCCATGAACTACATTATCGTTGAATCTTAACATCCGGCCGTATAAGCTGTTCGGTGAGTTAAATATATCCACGTAAGAAACTTGGTTAATATACTTGTTTGTTTATATATTTTTAATTAAGTTTTCCGCGAGGAAAGGATTATGACGGTACTTGAATGGAATTGTTGTTAAATCGGTCTCTAATACGCTTCGTTTAAAATCTATTTTTGCTTTGTTAATAGAGAAGAAATCTAAGCCTAATATTCCGCTGTATGAAATCCGGAAAGAGTTTGGGACTACGTAGAATTCAAAAATTCGTCCTAATATCTTAATACTGGTTTTTCCTAAAGGTTTAGAGTAGGTATCGCCAATGCCCTTGATCGTGACTAAATATTTGCCTTTAATGGTTTGATTCTCTGGTAAAAATTTTGTTTTTAATGCGAATTTTCGATCCAGTGTCGATCATGAACGTGAGTATCTTATCCATAATGGGATATCTGAATTTGATAATAGGTATCGTCAACTCTTTAATTTTTATAATGAGATTAACTCTGAAATCTCTCTGCTGAGTTCCATGGTGTGAGTTGAGCGCTGGTTGGTATCGGTCTCCACGTTTCCGCTCTTTGACGGGAGATTGTGTTCGTTTCCCTGTCGTTGGGATTCGTTATACTGCCTTTTGCGGCATTCTTCTATGGTATGTCCGGGGTTTTTGCAATATCGAGATTGCTTATCCCTTTTTTGTATGCAAGTGGTTGCCGTGTGTCCATGACCTTGGCATAGTCGGCACTGGTTTTCATTGCGTATGACACTTTGCTTCGGTGTTTGATTTTGCAATAAATAATATGAATTCGCTTCATGACCTGGTTTATCGCATAATCGGCATTGCTTATCGCTGCGTGCGGTAGTTTGATTTAAGGTTTGATTGCGTAGCGAATAGCATGATGTTGCCCCGTGGCCGGGTTTGTTGCACAGTTGGCATGCTGCGATATAAAACACTGTACGCGAGCTTTTGCACTGCTTTGCAGTGTGCTCGATTTTGTCGCAAACTTGGCATTTATTAATCTTGGTGCAATTTTTCGCTGTATGGCCAAATCAACTACATATTGCAAAAGAACGGTTATTTTGATTGTTTTGTTCCTTGAGACGACATTTATCCGCCGTGTGTCCTTCTACGTTGCAAAACGTGCATTTAATGTTTCGACGGCACTCGCTGGCTTCGTCGCCATCTCTTCGGCACAATTGGCACGTGAGAGTCCTGCATCTTGGTTCCGGGCTATATCGTCCTTTTCGCGTTAGTAGTTTTCTTTCTATCCTTAAGGCTTCGTTAACTAACTCGTTTACATCTTCATTTGCCTTTAATCTGTATTCTATTTCTAACCTTAGGCCAAATGTAAAACATTCAATGATATTCTTTTCGACTGTTGTTCGGAATTCTTGATTCGCATTTCCGTTAACGGTGTTCTCTGCTTCAATTATCTGGCTACCTAGGTCGCGTATTCGGTTGGCGAATGTGATCACGGCTTCATTCTCGCGTTTGTACTCGTTCTCTAACTCGTTTAGCAATTGAGCTGCGGTTTTTGTTAGAGAGAATATTTTTTTTAAGTATTTTTTTACATCATTGAAGTTCTTTATATCTCGGTTGTTTAATGCATGCTTTGCTTCGCCTGTAATTTTGCTTCTTATTAATCTTAATAGGTTATTATCGCTTTGAGGTCCCATCATTGAACGAGCTTCTTCACATCCGTTCAAAAATTTTCTTAATATATATTATAACCGTTAAATTCAGGTACTAGCCGTAGTGCATCGTTAAGCGATATCACTAGGTTTATAGAGGCAGCTGCGTCGTTTATAGCCATATTGGTTAACGGTGGATCCGTTTTCGTCGTTAAATTACTCTTTATAGATGTATCGAGGTCTATTAAATCGGTTTCTTCACGATTTGTTGATGAAGTGTTTGGTCTTACCGGGCTAGCAAAAGGTAGTTGGTGAGAAGGTACGAGGGGGTTAAAATTGTTTTGTTCTGTTAGATTACTTCCTGATTTTGTTTTAGATCTTGTATTCATGCGTTTGGACTTCAAGATGTTATACGTAAGGCTGATAGTTGACGGCTTAAATTTTCTATTTCACTAAGTTCTTGGGCGGTCCAATAAGCTATTAATTCGACTGACGTACAGAGTGCTATATACGAGGTCTGGCTATTAAATAACGAGACTGCGCACCTAGAGGGCGCCGTAGAGGGGTGGAGAAAAAACGAGTAGTGCGTTGGGTATCTAGATATCTTGTCTATGCACGTACCAAAACACGTTATCGTCACTATTATTGTATTTGTGCAGTAGCGGTTTGAAACGAACGTGTTTTTTTCTCGTGCCGAAAACCATGTGTGACGAAAAACAGGAGCAACGTATCAATCTCAAATTTCTCGTTAAATTGAAAAAAACTCCGACTGAGTGCTGTAAATTGTTGCAAGAGGCCTATGGGGACAATTCTCTATCTCGTGCGCATGTTTTTGAGTGGTGTAAGCGCTTCAGTGAGGGCCGAGTGAGCACTAAAGATGACCAACGCCCAGGTCGCCCTGTCACTGTTTCAACTCCGGAAACAGTGACCAAAATCAACCAAATTGTGCGTGCAGATCGTCGAATGAGCATCCGGATGATTGCCGAGGCTGTAAACGCCGATAAAGAAACGGTTAGACAAATTTTACACGATGAATTACGCATGACAAAAGTCTGTGCGAAGTTGGTGCCAAAAAACCTGACTTCTGACCAAAAGCTCTTGTGTCAACAGGTCTGCTCAGATTTCCTTGAAAGGTTAAAAAAAGATTCCGGACTGATGAAAAACATTATTACTTGCGACGAAACGTGGATTTTTCAATACGATGTTGAAACAAAGCGGCAATCGATGCATTGGAAGACGCCTGAATCGCCCAGAATCAAAAAAGCAAGGATGTCTAAATCAAAATTCAAGGCAATGTTGATCGTTTTTTTCGACATTAACGGTATCGTGATGACTGAATGGGTTCCAGAGGGTCAGACTGTCAACCAGACTTACTACTTGTCAGTTTTGGCAACACTGCGAGAACGAGTTCGTAATAAACGGCCCGAGTTGTGGAAGAACAATTCGTGGATTTTGCACCAGGACAAAGCACCTGCCCATAACGCGCTCTCTGTAAAGCAGTATTTGGCCGGTAAGCGCACTCCAGTGCTCGAACACGCGCCGTACTCGCCAGATTTGGCACTGTGCGACTTTTTTTTGTTTCCAAAGATAAAATCTGCTTTGAAAGGGATATGATTTGAGTCGATGGAAGCGGTAAAGCAAAAAACGGCAGAGCTCCTAAAGGCCCTCACCAAAGAAGACTTCCAGCACTGCTTTGATCAATGGAAAAAACGTATGGAAAGGTGTGTGGCGAGGAAAGGGAAGTATATTGAAGGGGAGCATTCGAATGTAGAATAATTTTTATAATAAAACCCTTTTTCGTAACCAGTTTCGTTATTTGATAGCCAGACCTCGTATCTCTCTTCCGATAATGCGAACTGCCTCGCGATTATTTGTCGATCTTCTCGAAAGGTGGCAATATGTTTTTGTATTATTCTTTCGTATGAATCTAATTCTTTATTAAACCTAATATTTTAAATAGCTAGGGCTTTGATGTGTTCGAAGGTTTTATTTTCCTGAAGTTCTAACTGTTACTCTGTTTGCTAGCTGTATCATTAAGTTTTGTGTCTGCGCGTGCGTTAGTTCATCGAAATTCAAGGGTATCATTGATATACTGTATCTATTATGATCATTTAGTTATATTCTTTATTTACAATCGACTTAAAATTTTTTGAGTTTTGATTAAAAAAAATTGGATTTTAATTGTTTAATAAAATTTTTTATCGGTTAAAGTGAATCGCCTTTATTTATTTTTATTGGGTATATTTTCCTTATTTAATTATTTTAATTTCAAAAAAAAGATATAATATAATTTTTATCAAAATTCGTCGTATATAAAATTATCATTACTAATTTTCTATATTTTTATTTATTTATGATGTCTAAGTTTAATAACGTCTAAATTTATTTAATTTTTTGTACTTGGTTTCGCGTTTTTAAATTAGAGACCCTTGCGCATGCATGGCGCGCTTGCTTCTATGTTGGTAACGTGACACGTCGCTAACGCGGTTACTTAGGGTGAGCTTTACTGTTACCAGACTTAGACTTGCTTGCTATACGCTGGGTTTGACCTAGCCTAACTTTGTTTGTTGTGTTTAGTTTTTAATTTCGTTTTAGATGTAAAAGTTTCTTATATGTGGTGTAATATTAACAAAAGGTAAAAGAAAATTAAGAAAAAGGGAAGAAAAGAATAAGAAATTAGTATATATAATAATTAGTGTTCCATCAAGTGTAACTGTTTTATTATGTGTCGTTGATTAGTGCTTTGCTCTTTGTTTATTACTGTGTATTAATAGGTTGATTTCGATTATTGTATATAATGTTATTATTATGTTGTAACGGGGTGGCAGTTTCAAAGCTAACCGCCTCAGGAGTAATTAGCTTCGGGGGACGCGCAATTCGCAAAAGGTACGAATATGCCCTTTGCGCCCCCGTTTTAGGTAGCTAAAGTCTTGGATGACTTTGCTCCTGGGTCCGGGTACGAGAAGCCGTTCCTCGGACCCAACTTACCCGTTGCAACGCCGCGCAAACGTCGTTGCCTAGTTCGCCTGGCTAGTTGAATCTCCGAGAGGGCGGTATTCGGGAGGAGAGCTGAAAGCTCCTCGTCGCAGAAATAATAAAAAAAACTCAAAAAAAAAATTTTAATTAAAAATATAAAAGAGAAATTAAATAAATTGAATAGAAAAAAAGGCTGTAAATAAATAAAACGAAGTTTTATGTTTCACCTTCGATCAGTAAAAATAAATCAAAAAAGGAATGCAAGAAAGGATATGAAAAATGAAAGTTAAAAGAAAGAAAGAAGAAGGTGGTGTTTAATATAAATTAAATAATTTAATAAATTAACAAATAACAACAAGAGAATATAAAAAATAATAAAGAGAAGTTATAAATAACGCGAACAAGAAGCGCAGGTAACAAGACGAGCTATTGCGCCGAAAAGTCTCCCGCGCGCAGCGTACTATACGAGTGCAAGAGAGAAAGAACGTCTCTCGCACTACACCTATGAGAGTGAGAGAGAACGGCTTCCCTCAGTCGCGCGCGCCTTTTAACGTACGTGTGCGAGAGAGAAGAATACTCTCTCTGAGAGAAAGAAAGAGAGGGAGAGACAGAGAATGTTTATTCATATACGTATACAAAATTAATACAAATTATTAATATATAAGAAAAAAATATTGCATATGATATCACAGTCATGGAAATTAAAAACTAATAATATTGATATAAATCGTAAGTCAATAAAAACAAGTGATACCACGGATAGTTAAAATACGAATAAATACAATGCAACTTAAATACAAACATACATCGCACATAAGTAAATAAATAGTTTAACACAAATAATACAGAGACGCTACTGATTGAGTTCGAGGCAGTGTCTCTTTACCACTTTTTTAAACCCACTGAGAGACGATATGTTACAGTATGTCAGTAGGCAGAGAGTTCCATAAATGTGCACCTCGAACTTGGAAAGAGCGCTTACCAGTCTCAGTGCGCATCAGAGGAGCAACGAGTTCTTTAGTTTAACCCCTAAGAGGGCCCCTGGGCACAAATCTAGAAAAGAGACTCTAGATAGTCAGGAACATGCATGCGTATGATTTTGTACATAAGTATAGCCATAAAATAGTGTCCCTTCATATCAGTACGCAGCTAACCCAGAGAATCCCGATGAAGAGAAACATGGTCGTTCCCCTTAAGACCTCTCACGTATCGGACACAAGAATTTTGTAATACTTGAAGTCGATTACGTTGTTGTTGAAAAGCATCCAGTAAGACCACCAAGCAGAAGTCCAGGTGAGGAAAGAGCAGCGCCTCATCGAGCATCTTACGCAGCTCTTGGGAGATATATTTCCAAAAAAAACAAAGATTGTATAGATCTCCATTAAATTTTTTCGTTAAATTATCTACATGGGATTTCCATGAAAATTTTGTGTCTAAGATCATCCCAAGGCTGGTTACAGTGTCGGCAAGGGGGATGCAGATGCCATCTCCAAGATCAATAAAGGCTTTTCACAAAGTTTGTTAACGAATCTTCAGTAACCAAAATAAATAGCCAAAGTTTAACTTGTACTGAGTCTTAAACAGGCATCCACGGCCCAATCCGTAACTGCTTTGGCTGCCCGCCGAAGCTCCGCCATCCCCCCATCAAGACAGTCTATAAAAGTTTTTATATATATTTGAAGGTCATCTGCATACAATATGTGCTAAATGCTTCTAGTGTCAGTGCGTCACGTATGTCATTAATGCATAAGCAGAATAAAAGGGGTCCCAAGACAGATCCCTGTGGCACACCGAGATTCGTACTCAGCCAGCCGGAGTTGCCAACTAAGGAAGTTGTTGTTGAACTGTTTGCCATCTATCTGATAAATAAGAATTAAACCACTTGAGAGCTGCCCTGAAAATCCCCATAGACTGTAATTCTCCAAGTAGTCGTGCCGGTAGTATTGTGTCTTCCTGAAGTAGAATAGAAGAAGTAACGTAACTAGTTTTTTATCAATACTTAGTCTTATATCGTCAGTGAGTTTCAGTAAGGCTGTTTGAGTAGAATAAAATGGTCTTAATCCTGTCTGAAAAGGGTCAAGAATGTGGGAAGTTGCCAGATGCCTCTGCAACTGTTCATATGCTAACTTCTCCAGAACCTTTGAAAGAAAGCACAAGATCGCAATCGGTCTAAAATCCGATGCTGAAGAAGGATATTTACTCTTTTTTAATGGAATAATTTGTACTCACTTCCAACCCACCGGAAAAATTACTTTTACAAAAGAGCAGTTGAACAGCTGCACCAGGAATTGTCCTGTTATTGGCAGAGATTTGATTATGACGGACTATGGAATACCATCAGCTCCCCGAGCCCGCGATGAAAAGTGAGAAATTGCGAGAATTGTGTCGTTCAAGTTAATTTGGTTGAAGTAAAAGCCTTCTGTCGTTGCATTATTAATAATCCTCTCACGCATTGTCACATCATCGCCACACAAGGATCCCGATACACCCACAAAGTGTTAGTTTAATTCATCAAGTGAAACGCCATTCAAATCCCCTTCATGCCTGAGTAAAAGTCCGAGACAACGTAATTCCTTCCATGTATTATTGTTTGCGAGAGCATCGAACAGTCTGTTGTTGTAATAATTAGCTCTCGCATTCTCCGTCCGTTCGTCTGCAATTTGTCTTATTTTACAAAATTTAACAAATATTGACCTATCATTGGTTCTTCTGAATCGAAGGTACAGAGCATCACGTTTTTCGTAAAGCCGAAACAGTTCCGCATCAACCTACGGAAGCTGATCCTTTTTAAAGGTAACAGTTTTAATGGGAGCTAGTTCTACAATTGCTGCGATTAAGTTGTTGCAGATACTGTTCAGCGCGACGTCGATGTCAAAGTTTATGTCAGTAAAAGACTTCCAATCACAGTAAGTTAAAAAAGAAGCAAGCAAGAAAGAGACACCCCCCGAACCATCTCCGACCTTTCCCCGAAAAATTACATAAGCTGATAAAACATTCTTTGAAATGATAGAGGGAAGTACAGTGCTAAGAACAGCCACCGTGTAGTCCATGGGATCAATGTTAGTCATCGTACAGTCGATTGTACTAGAGACCACGATGCAACTGGTCTCAATACGACACTTGTCCTTATCTCGCAGAGAAAATTTACTGTCGTTTACAATTTTTGGAGTTACATCTGTTAGTTTAGGGCTTGCTATACAATCATCTCTACTTTTGGGTTTAATCAAGAGTCTAAGTCAGCTTGTGTCAGATCAGAGACGGTCTGCGCCACGGTCGCCACGCGAACAGTCAGATTATTAAAATTTTTTTGTATGTCGTAGAATTCAGTATTAATTTGCTGTAAAAAGTTATTGCGCTGTGTTTTCATGATTTCAGCAACATTTTTTTCAATTCGTAAAAATTTAATATTAAAATTACTTACAAGACTATTTTCTAATTTTGTTATTCGCTCATCCAAAGAAGAATTGAATTTAAGCAGCATTGACTGACTTTCTCGAAACTCATTTATTATAACGTTTTGATTTTTAATAGTATTTTCAATATTTTTGACACCCAGTATAATTGTTGTATTTGTGATTCCAGGATAGTTAATTTTTTAATGGGCTCAACTAAATTAATTAATTTATTTAAAGTTGTTAGTCCGGAGTCAGTCGAAGAAGTGTTAGTGCAAGGAAATTGGTTTTTATTTTTTTCTGCTGGCGTAGCAAACGTGGTGATACTCTCCTGTTTCGATAATACTAAAGTGAAATCAAAAATAAGTACACTACCGTTCGCTGTCGTATTAATACTATCATTTTCAACCGTAGAGTCTCCGTTCTTCCGATTTCCAATTACATAACAATTCTCGCACAAATAAATAATAGTCAGTTTTTTGTTAATTATAGCACTGCGAGATATTAATTTGTTGTGAATATCGTGATGATTTTTATTACATTTATAGCAGGTATGAAGAATACCGACTTTCCGATTTATTTTCCTGCATTTAAAAAAGGCTGACGGAGCCATAATGCAGTGTCAGTAAAAAGTTAATATTTTGCCAGACAAGTCTATGTGTTGTCAGACAAGTAGAATGACTCATAGGGGGGTAACTAGTAAAGCTAAATACTAGTCAGACATAAGTTAATTAAATGAAATGCAATAAAATTTAGTAAAATATGTAAAATAGTTGAATTAAAAATTAAAATGAATAACTGTGACTAGTATTTAACTAGAAGCAAAACAAAAATAATAAAATACTTATATAAACGCCAGTATCTCTCTAGATGTTGTTTGAATAGCGCGCGCTTGGCTGCTCGGTTGGTGATTATTTGATTGCTCCAGGTTCCTCGAACTTGAGGTAGATTTCCATGAAAATAATGACGGTGATAAAATAAATTTTTTAAATTTAGCGGAGAAAAGCCGTGTAGAGGAGATAACCTCAAATTTTGTAGTAAGTTTTAGAATTTTTCACGGTACTTTTGAGGCACTCAAATAAATTTAATGTATAAAATGTACACATAAATTGATGCCCCAAAAAATACCTTATTGCTGTAACGTAAAACTCAGAAAAAAACGTGAGTAATTACGTATACAGGGTAAATTTGTTTACGCCCGTTAACAACGCAGGACCTTCCTCTAGTCCTGCTTTATCTCTTTCTATTGTGTGTGTGGGGCCTTGCCAAAGGCCCCGCTACCGGTGTGGCTCCCACCAGGCTCGGCTACTCAGTTTGTGCGTGCCAATGCTAGATTGGCACACCCGCGGAGGCGGCGGTAATCGGGATAGGGAAGCTGTAGGGAATAAATTAATACAAACGCACCAGCTCTGTGCTAATTGCTTATTAAATAAATAAAAATAACCAAAAACAATACAAAATGTAATAAGTTATCACGGAGAGGTCAGTTTACGCGAAGAGCAATTAGTATTGCCACACGCGCAATACTAATTCTCGAGGTGCGCACTGCGCATGCGCATCCTCTTCGCTTCACGCGGCTACACACACACGTGTAGTCTGTGGACGGCAGATATAGAAAGAGCAGTTCCCCTCTCTATACTGCCGTAATCCGTGACTGCTCGAGTGAGAGCGTCTCTTCCTCTCTCGCGACGCTGCAGTTTATGGTTGAGCGAGAGAGCTCGTTCCTCTTGCCCAATTGCGTGCTCGCAGGTTGTACGAGTAAGAGTGGCTTTCTCTTACTCGAACGCCTATTCTATGACAGTGCGAGAGAGATATCGATCCTCTCCCTCACACTCGCACGGCCTAATCGAGTTTGAGTTACGCGGTCTCGCGCGTAACTCTAATATATCTATATCGATGCCTGACGCGATCGCACACGCGTCAGGAAAACTAAATATAATTACTCGCGATCTAATTATACTATCGAGTGGCCGCTTACTTTTGCTACTAACTACTCGCAGGAATCGTCCTCTCGATATCTGCGGCGGAGACTCGGCGGAAAATCTTCGGAAAATAAATGTATAACTCGCTGTATCTCCAAACACGTGCGGCGCGTGAAAAAGGCGGAACGAGAAGAAGGCTTGAGGGGAGGGCTCCTCTTTCCCCTCTTGCCTATCAGTTTTCCCGCGGTATTTCGCGCCTTTTCCCGCGTCAAGCCATCGATCGCTTGATCGATGGCGCCGCGTATAGTCGCGCCGCGAACTCTATCTCGCACTGTATAGCAGGTGGCCTAACCTCGATAAGCCACCTGTCACACCTCTCCCCCAGTCGCTGCTAGGCTCTGCTTAGCAGCTACTATTATCTACTACCCAAGGGTCTCAATTGGGGTGAGGGTTACGAGTTCGCGCGCGTCTTGCGAGGCGAAGTCCAAGCGTGTTCTCCCACGCCTTTCGCCTTCCTACTACCCGTTGGCCTTCCCGGGCCTCGCTTAGCGCGCGCACCTACCTCTGGTCGCTCTTCGATCGACGGTGCCTCCCTTACATTCGTTGTGGGACGCCTCACGACGCAGACCGTCTTCCGGGGTCGCCCGCGCTTTTTTGCCGGCGCTGCGGCCACGCACTCGCCTTGCAAGGGTCCCCCGCCAGGGATCGGGCCTGCTCCTGGTTGGCTCGTCAGGAGGGGCCCCGCCGCGTCGAGAGGTCGGCTCGTCATACTCTCGTCCTCTTCTGGTGGCGACAGTTGGGCAGCTACGTACTTCTTGAGCTGGCTGACGTGTACGAGACGGATGGTACATTCATCTCCATCCCTCAGCTCGTACGTATTGCTGCGCAGGGCCTTACTGACCATGTAAGGCCCTGCAAACTTAAGGGCTAGCTTCCCCGCTATCCCCTGGGCTGTGGAAGAAAGCACCTTGTTCTTCTTTCATACCCAGTCACCTTCTTGAAAGAAGAGCTCTCGGCGGCGCGCATCGTAATAGCGCGCCTGCCTCTCCTGCTCTTCGGAGGCGATTTCGGAAGCGCGTGCGTAAAGCTCCGGTAGCTTTCGCACGCGCTCTGCCCAGCCCCGTATTGCTTCCTTCTGCAATACCTGAGCGGAAGCCTTGCGTGACGTTCGGGCTTCACTCCTAGGAGGGGCGGGCTGTCGGCCGTAGTTGAGCAGCGCCGGGCTCACTCCGACGGCGCTCTGCTCAGCCGTGTTAAAGGCGAACACCACTTCATACAGGTGTTCGTCCCAACGATCATGCGATTCCTTCAAGCAGGCCTCGATCATCGTCTTGATCGTCCTGTTGGCCCGCTCGATAGGATTCGCCTGCGGATGGTAGGCCGGTATCGTGGAATGATGGATACCGTGCTTCTCCAGGTACCCATCAACGATCCGGTTCTTAAACTCCGTCCCATTATCGGTCAGGAGCACTTCTGGCGAACCGAATCGGAGCACGGCACGCTCAATAAAGGCCTTGAGGACGGCCTCAGCCCTCACCTTCCGCAGCGGGACACATTCGACCCACCTCGTAAATAGATCCTGGAAGACCAGGATGTATTCCAAGCCCTTGCGGCTTCGGACGAATGGCCCCATTACGTCGGCAGCTACTACCTGCCATGCCCGCTCAATGGTCCTCCTGCCCATTAAGCCAGCTGGAGCCTTCTGCTCCACCTTGCACTGCTGACAGACCTGGCATCTGCGGACGTAATCTGCCACACAGTCTGCCAGCTTCCGCCAGTAGTACTGCCGCGTGACCCTGGAGTGCGTCTTTTCGCGACCCAGATGTCCTGCCGCAGGGTCGTCGTGGCACTCCTGGAGGACTTGCTTACTCCGTTCGGCGGGGACGACGACCTTCCAGGCGTCGTCGTCGTCTCCTAGGGCATCCTCGATGGCCGGGTTGGGGTCGTATTTGTATATCTGACCTCCAACCAGCTTTAAGCGAGGATGCTTTGAGGGCTTCTCCTGCACCTCTTTTACTAATCGAAGGTACCACTCGTCCATGGTACCTTCTACCCAGGTTAAAGCCGCTATGGCTGGCACGTCACTCTCTTCCTCAAACATTCTAGAAAGGGCATCGGGCACATGATTAAGTGCCCCCTTCCGATGCTCGATGGCAAATCGGTGGCCTTGTAGCTCTAAGGCCCACCGCGCCAGCCTCCCGATCGGGTTGTGGAGGCTACTGAGCCAGCGTAAACTGCTTCGGTCAGTTATTTCTCTGAACTCATAGCCCTCCACATACGGCCTGAACTTCTCGATGGCCCAGACTACAGCGAGGCACTCCCTCTCAGTGACGCTGTAGTTCCTCTCTGCTGGGCTCAAGGTGCGACTCGCATACTCTAGCGGTCGCTCCTCTCCATCTATGACCTGGAGTAACACGGCTTCGACTCCCGTGTCACTCGCGTCCGTTTGAATGACGAACTCCTCGTCAAACCTGGGACTTTGTAGGATCGGAGCAGAAGCTAGTAGGGCCTTCACCTGCTCGAAGGCAGCTTGCTGCTTCTCTCCCCATTTGTAGCGCCGGCCCTTCTTTGTCAAGCGCGTAAGCGGTTCGGCTATCGTGGCTTAGTCCTTCAGGAACTTGCGATGCCACGACGCCATGCCTAAGAATCTGCGCAGCTGTCGCAGATTCTTGGGTGCTGGGAGTCAATCATAGAAGCGACTTTTGCTGGATCCAGGCGAAATCCTTCCTAGTTCACCAGCACCCCGAGGTATTTTGCCTCGTCTTGGCAGAACGCACTCTTTTCGTGGTTGATCGTGAGACCGGCCGCTCGAATGCGTCGCAACACGTGCTCAAGCCGCCGCAAGTGTTCCTCGAACGTCTCCGTGACGGTGATCACATCGTCAAGGTACGAGAACGCAAACGGCTCAAGCTCCGGGCCTATCACCATGTCAATGAGTCGCTGGAAGGTCGGTCGCTCCAGCGTAACTCAGACCATACAGCATCCTGGTGAACTGGAAGAGTCCGAGTCCTGGCACGGTGAATGCCGTGATTGGTCTCGACTCCTCCTTTAGCCGTATCTGGTGATAGGCGCTGCTGAGATCGAGAGTCGAGATATATCTCGCCCTCTGCAGCTTGCGCAGGATGCTATCCATCCTCGGTAAAGGATAGGCATCCGGCTTCGATACTGCATCGACCTTTCTGAAGTCGATGCAGAATCGGTAACTGCCGTCAGCCTTCTTTATCATAACGACTGAGCTCGACCAGCCGCTATGCGAAGGCTTGATGATGCCGCCCTCTAACATCTCCTTTGTTTGGGCGTGCATCACCTTCTGGATTTTCTGGGAGTACGGGTAAGCCCTCTGCTTGATGGGACGAGCATCGCCGACGTCGATGGCATGCTCGATCCAACCCGTACACCCTAGAGTGTCTGGCTCCTCCGCCAGCATCTTATCCAGGAGCCCCTGGAGCTGCTCTCGCTCCGAGAGCTGAACGTCAGCCAGGCCTATGGCTGACACGGCAGGATTGTCCGTTGTTTCTAGCGAGGCTAACTCCAAAGCCAGCTCCTTCCTGGCTTCTTGTGTAAGAAGCTGGTTCCTCGCTGGGTCGAGGATGGCCCTGAATCCTCTGATTAAATTGACACCGAAGTAACAATCTGCTGGTAGACCAGGCAGGATTGCCACCTCGATGTCCTTCGTCACGCCGGCCACCTCAAAGGGCAGTTGGACGAACCCAACTATAGGAGCGTAATGGCCGTTAGCTATTATTGCTCCCTTGCCCTGGCTCGGCGTGATCGCGCGTCCACATGCCGTGGCTATTTGTAAGCCAACGGCGCTCATCACTGTGTGTGACGTGCCCGAGTCATATAGTGCGCGTCGGATGTACCCCCCTACGCACACAGGCAACCACCATCTGGCACCTTTTGGAGCACCCTCCTCTGGGTGATCCGGAGCCGTCTCCGAGGCGAGCTCGGTGCTCACGAGCTCGCTGGTGGTCCCTTCGGGAACTTGGATCCCAGACTCGGAGGGGAAGGGCGTAGAGATCTCATCTACGCTCTCCCCTGGTCGTTTCCCGAGCAGTCCGGGCAGAACCTTTTGATCATATTAGGCCTGCCGCAGCCATGACAGCTGAACTCCTTATTCTGCTTTGGCTGTTCCATCTTCTCGTCCCTCTTCTCTTTCTTCTCCCCCCTTCTGGGGGACTAGGACTTCGGACTGCTCGGCCTGGATCGTGGCTTCTTCTGCCGCTTTGGGCTGGACTTTCTGGGCGGGCTCCGCCTACCCTCTCGGCTCCTATGGCCCACCATGAGGCTATTGTGTTTGGCGAAGTCCGCCAAAACTTCCCGCAATGCCGCCTTCATTTGATTGACCGGCAAGTCTGGCCGATCGACCTTTGTTGCGGCGACCGCGACTTCGGTCGCGCCTACCTTGGCGCTCACCTTCGGGTGCGCTTTTGTGGTGGTCCTCGGGCGATAGGCCGCCTCCGACACTACCGCGGCGTTCGGGGAGACGGCGTCCGGTCGCCTCTTTCCCTCTCCAGCGTCAACTCGGCTCTTGCGGCTCGGTCGATTAGCTCGTCGACCGTGCGGCACTCCATCCAAGTGACGATCCGTTTGATTTGCGGGAGCAGATTATCGTGGAGGCTATCCACCATCTGCTCCTCGCTCAGTGGTGGCGATATCTTCATTAATATCGCCTCCAGGCACGTGATGTATGTGCGCGCTGGTTCGTCCGCCTGCTGGAAGCGGTGGCTGGCCTCGTCCCTTAGCCGTTTTTGTATATTGGCCTTGGACCCCCAACGCGCACGTGCTGCCTGGAAGAACGCCTCCCACGTCTGCCATTTGTGCTTGTGGCAGCTGTACCACATCACGGCTAAGCCACTCAGCAGCGCGGGTAGCGACGCCAGCATCTCTGGGTCGCTAATCCCTGACGCGTTCTTCGCTTCGTCCTCTTTTCGGAAGAACACGTCAATGTTGTCACTCGGCTCTCCCCGGAACGCGATGTTATACCGACTGACAATTCTTCCGACGTCCCAAGGGCCCGCCATACCGGTGTTGCACCATGCACAATTACTCGGTGCATTGGTACAACTTTCCCCCCTCCTTCAGGCTCCATTTGGGCCGGACTTTGGGGATGGCGGGCACTCTGCAGGCCCTCGCGAATCTTTGCCTTCGCGGGGGCTGCTGTGCGTTGACACGTAGTTACACGTGAACGTGTCCTGGAACGCGACGTGGCTCGGCGCTTTACTCTTGCGCCGAGCCTGAGGCGAGAGAGCCGGTCCCGCGGTCTCTCTCTGTGGTGCCCTGGACGGGCCTGGCGTGCTGTCTATCCTGGTGGATGACGCACTTGGCCTAAGATTTGCGACCTCTTGCTTGGCTCGCAAATCTTGTAGCTCTGCCTGCATGGCCGTGAAGCACTTGACCATGCCTGCGACCGTCTGCGTCACGCTCTCGATGCGCTCCTGCATCAAGAGCTCTCTTCTCGTTGGTGGCGGGTCTTCCATGTCCGCCACCTCCTCTTCTCTAGTGTTTGTTAGGGACGGTTGGTCCGCCTCGTTCTCTAACAACATGGTCAGCGGATGCGGCTCTTCTCTGTCGTAGTCCGCCGACCCCGCCGTCGTGCCTGCCCTCTTCTGGCAGGCACGAAGCACCAAGCTTCTTCTTGCTTCGGCTCTCGCAGCCTGGGCAGCTTCGTCTGCCCCGGCGACCTCGTCCTGGAAATCGGCTGCTGTGAAATTTCCCAGCAGCCAATTTGTTATACGGCCCAGTTTTGTGAACCGTGACTCGTCTCTCTGTAATCAGAGAGCGTGGAGGGTTTTCTCTACCTCCTCGCCTTTCATGGCGAAGAGCCATTGCTCTATTTTAGAGGAGTCTTCTGTCGCCATGTCTTCTTTTGTATTCCGCACGCTAATATGTATACAAATCGAACAGTTGCGATATCGTGGGTATCGCACGCTATATATACTTAAACGCTAAATAATTCAATAAATAAATAAATTAATAGGTAAATATATATACAATTTATCTTTAAAAGGGATTTACCTCGTCCCTCTACCCACGGTACTGCAACTCGCACTGGCGTGGCTGTGGAGAGGTCAGTTCTCCCTGAACTTATACTTGCTTAAGCCTCGGTGCTACAAGCAAGCTATACTCCAAAATTAAAAAAAAAAATTTTATAAATTATTTTTGAAACGAGAACAACAAAAAAAAATTTTGCCGTCCCCGTTGCCACGCCAGGGACACTTGATTTTCCCGCGCCTACACTTCTATGCACGCTTGTGTATGTGTGTGTGCCCGTTGCGCCCTATGCGCACGCTTCGGACCTCTCGTGTCGCGCGACCCTATGCCTAAGACACACGTCGGGCGCCAGTTGTAACGGGGTGGGTTTATTTACGCCCGTTAGGAGCGCAGGACCTTTCTCTGGTCCTGCTTTATCTTCTTTCGTGTGTAAGGGGCCTTGCCTAAGGCCCCGCTACCGGTGTTGCTCCCATCGAGCTCGGCTGCTCAGTTTGTGTGCCAATGCTAGATTGGCACACCCGCGGAGGCGGCGGTATTCGGGATAGGGACGCTGTAGAAAATAAAAATAAAAATGCCCAGGCTCAGTGCTAACTGCTTATTTAATGAATAAAAACACGAAATCAATACAAAACTAATAAATTATTGCGGAAAGGTCCGTTAATGCGAAGAGCAATTAGTATTGCCTCACGCGCAATACTAATTCTCGAGGTGCGCACTGCGCATGCGCACCCTTTTTGCTTCACGCGGCTACACACACACGTGTAGTCTATGGACGGCAGATATAGAGAGAGCAGTTCCCTCTCTCTTAACGCTGCAGTCTATGGTTAAGCGAGAGAGCTAGTTCCTCTCACCCAACTGCGTGCTCGCAGGTTGTACGAGTGAGAGTGGCTTTCTCTTACTCGTACGCCTATTCTATGACAGTGCGAGAGAGAAATCGATCCTCTCACTCGCACTCGCACGGCCTAATCGAGTTTAAGTTACGCGGTTGTAACGTCGGTAAACGACCTCCGTTTTTTTTTCCTGTGTTAAGTCGATAAGTATTCTCTCTGCTTTATTTTTTCCTGCCCTTGCCGATTAGCGGGAAAGCGCTTCGATCTCATCGACCACTTGTGTCGAACTATAGTAAATTTTTTCCTCCAATAAAAATTTTTCCCTCCAAAACTGACTTAACACGCAGGCTAGAGACACGTTTCGTTGTGGAAGACACCCTAAGCGTGGGCCAAGATTTTACGAGTTTTCCCGGAACGGTAAAGAAAAGGGACATGCGCTCGAGTCTAGCGTAAGAATGGCAAGCTGAACACGTGCGCGTCAATTCGGCGCCGAAAACTATAAAACTGTCCCATAAACACCGTTTTTTCTACCCGTAGTTTTCCTATCTAAAATACGTATTTTCTTTTTTTTGAACTTGCCCTGCGTAATACAATTATAATATTATGCAATATTTTTAAATTGTTTTATTATCGCAAATTATATCCGTAAATTTCGCCTACCAATACACTGTACAGGTAGCGTAATAAAACAATAAATAAGTCGCTAAGAAGACCTCAATAAATAAATTGTATATTCTGTTTTAAACCAAAAATATATTGAATAATATTTAAATAAAATAAAAAGTAAAATGTTTAATGAAAAGTATAAGAATTGCGATTTCCAAAAATACCTCACGAGGTATACTTTTTTTTATATACAAAATAAATTCCAGAATAATTATTTAAAATCCGAAAAGAGAAAAACATAGAAAATAATAAATAAAATTACTTATTAAAATTGTCAACATATATCAAGTACAAATTCAAATTTTATAAATAATTTAAAATTCAAAAAATAAGTTTCTAACAGTTATATAATTTATTTTGCCTGTTTTTCTTATAACTTACGACAAGTTTACATTTTTAATTTTATAAAAGGCTAATTACTTTCGAATAAAATTGAACACGTATATCCAATAAAAAAAAAAGAAAACGCAACTGCTGTCTTCAAATTTAATTGAATTATACTTTAAAATAATGCGGCCGATTTTTCTTTCAAATTATATACATATAAAAATACATACTATATATATTATAAAAAGTGAATTATACAAAAAACCTACAATAACCTTTCACGATAAAATTTATTACAAACGGCTTGACCATGTTCGTTTTCAATTAAAATATTGTACAAATAACAAATAATCTTTCTATTCCTTTTTTTTTTTTGGAATGAAAAGATATAAAAAAACACACATTTTCTTTATTCGTGAATAATAAATTTTTATTTATAAATGTTTAAGATAATGTAAAATTATAAATATATCGTTTTTTAAGTTTAACCTACATTGTTAAAGAATTATTTTTTTTGAATAAGAAAAACATCGTCAATCAATTCAAATTCAATAGTTTTAAAATTTATTTTTTTACATGTAAGTAATAAAACTTCAAGAATAAGATTATTGAGTTTGAATTGGTAAAGATGTACAATGATTCTTCTTTTTTTGCCTTAATTTTAATACAATATTAATAACAAAAATATTTTAATTCTTAGCTTTGAGAGATTTTGAAGTTTAAATTAATACAAGTTTAATCAAGAATGAAATATGAGTTGTATTTTAATAAACTATTTATATATTTAAGACATTTGCATATTAATATTAATAAAGTTAATAAACTTATTTATAAAATAATTTTATTGACACTACCTTTTTTCTATTCACAACAATTTATTTCTACAATAAAATCAATAACTAACTCGATTTATTAAGCCAAATAATATAACAACTTTATTTGTTTAATATTGTATTTAATCAGGAAACATTAATGACAAATTTTAACATATGTATAGAAAAATTAAGATGGTATGTGAAAAATTACATTCATATTAAAATTAATATAAAAATCTTTAACAATGTATTATGCGCACTAGAATCTAAGTTGATTTTTAACATTTAAATAAAAAATATATATAAAAGGGTGCATAATAATAATAAAAAAATATAAAATAAAATATATATATATATATATGTGTATAACTATGCGTTTAAGTTAGAATAATATTTTTTTTTATCTTTAGATTTAAATTTATATTAGAAATAATTATTTTAAAACAATTACTTTAAGTTTATATTTTAACTAAGGTTCTTATTAAATTTATATTCAAGTAGTTTAAACATTATTATATTAATAAGATTTAAATCATAAGTCACTCCTATAATTATCTGGATTTTATGAGATAATAATGCAAAAATTTAAAACCAAATTATAACTAAAACGTGGAGTAAAATTATTTAAATGCAACACATCGAATAAACAATGATTTTTGGCTAAAATTAAATCAACAAAATTATCATTATTCTCTCATAAGATGCAGAAGAATATGAAAACGTATATTTAAGTTAATATTCCCTGTAAAAATAAAAATAATATCTACATGATAACATGATAATAATAAGGAAAATCTAAACATTATAATGCGCTATAAAAACAATTTTTTTTTTATAAATTTAAATAAAATAACAAAAGTAAGTTAATTATATTGTTAGAATTAAGCTACGAAATTAATTCTTTTTCGTAGCCTAATTCAAATTTTGCGTAGATTATAATTATAAAATGAACATTTACAAATCATTAATAATAATATTAGTTTTAAGATATTATAAAATTTTTGTAAAAGTGGATAGTCCCCTCTCAACCTCTCTCTCTCCGACTTCAAGACAACACACCCTCGCAGAGGCTTTCCACGCCCTCTCAGACAGGCCCTCCGAGGAGAAGGGGGCCCGAAAATCTTACCCTCTCCAGAAATTTTCCGAAAAAAGGATTCGTTCAGAGCTACTTCTAAAAAACGTATAAATATCGCGCAAGATTTTCAACAGCCAGCAGACCTCAGGCAGCACTCGAGGGACACGAAACTCTACTACAAGGAATCATTTCCACGCAACTACTTAGAAGTATCAAAAGAGCAACGGCAGCCGAGGGCAATTCTTTTTCAACGTATAAACTGTTCTTTTCAGAACAAATTAAAATTATTCATTGGGCATAATCCCAGAAGCAGAAGAAGCAGAAGAAGCAGAAGAAGCAGAAGAAGAAGAAGAAGAACACAGAGGGAGAGAAGCAGCAAACTACCGAGAGAGAGAGAAAGAGAGTCAGGACTTCCAGCCAACTCAAACCTTTTCTGGAATAAAAAGTGAGTTTTTGATATAAATTTTTCTTTTTTTCTTTTTAACCTCCAAAGAGATAGTATTAGCCAAGATCGGCTAAATATCTCTCTCCAAACATCACTTGTTAGGTCCTTTTCAGAATAATCTGTAGGCCAACGTCGGCCTATATGGTTATTCAGTCCCGCATCTCACCACCCTTCCTATAAAATCTTACAAATAATACCTTTGCCGTCCCGAGCCTATAAGTTTTAGTACTTAGGCTCGAAAAAGGCACAAGGCAGGTTTGCGTCAAATTTCGTACGCAATAGTAACGTCACTCCGACGTTACACGGTCTCGCGCGTAACTCTAATATATCTATATCGATGCCTGAGGCGATCGCACACGCGTCAGGAACACTAAATATAATTACTTGCGATCTAATTATACTATTAAGTGGCCACTTACTTTTGCTAATAACTACTCGCAGGAATCGTTCTCCCAATATCTGTGGCGGAGACTCGGCGGAAAATCTTCAGAAAATAAATGTGCAACTCGTTGTATCTCCAAACACGTGCGGCGCGTAGAAGAGGCGAAACGAGGAGAAGGCTCGAGGGAAGGGCTCCTCTTTCCCCTCTAGCCTATCAGTTTTCCCGCGTAGCGCTATCGATTCTTGATCGATAGCGTTGTGTTTCGGTACGCCGCGGCTTTTCGCGCCTTTTCCCGCGTCAAGCCATCGATCGCTTGATCGATGGCACCGCGTATAGTCGCGCCGCGAACTCTATCTTGCACTGTATGGCAGGTAGCCTAACCTCGATAAGCCACCTGTCACAATATACAGGGTGCGTACGGTATTTGAGGACATGCATAAATGTGAATATAACTTCGCGAATTTTTTTTTTTATTTTTTTACCTTTTCAGATAAGAAATGGCGGACTAGAACATCACTCAAGAAATGAAGAGACATGCTGTCATCGTCGCTATATGTGCGAACCATACAGATTTAAAGATCTCTAATTTTCTTAATTGCGCCCGTTCATTCGTGCATAAAGTTTGCGTGAATTGGAAGCATCAGGAGGCGATACAGAATCGGTTGCAAAAAGCACGAACAACGTTCTGACACTTTCCGATCTGCAGAATTTTTAAAGCAAGTGCAAGCGATCATAGACGAGGACCCTTCAAAATCAATGAGGGTCCTTGCGAGTGAGCTTCATGTTTCTGAGCGCCTTATTCGTAGAGTTGTCCACGAAGACCTTCGGAATAAGTCTTACGCGATGCACAGAGGACAGTTCATGTCGGAACGAACACGGGAACAGAGAGTTCTCCGATCAAAACGTCTTTTAAACAAAATCAAACACCCTGAGGCGCCCAAAATGTTATGGTTTTTTTCCGACGAAAAGAATTTTGACCAAGATCAAAAGACCAATCGCAGAAATGACAGATGGCTATGTTCAATTCCTATGGAGGTTCCTGTTGTTATGCACACAAAATTTCCAGCCACTGTTATGGTTTTAGGTGTTGTCAGCAACGAAGGACATGTTATGCCACCACACTTTTTTACTCAAGGACTTCGAGTGAACTCTGCTGCATACATCGAGGTTTTGGAGACGGTAGTGAAACCCTGGATAGACAATGTAAGCGGAGGCAGACCATACATTTTTCAACAAGACTCTGCTCCTTCACATAAAGCGATGTCGACACAAGATTGGATGGCCGAAAATTTTCATGACCACATAACACCGAACCTATGGCCACCTGGCTCCCCAGACCTCAATCCTTTGGATTATTACGTATGAGGCGTAGTTGTGCGTGAGACCAATAAGCGTCCTCATAACACCACTTCTTTGCTGAAGACTGCTATTAATGCCGTTATGGTCAATATGAACAAGGAGCATTTGATTCGGGCATGTAATCGTTTTCGGACCCGGATCGAAGAGGTTATTGCTGCTAATGGCGATTTTATTGAATTACTTTATAGCCATATATTAATTTAACGTTGTATAAAAAATTCATAAAATTTCATTATATTTCATTAAAAATACAAGCTAATTAATTTTACTCTCAAGTTGTCCTCAAATACCGTACGCTCCCTGTATATATATTTATATAAAACATCGTTCAATAAGTCCCGAGACTAACAACGAAAACAACATTTTTTTTCAAAAATCATTTTTATTTATCAATATTATCTCCTTTTAGAGTGATACAATCTTTCCAACATTTTTATACCATGTTTATAGAAGGATTAATCCTTTGCTTCAAAATAGGTTTCAGTTTCGGCAATGACCTCCTCATTCGAGCCAAATTTTTTCCCTGGAGCATTTTTTTGAGATCAGTAAAGAGCCAGTAGTCGCTGGGGGCTAAATCTGGCGAATACGGGGGGTGAGGAAGCAAATCAAAGCCTAATTCGTTTGATTTTGCCATCGTTTTCATGGACTTGTGGCATGGTTTATTGTCTTGGTGAAAAAGGATTTTTTTCTTTTTCATGTGCGGTCGTTTTGCTTCGATCTCCTTCTTCAAACGTACCAACAAGTCAATATAATAATCACTGTTGATCGATTTACCTTTTTCCAGGTAGTCAATGAAAATCACGCCATGTGTATCTTAAAAAACAGACGCCATGACTTTGCCAGCAGACTGCTGCGTTTTCGGACGCTTTGGGCGGCTTTCGCCAGCCATGCGCCACTCAGATGATTGCCGATTCGACTCCGGAGTGAAATGATGTATCTATGTTTCATACATGGTCACGTATCGACGCAGGAAACCCTTTTTATTGCGAGTAAATAGCGATAAACAGCTCTCTGAATAGTCGACTCGTTGCTGTTTTTGTTCCACTGAAAGCAATCGCGGCACTCACTTGAAAAAAACCTTTTTCATGCTCAATTTTTCATGAAGGATTGTAAATACGCTTCCAGATGATATCTGTGTCATTTCTGCAATCTCACGGACCTTCACTTTGCGATTTTTCATTACAATTTTTAACACTTCACTCACATTTTCCTGTGTAACGGCTTCCAATGGCCTACCCGAACATTCCGCATCGTTTGTGTCCGTACGACCACGTTTAAACTCAGCATACCAACGACAAATCGTTGGTTTGGATGGAGAGGAGTCCGGGTAATGTTTTTCAAGCCATTGCTGGGCTTTTACGGTGTTTTTACCTATTAAAAAACAATGTTTTATCCACACGCGAAACTCGCTTTTTTCCATTTTTCAAACAAATTACTAAGTGACTTCACTATAACCTCGATAACTCTGCTGTCTGTGATCCGATCGACGTGAAATTTTTACACGTTTCATGTAAAGGTTCGCACTCTATAGAAACGAGGCCAGGTTGGTACTATTAGCACCATCTCTGGGTTAGTCTATGGACTTATTGAACGATGTGATATATATATATATATATATATATATATATATATATATATATATGGTGTTTGTAAAAATTTTTTTGATGAAATAAAAATATAATTAATTCTAAACTTGACTTGTTTTCTTTTTCACATTTAGTAGATTTTTTAAAATTATTCTTATCGTAATTAGCGAAAGAACACTTCATGCAGTAGTTTGGTGATACGAATAATTTACACTTTTTGCACAATAATATTTTATCAGAACCAGTTCGTCAGCCGGATTTAAAATATACTTTTGTTTTTTCTGTGTTAATGATTTTAACTCTAGTTTTAAATCTTTCGTTTTTTATTATTTTAGGCTGTTGATTTCTAAGCGGGCTTAATGGTTGGATTTTTTTTATTAAATTTTCTTTATAAAATATATGAAATAATTCGCCCCACTCAGGTAACAGCAAATCTGATATTTTCTTTTTTTCTATTGCTTTAATTCTGCACGTCTTCACACTCATCCGGTTCGCGTCGACAACCGACTTAAAATTCGCTATAAAAAAAAAATATTTTTTTGTTTTGTTATATTTTTTATTAGTAAAAAAAAGTAAACGAAAATTGCATAACTTACTGATGTTGATTTTTTTGGGTTTTTTTTTTTTTTTTTTTTCAATAAAAATATAAAACTGGTTACAAAATAGAAGGGAAAATAATCCGCAGACTATCTCTACTCCGAAGCCTTCAAATTTGTTAGGGTGGTGGTAATAAAAGTATTATTCCACCCTTAACTCGCGGTTAAATTTTATTATATTCATTACCGCGCGTTCAAACTACCGTTTGCGCCTATCTTTTGACACTAGCGCGGGTGGCTTCTGCGAACTAGTTTTTGGAATTTGCTAGCTTAAAAACTAGAAACGGACTGAAGATGATTTCAATTTTTCCTCCTTATATATAAGAGTTTTCTTCGCGGCGCGTTTTGTTTTAAATATGTAGTTTAAGGTTTTATTACTCTCCCCTATCTTATCTGAATTCTCGTAAACGCTTAGTTACGGTTCAAAGGATGGTTAAATCCTTAGGATTAATAATGTATGCCATAAAGAGGGAATAGTGGATGTTCGAAAGCGTTACCAGCCGCTCGGGAGGTCAACTTTAGCACAGTCTCACCTTTCTGACGCCACACACTCTTTTGAATGGAGGAATAATTGGGTAATCAAAGGCATTACCAGCTGCTCTGGAGATCGACTTTAGCACAGTCTCACCTTTCCGACGCCACACACTCCTTTGATTGGAGGACAATTGGGTGATCAAAGGCGTTACTAGCTGCTCGGGAGGTCGACTTTAGCACAGTCTCACCTTTCCGATGCCACCCACTCCTTTGATGGGAGGAAATATTGGGAGATGGCGAGTGGTAGGTTAAAACATTGATTAGATGAGAGGTATAAGAAATAATAAGATAGTTTTTTATTAAATCTTACGTTTAATTAAATCTCTCAAATAATAATTTCAATACAATTAGTTAAACAAGTTTTGTGTCGCAAGGTTTGAATATTATAGAAGTTCGAATATAGAAAAAAAATTTGTACGTAATATGGTAAAAGTTTGAATATAGTAGAATTTGTACGTAATATAGCAAGATTTTGAATATAGAAAAATTAGAAATTAGAAGTAGCAGGGCTTCGAGGTCACTCTGAGTCGTGCTCTTAGAGTTTTCTTCAAGAAAAGCCGTCGAATGCATCGATGCACCGGCTTTTATACCCGCTGGACCGCGAGTTTTTCGGCGGCTAGAAAAGCGGTGAGAATAGTTTGGGCCAATAAAGGCATTTCCTCGGCCCTACCCTTGATCTTTGTAGCGTTTTGTAAGATATAGAAGGGTTACAGTGGCGGAAAGAAGTCACGCCTCCGCCTACGCGTTTTACGTGAAAGAGAGAGAAAGTGCATCGTGCGAGGGAGAGCGTATATGGTGTGAAAGAGAAAAGAGAGACAGCAGCATCTGCCCGTTTCTGTCGCTCTCGTTGGTAAACTCTTATCTTTCTCTGTATTTCCTATTTACAATATTAAAACTTATATAATTATATATAAAAATAATACAATTAATTATATAAAATACAATAATGATAATAGAATTATATATTGAATTATTCGATTACTTATATAATTGAAAATCAAATTTATTAACAAAGATTTTTTTATATAATATTAATTTCGCTGCCTTTCGGCTTAAAATAAATTACAAGAAGAAGTAAAACAAAAAATAAAATGCAAAACGAAATTAAAATACAAAAGGAAGAAGACGCATGATGATTTTACTATGAACCTTTCAAAACAATAAAATAAGTAGCGTGTATATATATTGTTTGAGCGTATTTAAAATTTTGTCGATATATTATTGTTAATTACGGGTGGCTCAAGCGATTACGTTTATTTTATAACAAAAAAAAACGTTTGTACTTATAACGGATATATTTTTGAACGGCTCGTACGCCATCGTTTATCTCTTACTATTCTCAAGCGCTTGGCGCACATGTGGATAAGGTAAACAAGTATTCCAGAGAAAACGTATCTGGAATTTTCCTTTAGGCTTGCTTTAAAATTTTCGAAATTAAAAAAATTTTAAAATCGGACAAAATATAATGGGACGTAACAAAAGAAAATAATACTTCTTAAATAACTTACTCATATTGTTATGGTAATTCACAAAATTTGTTAGATGACAAGAAAAATAATGTTAAATAAGCTAAAAGCGAAAACATTCATAATATCCATTCTAAAATTTTATCAAAATATGGAATACAAGAAAACATCCCAGAAAACTTATTGCCAAAAATATCTTGTATGATAATTAAAACATTGCATTGTGTAAGTAAAATAAAATAAAAATGCCTTTTTAATTATTGATGAATTTTTTTTAAATATAGAAAACTAAATCACATAAATTTTATGAGAATAGATGTATAGTCTATATAATTGGTAATGCAGCATGCAAATAACAATAAATTGGACAGATTGCCGTATTTTATTATTTACTGTAAAGAAACAAAAGGAAACGTAAAATCAAACTAAAACTGCTTCTATTATTCTTATTTGATAAGGTTATTAATACAGCAACCTGCACTTATCTTACCAAACATACTCAAATATATCGTACAAATTACATATTCATACATTTTATATTAACCTTTAGACTACCGGGATTTGAAAGGTTCAATTTCCCTTAGAAAATGCCTAAAACCTTATCCCTATATCTAAGATATAACCTATATAAAGTTCTGATCACAGGTAGAGTCTATATTTAGACTTGCTAGCAGCTAACGGATACGAAAAATAAGAAATTTTTAGTTTTACCAAAAAGTCTGTTTTTATAGGTTTTTGAGGTTGCAGAAAACGATAGCGATGTTAGTTTTTGAGCAAAGGCCATTCTTGTACCTATAATGATATTCTTTCGGCCTTACCCAGAGTCTACGATGTGCAAAGATGAAAATTTCTAATACGGTAGGATAATTAGAAAATTACACGTCGTGGAGACAGAGTGAATTAATGTGAGTACAGCATTTTTTCCTAGCTATACAGTGGTAAATTTTTATTTGACCTTGGCCTTGACCCTGAAACTCACTTTAAGATCAAGTTCATTCTTTTATTCTAAAACCTCATACTTTTGACCCTAAACATCGAAGCAGCAGAAAATTTTAAATACGTTTAGAGGTGTCCTTGATTGATCCATTTTGATCTTGAGGCTCTACGTCAAGGTAAAATTACACAATCGGATACATATGAATAATCAGAAAACTGCAGATTATCTAAGTGCAGATAATGGTAAAGGAGTAAGAAAAAATTCTCTTTTTTGCGTAAAACTTATTTCTTATATAGTTTTTGGATTGCGGTAATCAATGGTGAAGTTATTGAGTATAGATCATTTTTATAACTTCTTGACTCTTCTTTGGCATTACCCAAAGCTAACGACGGGGACGCAGAGGGACGGTGTAGCTCCATTTTTTTTAATTTTTTTTATTTTTTTTTCATTGGGAGTACAAATTAGTTCGGACCGTTTTCAGAAGATGGCTCTGCCTATTATGAACATTTAATAGTAATAGCTGAAGTCGGTAGTTACAGAGAGGTTAGACATCTATCAATAATATTCAGTTTATATCGCTGCGAGTTTCATAAAAAAATCTTGTTTTTAACTGTGTTAAATATGTCCAATTTTGTGTTAACTAAGCAGCATTTGCGAAAGGTTTTAGTTTTCTGCTTTAATTGGAAAAAAAGTGCAGCTGAATCGCATTAAATGCTTGTGGAAGTTTATGGTGACAATGCTCCAACTGGTAAATCTTGTAGGGAATGGTTTTGACGTTTCAAGAATGGAGATTTCAGCCTTGAAGACAAACCTCGCGCTGGATAGCCAAAAGAATTCGAAAACAAAAAGTTGGAGGCATTACTCGATGAAGATTCGAGTCAAACGCAAGAGGAGCTTGCAGAATCATTGAAAGTGACTCAACAAGCAGTTTCTGTAGGATTGAAATCCATGAGGATGATTTAAAAGCAAGGCAATCGGGTGCCTTATGAACTCAAACCGAGAGACATTGACAGGCGATTTTTCTGTTGCGAGCAGCTGATTCAAAGACAACAAAGGAACGGTTTTTTACATAGAATTGTTACTGGGGATAAAAATCGGATATTTTATGATAACCCCAAGAAGAAAAAATACTACACTATGCCCGGTCAATTGTTGGCATCAACCTCAACATTAATACCGAAGCCGAATATTCATGGTTCGAAGATCATGTTGTGTATCTGGTGGGGCCAAAAGGGTGTTGTGTACTATAAGCTGCTACAACCTTGCGATACTATAACGGCCGATTAGTATAGGCAGCAATTGATTCGTTTGAGCCGTGCATTACGAGAAAAACGGCCGGAATATAAGGAAAGACATGACAAAGTTATTTTTCTGCATGATAACGCTCGGCCTCATGTCGCAAAAGTCGTGAAAAAATATTTGGAAACGTGCAAGTGGGATGTTTTGCCGCATCCGCCGTATTCTTCGGACATTGCTTCTTCTGATTACTGGTTGTTCTGGCAGGTCATCGGTTCACTTCTATCGCAGAAATTGAAAATTGGCTCCTAACTTGGATCACCTCAGAAGACGAGACATTTTTTCGAGATGGAATTCAAAAATTGCCTGAGAGGTAGGAAAAAGTAGTAAATAGCTAAGGACGATACTTTGATTAATCCTTTAATTCTTTTTATCTTTAAATAAATGCATTTTTGACCGCAGAAAAACAGACCGAATTAATTTGTACTCCTAATAAATTTTTTTATTTTTAAAATTTTTTAAATATTTTTTATAGATATTTTTCGATATTCATGGAACCATTAATCATTTTTTTATGCAAATTCTGATTTTGTGTGGTATATTTCATAATACGGTGCAATACGAAAAGCTTCATGACAGATATTGCATTCGTAAGTAGAGCATCTTTTTACGTTCTTCATCTTACAGAGTTGACTATGACGCTGCAAGATTTTAGATCAATCTTCCTTCGGAATTTGTCGAGGAAAATGAGGTCCTGTTAGTTGTAAATGAGTTGGGCCACTTGAACATGAGTGTTCTTCAACTTCAAGATTGAGTAAACCTCTAACCACTTCTATACAGAATTGTGGGAAAGAATGTTTTGGTTCCGTATTTTTATGGTACAGTACAAGGGCGTTTGACAATGATAAATCCACTAAATGAAAAAATAATTTTTTATACTATTTCATAGTTTTTCTTATGGTTTCTTGTAAAGATAACTGCCTGTCTATATTATCGACCTCTTCCATGTTTTTATTATAATCACAGATATAGACTAGTTTCACAATATCTTCTTCAGTTATCCAATTCTTTTTACCAGTAGTGCCGAATTCAACTCCGTGAACGGTTGTAATCATATAAACTTCTTTTTTATCCAGCCATTTCAGGACCAGCCAGACGTCATTGTGTGCAACCTAAATCTCACCTTTTTCCAATTTTTGTTCTAATTTTGGCCTATGTATAATTTTGGCTTCCTATTCTTTCAGACAGTTCCACATATTTCTGTGTCACGATCATGTTAGAATTCAGCCAATTCTGGAGATGAATACCAATTATCCAGATATACGATGTGACCTTCATTGAAACAATTTTTTAGAAAATGAGCTACAATGTCGCTAGAAATACCCATACCAAATTTCTCATAATCTGTATCTAAACCTGTACAGACAACAAAATCACCTGTATAATCAACAAAAACAAAAAAAACTAGTTTCATAATCAACTAGTTCGAACAGTTTGATACCAAAACGATTTCGTTTCAATGTTAAATACTGTTTGAACTTCAGTCTCCCTTTCGTCAAAACTAAACTTTCATCTATGCAAAGCTTCTTTCCTGGTAATATAGAATTTAAAAATTTTTTTTTTAGATTATCAATTACAGGTTTCACTTATTTCAGAGGCTGATTTTCAATTTCTTTGCAAAATGTAAATATCGTAAGATTTAAAGATACCAATTTCGCGTCATTATCTTTGTAAAAATGGGTGTTGCCAGTAAAGGATCTGTATTCCAATAGTCTTGAATATTACCCTTTCGCACATGTTCCATATTAATTGTTACTCCAAGAAAAATACGTAACTCATTTACTGTAAGAGGTTCCCAGGGCTTCATATTTATTCGCGTGATTTCAGAATTTTGTTCCTGATATAGATTTGTTTGTCTTTTTATCATTTCTAAAAGATTTGGATCGAAAAAAAATTCGAAATAGCACACTGGAGAATCACTTGAAATATTGATGGTACTTTAGAAGCCAAATGGACTCGTGAAATCTTTCACGGATGGGTAGAATGCGCTGACAAACAAAACACCTGGATTATCATCATCAAGATTATCATCAATATCAACGAGTAACGTATCTGCAGCTTCAGTTGCATCACATACACTTTCAAGCTCATTTGGTTCTGATTCACCACTACTCGAGACGTTAGATTCGACATCCATTTTTTAGCTAGTCGCAGAATTCAGAAATAACGAATAAGTTTTTTCTTGAATTCTAAGTTTTTTTGATTTTGGAAATTTGACGATGAAATTCGAATAAAATAGAAGAATGTCCTAAAGGCGAATAACCAAATAATGTCACTGAAAATAAAGATCCAAAATGATACTGCCAAAGATTGATAATCTGAAAAAATTTGCGAAAGATCAAGATCCAAAAAGTTTTTTCTAAGAATGAAGCAATACTTAGACCTAAAGTTAGGCTTCTACATATTTGGGAGGGTGGTTCAATAAGTACCCGTGTTAGAAATGACACCATTTTTTCAAAAAATTTTTTTTTATTTTTTAACATAGTCCCCTTTTAGAAAGATACACTTCTCCCAACGTTCTTGCCATTTTAACCCCTCAAAAAAATAGGATTTGTCGAACTCTCCAAAATACGCCTCAGTCTCGGCGATGACTTCCTCGTTTGAGCTAAATTTTTTTCCCGCGAGCCATTTCTTCATGTTAGGGAACAAGAAAAAGTAGCAGGGAGCCAGATCGGGTGAATACGGGGGGTGCGGCAGCAATTCATAACGCAATTCATGCAGTTTGGCGGCGACAACTCTGGATGAATGTGCTAGTGCGTTATCATGGTGAAACAGCACCTTCTTTTTCGCCAAATGCGGCCGTGTCTCTTTCAATTTTTTGTCGAAGCGGTTCAATAACTCACTGTAGTATTGTCCAGTGATCGTTCTTCCTTTTTCTAAAAAATCCATGAGGATAACACCGTTCGTATCCCAAAAAATCGTCGCCATGACCTTTCCGGCCAATGGGACCGTCTTCACCTTGTTTGGAGTAGATTTACCGGGAGAAATCCATTGTTTTGATTGTTGCTTAGTTTCTGGTGTGTAATGATGAATCCAGGTTTCATTACCTTTGACAACTCGACGCAACACCTTCGATTCTCGCTTAAATTGCTCCAAACACTGCTTCGAAGTTAACAGCCGCATCCGCTTGTTGTCCACCGTGAGCAATCGCGGCACCCATCGGGCCGACAATTTTTTTATCGCCAACTTATCATGTAAAATATTAATTGCCGTTCCGGTCGACACACTTACGGCCTCTGCTACTTCGCGCACTTTCGTTCGTCGATCAGCGAGAATCATGTCGTAGACTTTGTGTATGATTTCCTCGGTAACTATGTCTGCCGGGCGTCCTGGTCGCTCCTCATCATAAACGGATGTTCGCCCACGTTTAAATTCGTTGAACCAATATCTAACTGTGGTCATAGATGGCGAAGTGTCCCCATAAACAGCATCCAACTTTGCTTTTATCTCCTCACATTGTTTTCCATTAAAAAACAAAAAGCGAATTACCGAACGATACTGCTCTTTTTTCATCTTAGCGAAAATCACGAAACACTTCTTACTCGAATGGCTGCCAAATCCAAACTAACCTATCAATCAGTCAGAAATTTGTTTTACCGTTGTTTGATAGATGGCAGCACACGATGACAATACCAACTTCTCTCAGGAACGCCCTCTGTCGTCAAACACGGATACTTATTGAACCACCCTCGTATACTCTCACGTAACGATCTCGCTTGCAAGAAATCAGACTCCAAGTAGCGGCCAAAATCGAATCTACACTAAAATAGGAAATAAACGTTTCATCAATGAAATGGACAAGGCTCCCAAGGTCCCCAAATCAAAATATGGACATTACATGTGTGGAATTTCCCGCTCTATCAATTCCCATAGTCAAAAAGTGGGTTTCTATTCAAAAAATAAAAGTTAACCTTTAAATGACTTCTAACTTTGACCCAAAGGTCGAATCGAAGATCACTATTTGATGCTTCTATCAAAACCCTACAATTTTTGTCTCAAAGATTTTTCTCGGTAAAGCGTTTTTCAAGGTGTAATATCGGTAAAATACGCTTTAACCTTAAAATGCCCCACGTAACTTCTACAAGTCACCAAATCAAAATATCTATATCTAAATAGATTTAGTATGTATACGAGTACCTATATGTACTTTTATATGTTTCCTGTGCAAGTTTAAAAATATTAGAACGGCCTGCTCCAGAGAGTCTATATTTAGATTTTCCAGCAGCCTAGAGGTTAATCCATCATTCAGCATTTATTGTTAATAACTTCACTTTTTCTTATTAAACTTGGCTTGACACTTTCTAAAAAAGGTTGAATTGGTATCAACAAAAAAATTCCTTTTAGTTTCTGTATTACACATTAGTCTTCGGTATCTAATTGCACTAATAATTGTTTTCAATTGTTGTCACCTGTATATCATTGATTTTAGTCATACTTCGTACCTTCACCACAGTATCTATGAACTTAATATCCTATAACCGTTTTTGGTGCAATTCTCAAACGTTTTTTTAACTTGCATCTATTTTTTATTAATACAGCAACCTGCACTCATCTTACTAAACATACTCAAATACATCGTACAAATTACATATTCATACATTTTATATCAATCCATCATTCAGCATTTATTGTTAATAACTTAACTTTTTCTTATTAAACTTTGCTTGAAACTTTTTAAAAAAGTTCAATTGGTAACAACCAAAAAATTCCTTTTAATTATAGTATTACACATTTGTCTTCGGTATCTGATTTCAACCAGTAATTGTTTTCACTAACAACTACTAAACTAATGTCTTTTTTATTGAAAGATTAATCAATTTTATATATGAATTAGAATATTTAACATTATACCCTTTCAAATCTATGTATATCAAATAAATTTTTATTAAAAACAACAAACGACGAGATTATAAAAATGTAAACTATTAGTATGCTATACTAGATGCTATAGCAGTATACAAGGCGCGTTCGCTTTGACGTACACACACGCACGCACACACACACACACACGCGCACACACACACACACACACACACACACACACACACACATATATATATATATATGTCGGATATGACGTCAGGGAGAAGAACAAACAGGAAGCTGAAGAACATAAAATAAGGAAATAAGACAAAATCATATATATTGGGTTGTTCGATAATTAATGTCGCTTTTTTTTCATAGATGGCGTGAACTGCATATTTCATGTAGTAGCGGTTGCGTGGTGTATATTATTATATACTATTATAAAGGTTAGACTGTACACTATCTTCTGCAAAAACTAAGCGTTATTAGTAAATAACAAGTTGGTTAAAAATTAAGTTGAAAATGGACAATCAAAGTGAGCATTATCGGCATATTTTATTGTTTTACTTCCGAAAGGGCAAAAATGCGGTGCAAGATTGGAAGAAATTGTGTGAAGTTTATGGTGAGGACTGTCTTATTGAACGCCAGTGTCAGCGTTGGTTTGCTCGTTTTCGTTCTGGGAATTTTAATGTGCAAGATGCACCACATACTGGTCGTCCAACCGCTACTAATGACGACAAAATAAAGGCGTTAATCAAAACTAACTGGCATATAACAACTCGAGAGATAACAGAGAAGCTCGGCATATCGAATTCAACCATTTACTTGCACTTACAACAGCTTGGTTACGTAAACAAACTGGATGTTTGGGTTCCTCACGATTTAGAGGAAATCCACCTCACCAAACGCATTAACATATGCGGCTCTTTGCTGAACCGTAACGAAAACGACCCATTTCTAAAAAGAATCATTACGAGTGATGAAACGTGGATTGTGTACGATAATGTAGTCCGAAAACGATCATAGATCAAGCAAGATAAGCCCCCACGATCGACATCGAAAGCCAATATTCACCAAAAGAAGATTATGCTTTCCGTGTGGTGGGATTACAAGGGTATAGTCTACTTTGAGCTGCTTCCAAGAAACCAAACTATTGATACAAATGTTTGCTGTCGTCTGGCCAATCGCAAAGGTGTGATGTTCCATCATGATAACCGCAGACCTCACACATCTTTGATAACCCGTCAAAAATTAATGGAGCCTAATTGGGAACTGATGCCACATTCACCCTATAGCCCTGACTTAGCACCATCAGACTATCATTTGTTTCGCTCCCTTAAAAACCATTCGAATGGTAAATCTTTCGATTCCGATCAGGCTGTTAAAAATGAGTTGGACCAGTTCCTTGCTTCTAAAAACCAAGGCTTCTTCGAACATGGAATTTTTCAACTTACCGCAAGATCGTAAAAGGTCATCCAACAAAACGGTGAATATATCATTGATTAATGTTTGTTGTTAATATAAATAAATTCACTTTGAAAAACATGAAAAAACGACATTCATTATCGAACAACCCAATAGATATACATAGTATGAAAGGAAGTCCTTATTTATCATAAAGGACTCATTTTTCATGAAACTTTTTGTAGTCAATGAATATATAGATATATTAAGATTCTAATATGAATAGTATTAAAATATTTTAGCTTCAATATTTAAAAAAAAAAAAAAAAGAAAAGCGAGGTTATAAAAAGGTAAATGAGCTGTATATAAGGCGCTTGCGCCCGTGCCTATGTATATATATATATATATATATATATATATATATATATATATATATATACTGCTACTTGATACAGACCGAAGGCCTGATTCTTGAAAAATTAGAACACTAGCTCTTAATCCCCTCACCCAACAAATCTTAAATCGCCAACAGGCCGAAGGCCCGACTTTTGTCAAAGTTTTAAATACAAACTCCTAAGCTCCTAACTCAACACATCCTAAACTACATACAGGTCTTACTCTTTCCAAAAAATTTCAAACACACGCTCTTAATCCCCTAACCACCCTCCCCCTCCAATCCAGTTTTCAACCTTTTGAACAACACGTCCAAAATTGCAGACAGATCAAAAGCCTTGGTTTTGAACCAAGCAAATTCAAACTTCTGAATATGTAAACAAAAAAAATTGATCTCATAAAGCATTTTTATTGACCATATTTTTCAATATGAGACTATAATCAAATGTTTTTCTCCATCAAAGTAAGGATTATTATGTTTTTATTATATTTTATAGTAATAGTTTTTTTTTTTTGACGACGACGACGACGACGACGAGAATAACAATAACGACGGACAAGGTGGGTCTGCTACGGTGTGAGACCACTAGTACTGCTCGCGACCTTAGATGTAAGAAACGCCTTTAATTCCGCCGGGTGGGGGGATATCCTGGAAACTCTACGGGCTTTTAGTGTATCCCCCTATCTGTTGCGGGTGGCGCAAGATTACCTGAAAAACCGACGAATTACGTACGAGACCACGGAAGGACAGTCAAGTAGGCCGATCACTGCGGGCGTTGCGCACAGATCAATACTAGGACCTGACTTCTGGAACGCGGTTTACGACGGCCTGCTGAGGCTGGAGATGCCCGAGGACGCCTCACTTATCGCCTACGCCGACGACGTGGCGGTAGTGATCGTACAGCGCAATCCAGAATTGGCACAGCTGACGCTAAACCAGGTCATGTTACGGGTAGACGGGTGAATGACGAGTCACGGACTGACATTAGCACTGTCAAAAATCGAACTGATCCTCCTCACCGGAAGGAGGATACAAACCGTCATACCGATGACGGTGGGGTTGGTGCAGACACAGACCAGGGGGAAGGTGAAATATCTGAGGGTAACTCTGGATACGAAGCTGACCTTTTGGCCGCATATACAGGAGACGGCACATAGGGCGGCAACGCGGGTCTGGCGATCGGAAATCTACTCTGATCTGAATTGTATAAATTTTCAAGTCCAATACTTGATGTACACGACTGTATGTCCGTGAGGAAAGCGTCCGCTGCGCTTGAAAGTTCTGCTGCATTTCCTAGTGTTTTTTTTTTTGTAACAAACTTATTAATTTTCTCTACACTATTCTGTGTGCGTGTTTTAACTTCAATAATCAATTTTTAGAAGCTTTGAATGTAATATCATCAAATTCAAGTACTTTTTTAGCTTGTAAGGCTCAGCGAATTATATTGCAGTCGTGAGTAATTGTAGCGCTGTCGAGAGCAGCTTTGAAATTATCTAGCGTATACTGACAAATTCGTGCGACTTTTTCTCTATATGTACTACCTTTGTATGAGCCCAACGTCGCAGCTGACTTATGGATGTAACTTTTCTAAATCTGTTCTAAACAGTTTTGACACTTGAATTTTCCTTTTTTTTACTACTTCTCCAAAATTCTACGGCTATTGCTTTATATTCAAAATCCACTGCTTCATTATCTTTTGTACACTGATTTGTTCTTGCTTCATGTGGTTCAGGAAAATGATGAGGCACTTTATCCTTTATTATTTCTGCATTATGGTCTTTATACTCTTTTTGAAAATTCAAAGTTTCACCAGTTATCATTTTTACATCATTAAATTCACTTTGTGCATCTAATAAAATATATTTTATTTTTTCTGCTAACTGCATTTCACGATAATTTGTTACGCTATCTGGTATTTGCAACGCTTGGAAATACGCTAATAAAATGTTTATAAAACTTAAAGGATTGACTTTTATCTTTCAATCTGAAATGAACAAAATAAACAGTGCATTATTAACATCACTTTTTATACTCGAAACTGTTAAATAAGAGACTGCAGTAATCTGAAAATTTTCATTCATAAGAGCTACTCAGAAGATGTGTAAATTCGTTTCACAAAAGTTTCTCAAAAACCAATATTATTTCTTTGAAATCGGTTTTTTGTTCTCTTCTATAAAATCCTTGTAACATTAATAAAAATATTAAATGAAAATTCAGTAGAATCAATTTTATAAAAAATTTTGTTACTTTATTCAATGTTTAAATCTAGGCCGGGTGGTATTAAAATATTTGATTAGTAGCATAGAAAAAGAAGTTTATAGTATTTTTTTTCGACCATTTATAAATGTTCGTAAAAAAAAAATATTCAAATAAATAACAAAAAATTTAATAAAAATAAATAAACAAAATCCTACGTGTATTTTTTTTAGCTTTGCCCCTAATCAAGTATCCTCGCCTTCTGAAAGTATAAAAAACTGTTACGTCCCGTAATATTTTATCCGATTTTAAAATTTTTTTTACTTCGAAAATTTTAAAGCAAGCGTAAAAGAAATCTCAGATACGTTTCCTCTAGAATGCTTGTTTATTTTGTCCACATGTGCGCCAAGTGCTTGGGAATAGAAAGAGATAAACGATAGCGTACGCGTAGTTCAAAAATGTAACCGTTATAAGTATAAAATTTTTTGTGTTATACAATAAACGTAATCGCTTGAGCCACCCGTAATTAACAATAATATATCAACAAAATTCTAAATCTAACAATATCCCTACACGCTACTTATTTTATTGCTCTAAAAGATTCGTAGTAAAATCATTATGCGTCTTTTTCATTTTGTATTTTAATCTCGTTTTTGTATTTTATTTTTTGTTTTACTTCTTGTAATTTAAGCCAAAAAGCAGCGAAATTAATATTATATAAAAAATCTTTGTTAATAAATTTGATTTTCAATTATATAAGTAATCGAATAATTCAATATATAATTCTATTATTATTGTATTTTATATTATTAATTGTATTATTTATATATATATATATATATATATATATATATATATATATATATATATATATATATAATTATATAAGTTTTATTATTATAAGTTTTATATAACTAATAAATTAATATTGTAAATGTGAAAAAGAAAGAAAGCTGACGGTTCACCGCTGCCTCTCTTTTTTCTCTCTCTCACACCATATACGCTCTCCCTCGCACGATTTACTCTCTCTCTCTCTTTCACATACAATGCGTAGGCGGAGGCGTGACTTCTTCCCGCCACTGTAACCCTTCTATGTCTTACAAAACGCTACAAAGATCAAGGGTAGGGCCGAGGAAATGCCCTTATTGGCCCAAACTATTCTCACCGCTTTTCCAGCCGCCGAAAAACTCGCGGTCCAGCGGGTATAAAAGCCGGTGCATCGATGCATTCGACGGCTTTTCTTGGTGAAAACTCCAAGAGCACGACTCAGAGCGACCTCGAAGCCCACTTCTAATTTTTCTATATTCGAACTCTTGCTATATTACGTCTAAATCCTACTATATTCAAACTCTTGCTATATTACGTACAAAATTTTTTTTTTTCTATATTCGAACTTTTATATTCAAACCTTGCGGCTCAAACTTGTATAACCAATTGTATTAAGATTATTATTTAAGAAATCTAATTAAACGTAAGATTTAACAAAATTATCTTTTTATTTTTTATACTTCTCATCTAATTAACGTCTGAACCTACCTACATCGCCATCTCCCAATATTTCCTTCATCGAAACAGTGTGTGGCGTCGGAAAGATGAGACTGTGCTAAAGTCGACCTCCTGAGCAGTTGGTAACGCTTTCGATTCCTCTCATCAAAGGAGTGTGTGGCGTCGGAAAGGTGAGACTGTGCTAAAGTCGACCTCCCGGGCAGTTGGTAAGGCCTTTGATTAACCAATTTTCCTCCCATCAAAGGAGTGTGTGGCGTCAGAAAGGGGAGACTGTGCTAAAGTCGACCTCCCGAGCAGCTGGTAACGCTTTCGAACATCCGCTATTCCCTCTTTATGGCATGCATTACTAACTTTAAGGATTTAACCATCCTTAAACCGTAAATGAGCGTTTACGGAAAATCTAGATAAGATAAGGGAGAGTAATAAAACCCTACCCTACGTATTTAAAAGAAAACGCGCCGCGAAGAAAAACTTGGTATATAAGGAGGAAATTTAAAAATTATATTCAGTTCATTTCAAGTTTTTAAACTAGCAAATTCCAAAAAAAAATAGTTCGCAGAAGCCACCCGCACTAGTATCGAAAGATAGGCGCAAACGGCAACATTAACACGCGGTTTATGAAATAAAAAATCGCAAGTTCGAGGAGCGATAATATTATTATTACCGCCACCCTCACAAACTCATTTATTTATCTATTAATCTTATTTTAATAATTTTTAATTTAATAATTAAAATTTATTAATGCCTTAATAAGTAAATTAATAATGAGTAGCTAGATTCAAATATTGTATAAAAAAATAAAGAACCTAGTTGATTGACAAATCACGTTCGTTACGAATAAAATATTTAATGATTCATTTAGAATTCAAGAGAAGTTATTAAAAAGAATCAACAAAATAATTTTAGAAATATCAAGAATTATTTTTAAAATTATGTCTGAACTTACAATTAATAAGAATATTCTCTATTAATGTTTCCATAATTTCTATTGAATGTCGATTAGTATTTTTTTATTTAGAAAAATTTTGCATAAAAACCTTTTTTTACTATGATATATATACAAGCGTATCATATAACTTTTTTAAAATCAAACAATTATAAAAATTATATATTTGGCATCAATTGCATTGTCAAATAGTATTTTACTACATACGGAATCGAATTAATATTTGCAATCACAAAAAAATTAAGAAATTTCCTTATTTACCAATTTATAAAGTATATAAGAAAGAAAAAAAATTTTATTTATACAATAGATTTCTATAAACTCAACAGCAATTATAAATATTTAATAATATCGTAAAAAAACTTACGTTTTGATAAACTAATCATTGATGAAAACAAATTTATTATAAAAGACTTTTCTAAACTAAAGTTTTTAACAATATGTGATCATTTGAAAAACTTAACGTTCAATTCTGAAGGAACAATCGTACAGCTACATTTATCGAGATATTGGTGCCAAAGCTGTATTATTAACCATTACTGTTATCGCTACCGTACTGTGGACTATTGACAGTTATGATTTCATCGTCATAACAAATAAAAATATTTTTAGAAATTTTTATGTATCAGCAAGACAAATCAATGATTTAAGATTAACGACCCTCGTTAAAAAAGGAAGCTAACAGATTGAAAAGGATTGGAAATTCTTTGAAAAGAAACTAATCTGTTTTAATACAGTTTTTGAAACCTTTTCAGTCCATTCCATATGCGTTTGAATCATATGCAATACTAAATTTTGAGGCACATTTCAATCCGTATCAATCCGAAAAAGAAAACAGATTCAACCCGTATAAATCCGAAGAAGTAAAAAGATTCATTCCGTTACAATCTGAACAAGAAAAAAAATTCAATCCGTTTCAATGTAGACAAAGAAAGGATTCAATCCGTTTTAATGTAGACAAAAGACTTCCTATTAAATTTATTTTAAACTTCGATTTATTTATTAATAACAATATATAAACAAATAATTTGTGCTATACATTTTTTGTATTTAATAAATATTTAAAAACTCTTAATATAAATTAAAACTTTTATAAAATATAATAATAAAAATAGACTTAATAATAACATTTTTTACATTTTAATGGATCTTCTTGCACGGAAAAACTGGACCCACCATCACTATCAATATTGTTGACATTAACAAAAATATCTGTAAATGACAATATTTATAAAAAATAATGTAAGTATGCGACAAATAAATATACAAGCACGCGCGAGAAAGAAATATACAAATACCTTCTAATTTTGCGACATCTATTCCAGATAATGAATTGTTATCTGACAATACATTCTGTCAAAAAAGTACCGAGAATTGTCGTTTGAGCGGAATCTGTCAACGAGTGTGTTTACAGTAGCTGGTTAAGTTAGTGGCCTTCAGCTAGCGCGCCAAATTTTGTTTTATGGCTTCAATCGACTGAAAACGGGTGCCACGGAGCGGCAACTTAAGTTTTGGGAAGAGGAAGAAGTCACAGGGAGCCAAATTCGGCGAATACGGTGGTTGCTCTCAAGCTGGCATGATGGTTTTCAAGCACCATTTCCTTAATTTTATCGACGTTATCTGCGGTCGAAGCCGTCGATGGGCGTCCGGAACGAGGCAAGTCTTCGACGACTTCACGACCCTCCTTGAAGGCTTTGTACCACTCATACGCACAGGTTTTCGATAGTGCTTTATCACCAAACGCCTTTTGCAACATTTTCAATGCATTAGCACACGAAATTACATTCGCAACACAAAATTTTAGACAAATTCTTTGTTCAACGTAATCGCCCATTATAAAAAATCGGCACGCACTATTGACATCGACTGACTTAACCAGCTACTGTAAACACACTCGTTGACAGATTCCGCTCAAACTTGGCATAGTCATTAAGGGCAGTTGTACCAACCTAGAAAAAAAAATTTTACCTGCCTAAATTGCCCCGCCAGATTTAAATCGACAATTCCTGGTACTTTTTTGACAGAATGTATATACGAGGTGTGTTCAGAAAATAACGGGAATTTTCGTTTTATGAAAAAAATATTTATTTATTCGTCTACATTAATGTTGTCGCCTTTAAAGTAGTCCCCATTCGATATTATGCACTTGTGCCAGCGCTTCTTTTAATCCTCGAAACACTTCTGAAACTCGATCTTTGGGATAGCCTTTAGCTCTTTCAGTGATGCGCTTTACATGTCATCTATGCTTGTAAAACGACGGCCCTTTGAGGTTCTCTTTGTTTTTGGAAATAGAAAAAAGTCACACGGAGCCATGTCTGACGAACATGGAGGCTAAGGCATCGTTAATGTATTGTTTTTGACCAAAAATTCACGAACAAGCAATAAAGTGTGAGCAGGTGCATTATCGTGGTGCAAAAGCCATGAATTATTTTGCCACAAATTCGGGCGTTTTTTTTGGATTGCTTCACACAAACGGCGTTGAACTTGTAGGTAGTACTTCTTATTGACCGTTTGACCTCGTGGCAAGAATTCATGATGCACTATGCCATTAAAATCGAAGAACACAGTGAGCATAACCTTCACGTTCGACCGCACTTGTCGAGCCTTTTTCGGTCTTGGACGATTGAACCTTAGTTTTGACGTCATATCCATAAACCCATGTTTCGTCACCTGTTATAACACGTTTCAGCAATTCTGCATCGTTGTTGACTTCATTTAGTAACTCCTGAGCAACTTCCATTCACCGCTGTTTTTGTTCAAAATTCAACAATTTTGGAACAAATTTTGCTGCCACGCGATTTATACCCAAAACATCCGAAAAAATTTCATGGCATGAGTCAATCGATATGCCAACATCATCAGCGACTTCTCTGATTGTGATTCGGCGATCGTTCGAAACCATTTCTTCCACTTCTTCCAATTTTTATCGGTTGTTGATATGTTGGGGCGTCCGGGGCGTTCGTCATTTTCAACGTCTTCGCGACCATCTTGGAAACGCTTATACTACTCGTAAAACCTTGTTTTACTCATAGTGGACTCACCATAGGCCTTTGTTAACATTTCACACACTTTGTTACTCTCTATTTCATTTTTTACGCAAAATTTGATACAAATTCTTCGATTCATTTTTTTTAACAAACGAAAATCGCCGAGCTTATAAAAACACGTCTAACCTTAGCGGCGGCCATTGACGAAGGAAACAGTGAATACAACTGAAAATTGTATCATACTTCAGGGGTATATGTATTAACATAATAAAAAAAATTTTGACAATCGGACTCTCCAAACCCGCGAAATTAAAAAATTTCCGTTTTTTTCTGAACACACCTCGTATGTATTTTCTTTATTGTTTTCTTTATTTTCATCAGATTTATGAGAAAGTAAGTTAATTAGGTTATAATCCGAACGGAATTTTTTGTTTTTGGAGAATCATCTTCTAATGTGCTATTAGACGTTATTTTATCTCTTTTTTTTTCAGTTTTTTTGTTCGAGACTTTTTTTGTCCGAATTAATTTATTTTTCTTTTTATGTAATTTTTTAACTTGCTTGTTATTCCCATCGGACGATTCACCTAAAAAGATTAAATTTTCGCGAGTTATAATAACATTTTTAAGATATTTCAGGATAAATCTATGGTATAAATAAAAATGAAGCATATTTTTATAATTAAATTATCAAACCTGTTTGTTGCAATTTTCATTCATTTAATGATTAATTATGGTGTTTATAGATATAAGGTTTTTTTAACTTAGTCTTCTTCTAAATGTAAACACTTCACCATCCACATTGGCACATATCTATAAATAAATATAATTTGAATAATTATATATAATTCTATTCATTACTATTCATCGAAGTTAATAAGAAAATGTATTTTTGATGAAAAATAACAATATATTATTTAATATTTTTAGATTATTAAAAAGAAAATAATATAATCAATTAAATAAAAATCAATTTAAGTTAATAAAATGGTTGTAATTCAACATACCTTGCAAAACAAGAAGTTTTGACGGACATAATGCAGGCCTTGCCTCACTATTTCCCCGAGGTCCTACATTTCCGCTAACTCAACTATTCGTCAAAGTTTCAGTACCGTATAAGACAATGCCTAAATTGCGTATATATCTTGAAAACTTACCTAAGGCATTTCTTTCCGCTGCATCATATTTTTCCCGGGGTATCCAAATATTTCTTTCTAAATGAATCTACAACATAAAAATTATTTTTAAAATTATTTTTTGACGATAAAGAAACTTTATTACGTATATCAAGATAAAATTGTAAAAAGTAATATGTTAAGTACCATTTAGAAAATTTTATTTATAAAACATTGAGTTGTAACGTGACTTATTTTGTTTTAAATTTTGTTTTCTAAATTGAATATAAAAAATGTATTTATGTCTTCTGCAAAATTTCTTTTATATATTATTTATACCTCTTCTACATTTTCTTCATTTACGCGGTAAGAATAGATTGCTGGTATAGCTCCCAATGTCTTCATATTTTCTGCATAGCTAATTTGACCTATTTTATAATTTATCACAAATTTTAGAATAATTATATATCTATGTCTTTTGTAAACAAAAAAAAAATGAAATGGTGTATTAAAAAACATTTTTTACAATAATTCACACAAATTCACATTAATCTTATAATTAATACCTTCAGTCACATCTTTACAACATTTCACAATATTTTGTTGTACTTACTGTATTTCTGATAACTTCAAATTAATTGTATCACTAAAACATGTTAGTTGTTGTAACAATATGCTTTGATTGTTTTGAATTTTCTTTAATATTATATCCTGCACTTTTATTTTTTCTATATAATTCTGTTGAAATTATAAAACAAAATATGTTTACATGCATTTTTTTAAAAACACTGTAACATCGGAATGACGTTTCACTGCGTTAATTTGAGTAACGCTAACTCGTCGTCGCCTTTTTAAGCCTAAGCAGTCAAGCTTACGGGCTCAGGATGATGGAGGAGATTCAGAGCTTTATCTTCTCTTTCTTTGGAGGATGCGGTGGTGTAGTTTCGGACTAAACGTACGTCTAGGCCAAAACTCAGGCCAGCTACGCCGCTCTGGATAGGACCTACTCAATGTTATATGGGTAAAGGTAGTTAGCTGAAACTCAGGCTAACTCTACCTTTTTGGAAAAATTAAAAAAAAATAAATAGATAAGCAGAAAAGTAGAAAAAAAAGGAACAATATAATTCACAATATGAAAATTTGTTGAACTCACTTTATTATTTGCTTTGAAGGTGTGGACTTGATCCTCTCTCTCTCTCTCTCTCTCTCTCTCTCTCTCTCTCTCTCTCTCTCTCTCTCCTCCTCTTTCCCTCTTGTTCTATTTTGCTGGGTTGACTGCTTGATAGGTGCTGCTACTTAAACGCGGAAGGAAAAAAAAATTCACGATGAGTCCGAGTGACTCCGGAGGTGAGTCCAAGACTGTCCTCTGTGGATTGAGACCGCGCCATTTTATACACTTATGCTGAGATGCCTTTGTGCCAATCCGATTGTTCAAAAATTAGCGCAGAGTGAACACTAATTGTTATTGCGTAAGCGTGCCTCTTGAGAGGGAGAGCGAGAATTAGAGATAGATAGATAGATAGATAGATAGATAGATAGATTGTTTATTCGTATATATACACAAAAATTAATACAAAATTTTTTAATATTTATAAAAAATATTGCACGTGATATCACAGTTGAGAAATTAAAAACTAATAGAGCTGAAATAAATCTTGTCAATAAAACAAGTGATATCACAGATAGTTAAATACAAACAAATACCAGTACAATTCCACTTAAATACAAACATACAACGCATGTAAATATAAAAATAAATTAACTAAATAAATAAATAAATTAACTTAAATAAATTAACATAAATAAGATAACACAGAGACGCTACTGATTGACTTCGAGGTAGTATCTCTTGACCGCTTTTTTAAACCTACCAAGAGACGAGATGTTTCGTATGTCAGTAGGCAGAGAGTTCCATAAATGCGCACCTTGAACTTGGAAAGAGCGCTTACCAGTCTCAGTGCGCATCAAAAAAGCAACGAGTTCCTTAGTTTCACCCCTAAGAGGTCCCCTGGGCACAAATCTAGAGAAGAGACTCTCTAGATAGTCAGGAACACGCATGCGTATGATTTTGTACATAAGTACAGCCATAAAATAGTGTCTCTTCATATCAGTACGCAGCCAACCCAGAGAGTCCCGATGAAGAGAAACATGGTCGTCCCCCCTTAAATACTTTACGTATCGATCACAGAAATTTTGTAAAACTCGCAGTCGATTACGTTGTTCTTGAGAAGCATCCAACAAGACCACCGAACAATAGTCCAAGTGAGGAAATAGCAGCGCCTTAGCAAGCATCTTACGCAGCTCTTGGAAGGTAACACATCGTTCAATAAGTCCCGAGACTAACCCAGAGATGGTGCTAGTAGTACCAAACTGGCCACGTTTCCATAGAGTGCGAACCTTTACATGAAACGTGTAAGAATTTCACGTCGATCGGATCACAGACAGCAGAGTTATCGAGGTTAGAGTAAAGTCACTTTGTAACACATCGTTCGATAAGTCCCGAGACTAACAACGAAAACAACATTTTTTTTCAAAAATAATTTTTATTCATCAATATAATCTCCTTTTAGAGTGATACAATCTTTCCAACGCCCTTCCAACATTTCTATACCATGTTTATAGAAAGATTTATCCTTTGCTTCAAAATAGGCTTCAGTTTCGGCAATGAGCTCCTCATTCGAGTCAAATTTTTTTCCCTGGACCATTTTTTTGAGATCAGCAAAGAGCCAGTAGTCGCTAGGGGCTAAATCTGGCGAATACGGGGGGTAGGGAAGCAAATCAAAGCCGTTCAATTTTGCCATTGTTTTCATGGACTTGTGGCATGGTGCATTGTCTTGGTGAAAAAGGATTTTTTTCTTCTTCATGTGCAGTCGTTTTGCTGCGATCTCCTCCTTCAAACGTACCAACAAGTCAATATAATAATCACTGTTGATCGATTTACCTTTTTCCACGTAGTCAATGAAAATCACGCCATGTGTATCCCAAAAAACAGACGCCATGACTTTGCCAGCAGACTGCTGCGTTTTTGGACGCTTTGGGCGGCTTTCGCCAGCCATGCGCCACTCAGATGATTGCCGATTCGACTCCGGAGTAAAATGATGTATCCATGTTTCATCCATGGTCACGTATCAACGCAGGAAATCCTTTTTATTCCAAGTAAATAGCGATAAACAGCTCCCTGAATCGTCGACTCGCTGGTGTTTTTGTTCCACTGAAAGCAATCGCGGCACCCACTTGGAAAAAACCTTCTTCATGCTCAATTTTTCATGAAGGATTGTAAATACGCTTTCAGATGATATCTGTGTCATTTCTGCAATCTCACGGACCTTCACTTTGTGATTTTTCATTACAATTTTTAACACTTCACTCACATTTTCCTGTGTAACGGCTTCCAATGGCCTACCCGAACGTTCCGCATCGTTTGTGTCCGTACGACCACGTTTAAACTCAGCATACCAACGACGAATCGTTGGTTTGGATGGAGAGGAGTCCGGGTAATGTTTTTCAAGCCATTGCTGGGCTTCTACGGTGTTTTTACCCATGAAAAAACAATGTTTTATCAACACGCGAAACTCGCTTTTTTCCATTTTCCAAACAAATTACAAAGTGACTTTACTCTAACCTCGATAACTCTGCTGTCTGTGATCCGATCGACGTAAAATTTTTACGCGTTTCATGTAAAGGTTCGCACTCTATGGAAACGTGGCCAGTTTGGTACTACTAGCACCATCTCTGGGTTAGTCTCGGGACTTATCGAACGATGTGTTAATTTGTTTGAATAATGGAAAAAAGCGAGTCTCGCGTGTTGATAAAACATTGTTTTTTAATGGGTAAAAACATCGTTTTTTTTAGTTTTTTTGTTTTCATTGGAAGAAAAGTGCAGCTGAAGCGCATTGAATGCTTGTGGAAGTTTGTGGGGACAATGCTCCAACTGATAAATCTTGCAGAAAATGGTTTCATCGTTGAAAGAATGGAGATTTCAGCGTTGAGGACAAGCCTACCCCTAGATTTGATTGGCTAATTTTTTTGGCTATCTAGGGCTAGGCCCTTTTTTGGCTATCTAGGGCCTAGCCCTAGATAGCCAAAAAAATTTGAAGACAAAAGGTTGGAGGCATTACTCAATGAAGATCCGAGTCAAACGCAAGAGGAGTTTGCAGAATCATTGGAAGTGACTCAACAAGCAGTTTCTGTACGATTGAAATCCATGGAAATGATTCAGAAACAAATCAATTGGGTGCTTTATGAACTAAAACTGAGAGACATTGACAAGCGATTTTTCTGTTGCGAGCAGCTGATTCAAAGGCAACAAAGAAAGGGTTTTTTACATAGAATTATTACTGGGGATGAAAAATGGATATTCTATGATAACTCCAAGAAGAAAAAATACTACGCTATGCCCAGTCAATCGTTGCTATCGACCTCAACATCAACACCAAAGCCGAATATTCATGGTTCGAAGATCATGTTGTGTATCTGGTGGGACCAAAAGGACGTTGTGTACTATGAGCTGCTACAACCTGGCGATACCATAACGGCCGATCGGTATAGGCTGCAATTGATTCGTTTGAGCCATGCATTACAAAACAAACGGCTGGAATACAAGGAAAGACATGACAAAGTTATTTTTCTGCATGACAACGCTCGGCCTCATGTCGCAAAAGTTGTGAAAAAATATTTGGAAACGCTCAAGTGGGATATTTTGCCGCACTCGCCGTATTCTCCGGACATTGCTTCTTCTGATTACTGGTTGTTCCAAGGGATGCAGCACGATCTGGCAGGTAATCGGTTCACTTGTTTCGCAGAAATCGTAAATTGGCTCCTAACTTGGATCACCTCAGAAGACGAAAAATTTTTTCGAGGTGGAATTCAAAAATTGCCTGAGAGGTGGGAAAAAGTAGTATCTAGCGATGGACGATACTTTGATTAATCTTTTAATTCTTTTTATTTTTAAATAAATGCTTTTTTGACCACAAGAAAACGGACCGAATTAATTTGTACTCCCAATACAAAATGTAGGTATTAATGCAACTATTCTTGTATCATAAAAATAATGTAGCATGTCGCAGACAATTATTAAAAATATATGACTTTTTACTCTATAAAATGTAAGAGCGGTGAATTTTAGGGTAAAATAATAATAATTAGAATAGTTGAATTGCCGCAGAATAATAGCTTTTACTTATGAGTTAAAACTAGAGGAATGTTTTTACTTAAATCATATTCTAAATAGGTGCATGTTATAGCTGAAAATTGGCTAATTGCAATTAATTTAAATTAATTATTCATTTCATGTAAAAAAAAATTTGTTAGAAGTGTATTGCAAAAGGAATTCGTGACATTACAAGTTATTGCGCGATGCCCCAAATTATGCCGTAGATGCTTATTCAAGAAAAACTACCTTGCGAAAATTTGTGTTATGAATGTCAATACAATTCGTATTGACTGACTTGAAAAAAAGAATATTATTTTCAGCTGTAGCATGCATGATTTTATGATAACTTGTGTGTGAATACGCGATAGACAATATAATTCGATGTTACATAGTTTTTTCGTTTTACTTGAGAGAAGGATAGAAAAATATACAGTCTTTATTTTAATATTTTAATAGCATTTAAGGTGAAATATTAGCGCAGTTATTCCTGTAATGTTTGTAAAAAAAGAAAATTGCGTTATTTAAAATCAAATTGATTCTAACGAAAGCAGATATTTTTTTTTTTATGTCATTCACTTATTTTGGGAACTCTCAACTTTCGGCTTAAGCTTAGGTTAAGTTTCACAACGGTCTATGTTATGTCAGTGGAGAGTGCGTCGAGTAGGTTGTGGAAGGGGCTTTACCGTGGTAGCAAAGGCAGGGAAGAAACTAATCAGTTGACACGAGAAAAAAAAACGGAGGTCGTTTACCGACATTACAACACTATCTAATTTTTTTATAAAATTGTTTTAATTCATTATCGTTTTGTTGTTTATTTTAACATTCGCAGTAATATTTTCGTCCTCAGAAAATAAGTTCCTAAATGACATACCCTATAAAAGTTTTAATAGTAATTTTATTATTAGATTATATAAGTTGAGATATATAATATATGTCAAATGAATTATAATTTAGCATATACTTTGATTGCTTGTGGTTTTTCTTGTAATAGCTGTTTCGCTACATTAGTAGTTTTAAGTATAATAACATCCTTGATTTTTAAGCCCTGTTAATAAAGTAATTCTATTTATTTATTAAATAAATCGCTATTTTAAAATATAAAACTTTTCAAAATAAGCTATGAAGATAAAGATGAACTTCTAAAAATAAGCTATCAAGATGGAGATAAAATATTGTAAATAAAAATTTTATTAAAATATTATTAAATCACCTTTTTATTGACACTTTCTTTAATAGCAAAGTCACTACTGTTATTGTTACATGATTGAAGTATTTTAAGAGGAAGTAAACTTTTTTTTACCATCTTTTTCACTAGACAATTTTTTTTCTGAATCTTTAAAAATATTGAAAAAGAGTACATAAACACAATAATAAATACATATTTATAAAATTAATATATAACATATTATATATATTGTAACGGGTGGTCTTCTCGGGTGTACGTGTTTATAAGTGGTTTAGTGAATTTAAAATGGGTCGTACAAGCATCGAAGACGCACCTCGCTCTAGAAGGCCAAAAGCGGCTACGGATGCAGAAATCGTAAAGCAAGTACATCGAATCGTTTTGAATGATCGTAAAATGAAGTTGTGCGAGATTGCTGAGGTCGTTGGCATTTTAAAAGAACGGGTGGAATATATTTTGCACGATGTTTTGGACATGAAAAAGCTATCCGCGCGATGGGTGCCGCGTTTGCTGACCGTCGACCAAAAACAGCAGCGCGTTGATGATTCAACGGCCGGTTTGGCGTTGTTGCAGCGTAATCGAGCAGACTTTATCGACGTTCTGTGACGATGGATATAACGTGGATCCATTACCATACGCCTCAGTCCAACAGGCAGTCTGCAGAGTGGCTGAAAAGCCACGAAAGCCGACCAAAGCGGCCAAAAGGCCAACGCTCGGCCGGGAAGGTTTTGGCCTCCGTTTTTTGGGATGTGCATAGCATAATCTTCATTAATTACCTGTAGAAGGGAAGAACAGTTAGAGGAGAGTATTATGCAATGTTATTAGACAAACTGAGCCACGAAATAAAGAGAAAACGAGCCTATATGGCGAAGAAAAAAGTTCTGTACCATCATAATAACGCACCGTCATACACGTCCTTGAAAGCAAAGGCCAAATTAGACCAATTACGATTCGAATTGGTTGCTCACCCACCGTATTCCTCAGATTTGGCCCCCAGCGATTATTATCTGTTGTCAAACCTCAAGCGGTGACTCCAGGGAAAGAAATTCACATCGAATGAGGAAGTCATCGCGGAAACTGAGGCGTATTTCGAAGACTTGGACATTTCGTACTACAGAAAGGGCATCGAAATGTTGGAAAATCGCTATACTAAGTGTATCGCCTTCGAAGGCAACTATGTTGAGGAATAAATGCAACATTGCCCAAAAAACGCTTGTTTTCATTTAAAATCCCGGGACTTCTCAGCCCATGTAGTAATGCGCACCCGTCCTGTGCAGTCAACTTTATTAGTGTCAAAGTGAATAAAACTATGTACAAAGCTGATATTTATCATCTTAAGGCCCTCTGCCAAGGGTCACAATTAAATGAACGGCACGCGCAATTTTAATACACTAGACACGCACTGCGCATACGTGTCGACTACTCGCCTTGCTGTATTCACGTAGCAAGGTGTGTGTATCAGCCCTAATGACTTGCGGGCTGGTTTCAGGCGTGTGAGCCGGCCCTATCTTTCCGCGGGCTGACTAGCGGTTGGACGCAGCCTCTCGTGGCCAACCGGGAGACTACATGCGCGTAGTCTTACACACGCGCACGCACACACACACCACTCGCTCTATATATACACAGTGTGTCCCATGGAAAACGGAACTTTTTCAAAATAAAGACAAAAACTCAATATTCCGGCAAATCTCATTTATTTTATTCAACGTTTTGCACGATCAATTAACATATTGAATGAGTTAAGATCATTTTTATTCATCGACTTTAGTATGTCGGTCGTCGCTCTTTGGATGGCCTCTACGTCGGCATAACGTTTTCCTTTCATAGGCAAGTGCAATTTGGAGAACAAGTAGAAGTCGCACGGAGCTAAATCCGGCGAGTACGGTGAATGGTTGATGGTTAAAATGGAATTTTTGATCAAAAAATACGTGATCAAGTTCGATCGATGAGACGGGGCATTATCATGCAACAAACGCCAGCTTCCTTTTTCACGGTAGTGTGGCCGCACACGACGAATACGGCTGAGCAAACGCTTCACAACACCAAGATAAAACACAGCAGTAATCGTCTGACCAGGTGGAATGAATTCACGATTAATAATACCCTCTAAATCGTAGAAACAAATCAACATTGTCTTCACTTTTGACTTTTCAAGACGACTTTTTTTCAGATTGGGCTCGGTTGGGTGCTTCCATTCAGCACTTTGACGCTTGGTTTCGGGATCATATTGAAAACACCATGTCTCGTCACCAGTCACAATTGAATATTTCAAGTTTGGGTCCTTTTTTGACTCTTTAATCAAATCCTTACAATATTGAATTCGGAGCAATTTTTCGTAGTCGGTCAATTTGTGTGGAACAAAGCGTGCACACACCTTCCGTAGATTCGAATGATCGGTCAAAATGCGATGAATTGAATTTTTGGACATATTCAATTCCATTTCCACGTATCGCAATGAAGATTTTGGCTCATTTTTTATAAATTCACGCACTTTTTCAATGTTACTTTGAGTAACCACGGTATTCGAAGGACCTGGACGTTCGTCGTCTTGAATGTCTTCACGACCTTCCTGGAACCGCTTATACCACTCATACACTCTGGTACGGGATACACAATTATCGCCATAAACTTGTTTCAGCAAATTATGCGTCTTTGTTCGAAGTTCATTTTTCGACCGATGCCACAAACACACTGTCACTTTGAGCGCGATATTTTGGTTTTCATTGAACCAAATGTCATACAATTTTGACAGGATGTCAGTTAAGAATAGACCTTTCCATTGCTAACATCCACCAATAGGTGGTGCCAATATAAATCGATGTTTTGAAAAAGTTCCGTTTTCCATGGGACACACTGTGTATATATATATATACATATATATATGTGTGTGTGTGTGTGTGTGTGTGTGCGCGCGCTTGTGTGCATGTGTGCGAGTGCGTGTGCGTGTGTGTGTTTTTTTTTCCTTCTACGGGGGTCCAGGAGGAAACTTGCTGACAAGTACTCAGGAGGGTCCGCACTCCTGAGTTATGCGGGGTTCTTTGTACCCGCCAAAACCCCCTGCCCCAAGCGCCTTCAACCATATATATATATATCCCCTGCAGTACTATTAGTAAATACTACTTCGCAGGGGTGGTCAATGCAGAATTACTGCTCTTCTGTGTCGCTCCTATTCATCATAGGTACTGCGGAGGCTTTTAAGGACCTCCTCCGCAAACTCGGCTATGCTGCTCCATGCTTTTGCGTCCTTCAGCATACACTCTACTATGTTATCCGGACTGATGTTAATGCCCAGATCTTCTTCTAGTCTCACTCGTTTCCTCTGATGGTATGGGCAGTTGAAGAAGACGTGTTCTGCGTCTTCTTTAAGGTTACGGCAGTAGTGGCAGTTCGGAGTGTCAGATCTCCTGAATCTGTGCAGATATGCCCGGAAGCATCCATGCCCAGTAAGGAGTTGGGTGATGTAGTACCCGACCTCTCCGTGCGCGCGATTTACCCATGCGGTGATGTTTGGGATCAAGCGGCGTGTCCAAGCCCCTTTGGTGGAGGCATCCCACCTCTGTTGCCATTGTTGTAGGCTTTTCGTTCTATCTTCTTTGAGTGCAATCCTTCTTCCCTGCTCCTTCTTCTTCTGATGCTGACGTTCCCGCTCTGATGCGAGGATGTCTATTGAGATCACTGATGCAACCACAGTGACCGCATCGTACGAGACGGTGCGGTATGCGCACGCTACTCTTATCGCTGTTAACCGCTGGGTTGATGTCATTTCCCTGCGGTATGATGACAATTCGAGCGCCTTTGCCCAAATTGGTGTCGCGTACAGCAAAACGGAGGAAGCAACTGTTGCCAATAGCCTCCTTTTGGTTTGTCTGGGTCCTCTGATGTTCGGCATGATTCTCGCCAGAGCTCCTTGTACCGCTGCAGCTTTCTTGTTGGCTGCGGTGATATGCATCTTGAAGTTGAGTCTTGCGTCAAGAATCACTCCAAGGTACCTTATGGATGGTTGCGACTGGATGTCGTGGTCACCGACCGTAAGGGTGATAGTCTCTAGTTTTTTGCGGCTGCTCATGAGGAGCGCTTCTGTCTCGTGTTCCGCAAGACTCAGGTCCATTGTGCGCATCCACTGTACAATGTTCTTCAGGCTTCTAGTGAATGAGGCCTCTAATTCCTCCAGATGTTTGGCCACGATAACCATGGCAACGTCATCCGTGAATGCCACTAGTGTCACGTCCCTTGGCATGTCCAGTTGGAGCAGGCCGTTGTACATGACGTTCCACAAGAGTGGGCCCAGGACTGAGCCTTGTGGTACCCCACCTGTCACCTTGTACTTCACTGGTCCTTCCTATGTCTGGTACAGCAGTGTCTGGTCCTTGAAGTAAGCCGCTACCATCCTCTGTAGGTACTTCGGCACTCCCATGGTGACAAGCGCCTCGAGTATTCGATCCCAGCGGGCCGAATTGAAGGCGTTTTTGATGTCTAGGGTGACGATTAGGCAATACATTTTGGAACCTCGCCTCCATTTCTTTCCTGAGATGGCTTCTGTTGCTATTTTCGTGACGAGTTCCACCGCATCTAGGGTTGACCTACCTTTTCTGAACCCGAATTGGTATTCGGAAAGCTTGGATTCGATGTATTGGTCTAATCGGTCAGCCAGGATCCTCTCCAGGTTCTTTCCACCTGAGTCGAGCATGCAGAGTGGACGATGGGCTGTCAGGTCGTCCGGTGGTTTCTCCCCTTTCGGGAGAAGTACCAGTCTTTGCTGCTTCCAGGGGGTCGGAAACACTCCTTATCTTAGGCAGGCATTGTACATGATCACAAACATATCAGGCCTAGAGGCAATTGCACTCTTCAATGCGATGTTCGGTATGCCATCCGGTCCTGGTGCTTTTCCATTCTGGAGTCTCGTGGAGGCTCGCATGAGCTCCGTTACGGTAATGTCCGGGATCTCCTCGTCTTCAATTTGCCATGCAGTGTCCGCGAGTTCTGGCTTTTCAGGGAACAGATGCTCCACTATCCGCCAAAGCATTTCGGGACAGGTTGGTGTTGTCATGGGTAGGCTTTTGAGCTTATGCATCACCGTTTTGTACGGTCTGCCCCATGGGTATCGATCCACTTCAGCACAGAGTTCTCTCCAGCATTCTCTCTTACTGGTGATTATGGCGATTCTAAGCTGTCGTCTTTTCTCCTCGTAGATGAGTCTGAGCTCTTCTGTCACCTCTCTGTCACGCCTTCGGGCTCGCTGGTGAAGCCTCCTTGCCTTGAGGCATTTCCGGCGATGTTTAGCGATTGTCGGATTCTACCAGTGCATTGGTGGTCGGCCATTATTGGGGCGTCTTCTCGGCATGGACGCATCGCATGCTAGGACCGTAATCGCCATCACCTCTTTGACGACGTCCTCCGCGGATGATGATGTAGGTATTGGTGAATGGCGCATCATCGCCGTGAGTGTTCGTGGATCGAATTGCTTCGTATTCCAGCTGACTATCTGTTCTCTGTCATTAGGCTGGCGCTACCCGCGTCTGTTGACCTTCTTGATTTCCCAGAAGACGGCTTGGTGGTCGCTGTTAATGAACTCTTCATCGACTTTTCAATCACAGCCACTCTTTGCTAAGGTGAGACGGACGAATGTCAAGTCGATGATCGAGCTGGCCGTTCCTTTGCGGAATGTGCTCGTATCTCCCGTGTTTAATAGGACCAGTTCTACTGCGGAGAAGGCCTCCAAGTGCGTGTGTGTGTGTGTGTGTGTGTGTGTGTGTGTGTGTGTGTGTGTGTGTGTGTGTGTGTGTGTGTGTGTGTGTGTGAGTGAGAGCTAACCTCTCACTCACCGCTCGCACTAATAATATAATATGTCGCGACCGAGCGCGAAAAATAAATCGAAAAATTAAACTAACGTCAAGTGGCCACTTACTACTTTGATGCAGAGGCTCGTCCTCTCGATTCTTGCTCAAACGTGGTAGAACTCGTGAAAAAAGTCGCAGGTTTCTCTCGGTGCACGTCGCTGCTGCTTGGCGGGCAATAAGAGAAGAAGGATCCCCTCTTGCTCGTCTTGCGTCGCGCCTATCGCTTTTTCCCGTGCTGCGCTATCGATTGCTTGATCGATGGCGCCGCGTGTAGTCACGCCGCGAACTCTAACTCGCACCACATGGCAGGTGGCCTAGCCTCGCCGAGCCACCTGTTACAATATATTATCATAATACAAATCATACATCTGCAACTGTATCGACGATACTTACTTTATATTGTCCATCAACCATGATATGATATTTTTGGATTCTTAAAATAATTTTATCTTTTTTTTGATAATTTTTGAGATTCTTAGTTGGCAAAATTAGCGATTCTCTTGAGTCAAGAAGAATTACTCTCATATATTTACAATGTTTTATATCCATTATGTTATTTTCCGAGTGTAAAATAAATTGAGAAATGGTATATTTTTATAAAGAAGAATAATGTTGTGATTAATTGTTTTAGGTTATGTAAACAACAATATACAATAATTAAATTCTGTAAATTTTATTTTGTTTATTGTTTTGTATATAATATATTATATTGTAAAAATTTACATTAAAATGCATCAAAATAATTGATTGGTAGTCGGTGTTCTTTAACCCTTTCAGCCCCAGTGGTTTCGATCGAAACCACTTTTGCGTTCAAACGTTCATAACTTTGTCAAAAATCAATATTTTTTTGATTTCCAAACGCCAACGGTCCACAAATTTATTCTACTTTGCAACAAAAATTTATAGTGCAAAAAATTAATAACAATTTTGTGGTTATAACAATATAAACAAATGAATGTTTTTGGCAGAAATTTAAAAAAAAATTACCAATTATCGAATTACGTAGAGTTAGGCTCATAAAAATGAACACTCGGGAGTTTTTGGGGTCGCTGATTACGAATCCGATGTCAGATTTTCATAATTTTCAAAATTCAAAATGGCGGATCGAATATGGCGGACGACTTTTTTAAAATCGATCCAATTAGCCCGAAACTTGTTACTCAGGGGTTTCCGAGATCGCTGATTATGAATCCATTGTCAGATTTTTAACATTAAAAATGGCAGATTTAATATAGTGGACGATTTTTTAAAAATTTATTCATTTGGCCTGAAACTTATTACTTTAAAGTTTTCGGGGTCGCTGATAACGAATCCAAAGTTAGTTTTTTAAATCAAAAACGACAAATCCAATATGGTGGACGAAAATTTAATAAGTTCACTTGCACTCCAGAAAATGACCACTTAAAACTAATATCAGATTCGTAATCTGCAAACCCAAAAACCCCCTATGAACAAATTTTAGGCCAATCGGACCAATTTTTAAATAGGTCTTCCGCCATATTTGATCCGTCATTTTGAATTTTGAAAATCTAACATCGGATTCGTAATCTGCAAACCCGTAAATCTTTGAGTGTTAAATTTCAGGCCGATTGGATCAATTTTTAAATAAGTCATCCGCCATATTGGATCTGCCATTTTAAATTTTAAAAATCTGACATCGGATTCGTAATCAGCGACCCCGAAAACCTCTAAATATTAAATGTGACGAAAATTGCGTTACTCTAAAAAAGTCAGGGTTAAAAGGGTTAAATCTAACTATTACACTTTAGCACTTACATTGATGTTTCTTTCAATTTATGCCTTATTGTTACATGAAAAATTACGCTAATCACCTTCAAATCGTTGCCATATTATTTCGATCGCCACTTTTACGAGGTCTGGCTATTAAATAACGAGACTGCGCGCCTAGAGAGCGCCGTAGAGGGTTGGGGAAAAAAACGAGTAGTGCGTTGGGTATCTAGATATCTTGCCTATGCACGTACCAAAACACGTTCTCGTCACTATTATTGTATTTGTGCAGTAGCGGTTTGAAACGAACGTGTTTTTTTCTCGTGCCGAAAACCATGTGTGACGAAAAACAGGAGCAACGTATCAATCTCAAATTTCTAGTTAAATTGAAAAAAACTCCGACTGAGTGCTGTAAATTATTGCAAGAGGCCTATGGGGACAATTCTCTATCTCGTGCGCGTGTTTTTGAGTGGTGTAAGCGCTTCAGTGAGGACTGTTTCAACTCCGGAAACAGTGACCAAAATCAACCAAATTGTGCGTGCAGATCGTCGAATGAGCATCCGGATGATTGCCGAGGCTGTAAATGCCGATAAAGAAACGGTTAGACAAATTTTACACGAGGAATTACACATGACAAAAGTCTGTGCGAAGTTGGTGCCAAAAAACCTGACTCCTGACCAAAAGCTCTTGCGTCAACAGGTCTGCTTAGATTTCCTTGAAAGGTTAAAAAAAGATTCCGGACTGATGAAAAACATTATTACTTGCGACGAAACGTGGATTTTTCAATACGATGTTGAAACAAAGCGGCAATGGATGCATTGGAAGACGCCTGAATCGCCCAGAATCAAAAAAGCAAGGATGTCCAAATCAAAATTCAAGGCAATGTTGATCGTTTTTTTCGACATTAACGGTATCGTGATGACTGAATGGGTTCCAGAGGGTCAGACTGTCAACCAGACTTACTATTTGTCAGTTTTGGCAACACTGCGAGAACGAGTTCGTAAGAAACGGCCCGAGTTGTGGAAGAACAACTCGTGGATTTTGCACCAGGACAACGCACCTGCCCATAACGCGCTATCTGTGAAGCAGTATTTGGCCGGTAAGCGCACTCCAGTGCTCGAACACGCGTCGTACTCGCCAGATTTGGCACCGTGCAACTTTTTTTTGTTTCTGAAGGTAAAATCTGCTTTGAAAGGAACCCGATTTGAGTCGATGAAAGCGGTAAAGCAAAAATCGGCAGAGCTCTTAAAGGCCCTCACCAAAGAAGACTTCCAGCACTGCTTTGATCAATGGAAAAAACGTATGGAAAGGTGTGTGGCGAGGGAAGGGGAGCATTTAAATGTAAAATAATTTTTATAATAAAACCCTTTTTCGTTACCAGTCTCGTTATTTAATAGCCAGACCTCGTATGCACTGTTTCATCTAATTTACTTATTCCACTGCTACGGCTTTGACTTCTTCTGGAAGTTAGTTAATCAGGTATCAAGAATAACAGGATACACACATAAAACAGCAGAAACATAATAAATATATGTACATTTTTCGTTAGAATTAATTTGGCTGCGTTATACAGAGTTGCCAGATTGGGCGATTTTCCACAATTTGGGCTACTTTCGAACATGCCTTTCGCTTAAATATCCTATTGGGCGATTTCCCATAATTTGGACAATTTTAAAAACAATCCTTGAAATTATTTATTTCTTTTTCAACATCTATTTTTCATTTATCTTCTATAAGTGTTATTTTTTATAAGCAAAAGAAAAAAAATGTAAAAAAGTAAATTTGAATGTAGTAAATTGGGCGGTTTATGCAGTCACTTTGCAGTTTTTCCGTAAAAGCACGCAACTTCTGAGTGAGCATTTCTGGCAACCCTGGCGTTATATTGCGGTGAAATAATTTTCGTGATTATTTTGCTAATCAGAATTGTATGTAAACAAACTAAAGCGACGAAATTAATAAAAGAATTTAGAAAAATTATTGAATTTTGCAAAGTAAGTCGCAAATAAGTTATATATTATGTTAATGTTATATAAATGGATTTAAATAAAGTTAAAAAAATATTTGTAGGTTAATAATGAAAAAACAAAAATATAAAAAATTTCTTGAACCTCATTTTAAAGAAGATAATGTAAGTTAAATCAATATTGAGATCCTTAATACTCAAAATAACAAAAATATTACATTTCAGAAATAATTATTGATGATCAAGGAAAAGAACCTAATTATTCAGTTACAAATTCTTTTTCTCAATCTAATAACAACTCTAATAGTTCTGCTAATAATAAGGATGATAATTCTATTAAGAAAATCACTTTATGAATAACTGAATGACATGCAAAATTATGATTTTGAAATATTATATTAATACTGCATATATATCTGCTATTTGCTACGCATAAATAAATATATAAAACAAACTTAAGTAAAATTATGAAATGTGTACGTTGCAGATTCTCATACTTGTGATTTTCATAATACTACAATGAAGAATGCTTTTGATGCAGATGTAAGCAGTGATGGTAATGTATTTTAATTATATTTGTAAATAATTCATAATAAAATTGCTTGTTGTAAAAGATGAGTTTCTCATGATTTTAATTGTTTTAGATTATTACAATGATATTTTAAAAATTCGTAAAAAAGAAGAAAAAATTGGAAGATCAAAAGTTTAAAGATAACGAAAGTTTTAAACCTGTTGCAGATATTTTTGAAATGTCTGAAGTTTACATGTTAAATATAATAAACTTTCATTATATTATGTAATCAAATCATCATTTTAAATTCATAGTCACTCATAATTTATTCTATTATAGAATTTTCAATAAATAGCGAGTATTCATATCAGAATATGTATCGTTTCAGAATATGTATCTCATAAGAGAATGCAGGACAATCGCATAATGTTTCATGAATCCAAAATTACTGTACATGAAATAGGTGCAATTTTAATAGCTTTGTCAAAAAAGTATCATTTATTTGATGTTGCTACTACACAATTTGCTTGTATTTTTATTTTTTATAAAAAATTTGTATTTTTTATAAAAATGTTAGGACCAAGCAGTTTTTGTTATCAATTATTATTTAATATTCATAGCATGTCTAGAAACTTTTCTGTACCTAAAGGTTTAATAAAATACCATTTTTACTGCAAGTTCTGTAAAGAACACATTCTGCATACAACAGAAAATAATTCCATTCAAAAATTAGTCGAAGTATGTCCAAGTTGTAAAAAAGAACAAATAATATCTTTCACAGACTCACCGTATTATACATCTATTGATATAGAATATCAATGAAGGCAGCTATTACAATCTTAAAAATTGGGAATGGCTTTACTTAAACATTTTCATGATCGGAAACATAAAATGAAAAATAATAATTCACATATTTCAAGTATTATGGATGCTCAATTATACAAAAAGCTACCGTTTCGTAATAAATATTACACAATTTCTGTAAACGCGAACACCGATGGAGCACAAATTTTTAAGAATTCACAAACATCCAAGTGGCCTGTGCAGTTAAGACTGAATGAGTTAGCAACAAAAGATAGTGTAAATAATGTAATTCTATGTGGCTTTCTACTTGTCAATAAAGAACCAAGTGCAAGTATGCTATATTTGTATTTAGACATCGTGCTTGTGAATAACATTAGAGAATTGAGTCATACGGGTGTAATTTTTCACGATAACAATGAAAAAATAAAATTTAAACTCTTTTTATGACTAGTAACTGTAGATTCGAAAGCAAGACCAGTAATTCAGAATAGAATGCACTTTAACGCCTATTGGGAATGTTCATGGTGCTATGCTCGTGGTGATTATACAAATACAATATTAAGATACCCATTTAAGTTTTGTGACTGTAAAATAAGAACAAAATCATCTCACACAATCGATGTGGAGAAAGTAACAAACAATAAAGTTAAACAGATGGTGATAAAGGAAAATGCGCTCTTATGAATTTGCCATAATTCCATCCAATATGGGGATTTCCAATAGACTTGTTACATGCTAACACATCGTTCAATAAGTCCCAAGACTAACAACGAAAACAACATTTTTTTTCAAAAATCATTTTTATTCATCAATATAATCTCCTTTTAAAGTGATACAATCTTTCCAACGCCCTTCCAACATTTCTATAGCATGTTTATAGAAGGATTTATCCTTTGCTTCAAAATAGACTTTAGTTTCGGCAATGACCTCCTCATTCGAGCCAAATTTTTTTCCCTTGAGCATTTTTTTGAGACTAGCAAAGAGCCAGTAGTTGCTGGGGGCTAAATCTGGCGAATACGGGGGGTAGGGAAGCAAATCAAAGCCCAATTCGTTCAATTTTGCCATTGTTTTCATGGACTTGTGGCATGGTGCATTGTCTTGGTGAAAAAGGATTTTTTTCTTCTTCATGTGCGGTCGTTTTGCTGCGATCTCCTCCTTCAAACGTACCAACAAGTCAATATAATAATCACTGTTGATCGATTTACCTTTTTCCAGGTAGTCAATGAAAATCACGCCATGTGTATCCCAAAAAACAGACGCCATGACTTTGCCAGCAGACTTCTGCGTTTTTGGACGCTTTGGGCGGCTTTCGCCAGCCATGCGCCACTCAGATGATTGCCGATTCGACTCCGGAGTGAAATGATGTATCCATGTTTCATCCATGGTCACGTATCGACGCAGGAAATCCTTTTTATTGCGAGTAAATAGCGATAAACAGCTCTCTGAATCGTCGACTCGTTGCTGTTTTTGTTCCACTGAAAGCAATCGCGGCACCTACTTGGAAAAAACCTTTTTCATGCTCAATGTTTCATGAAGGATTGTAAATACGCTTCCAGATGATATCTGTGTCATTTCTGCAATCTCACGGACCTTCACTTTGCGACTTTTCATTACAATTTTTAACACTTCACTCACATTTACCTGTGTAACGGCTTCCAATGGCCTACCCGAACGTTCCGCATCGTTTGTGTCCGTACAACCACGTTTAAACTCAGCATACCAACGACAAATCGTTGGTTTGGATGAAGAGGAGTCCGGGTAATGTTTTTCAAGCCATTGCTGGTCTTCTACGGTGTTTTTACCCATTAAAAAACAATGTTTTATCAACACGCGAACTCGCTTTTTTCCATTTTTCAAACAAATTACAAAGTGACTTTACTCTAACCTCGATAACTCTGCTGTCTATGATCTGATCGACGTGAAATCTTTACACGTTTTATGTAATAGTTCGCACTCTATGGAAACGTGGCCAGTTTGGTACTACTAGCACCATCTCTGGGTTAGTCTCGGGACTTATTGAACGATGTGTTATATGTCTTGGAGTAACAAAACAATTTTGGAAAAGTTGGATCCAAAGTGATAACCCGTTTTACATTAATACAAAATCAAAAACTTATTAATGATAAATTATTAAAATTTCAATTACCTTCGGAAATTCATTCAAACTGTCGCACATTTAAATCTAAAATTAAAAAACAAGGTTCAGAATGGTTTTCATGGCTTTTATTTCTCAGTGTAATTTGTTTACAAAACATACTTTCGGATGAAGCATTAACACGTTGAGCCTGGCGCCGAATTTGCTGTCCTTTCCGTTCAGCTGGCAGCGAGCGATCAAGCGGTGCAATGTATTCCAGTGTCGGTCTCGAGGGACCGGCGCCGGGATCAACGTATTAAACTACTTCAGTATATTAGTAAAGTGTGTCTATATTTTGTCAAAAACTGAAATAACTGAAAGTGAGTGCTTATATTGTCATAGAGAACTACTAACATTTGTCGGACAGTGTGAAATACTTTACGGTATAAATTTCATGACTTTTAATGTACAGAGTCTTCTACACTTGACTTATAGCGTTAGAAAATCTGGCCTATTACTAGCTACTGCAACCTTTGCAGCTGAGAGTTACATGTATCAGCTTCAACAAATTTAAAACTTTATCGAAAGGTGTCGATAAACAAATAATTAGACGAAACTTACAAACTAATTTATTGAAATGGAAGAAATTACCTCAATTTACTCCTGAAAAAATCAGTACTAAATTTTTGGAAAGTATTTTATACAATAAATTATTTTATAGAGTTATCAGTAAAAATACAGCTGCTCTCTTATGTGCAGAATATCAGGACAACATTCAAAAATATCATCGATGTGCTTATCTACACAATGTTTACACATCTAAAAAATATAGCGCTACATTAAAAAAAAAAATGATAGTGTAAAATTAAAAAATAATAATATGATTCAAATTGAGTGTAACGTTGGTACACGACCTTCGTTTTTTTTCCTGTGTCAGCCGATAGGTTTTCTCCCTGCTTTTCCTGCCGTCGCTCGTAAATGAAAAAGATGCGCATCGATCATATCGACTGTCTGCATAGATCTACACCAAAGCGGTTCACAATAAAAAAGCCTCCCTCCACAACCTACTCGACGTACTCTCCACTGACCCAGACCGTTGTGAAACCTAGCCTAAACGTGGGCCAAGAATTTTACGAGTTTTCCCGGAACATAGAAAAAATGGTACATGCACTTCACTCTAGTAAAAGAATGCCAGGCCGAACACGTACACGTCAATTCGGCACCGAAAACCATAAAAATGACCCATAAATACTCTTTTTTCTACCCATAGTTTTCCTATCTAAAATGCGTATTTTATTTTCTCAAACTTTCCCTGCGTAATACATTGTAACATTATGCAAAGAATAACGAATATTTCTTAAATTATTTTATTGCAATAATTATCGCAAATTATAACAGTAATCTCCGCTTACTGATGTTCCGTACAGGTAGCATAATAAAATAATAAATAGGTCACTAGGAAGACCTCGGTAAATAAATTGTGTAACTGTTTTAAAACTAACGATATGCCGAATAATATTTAAACAAAATAAGTACAAACTTTAAAAAAGAGAATAGAAGTTACGATTTCCAAAAATAATACACAAGGCATATTTTACACAATACGTAAAATAGTTCAAAAACTAAATTTTAAATAAAATAGAATTAAAATAATTATATAAAAATTTTATAAAATTTTTTATAAAAATTCAAGATAAGAAAAATAAATGTAAAAATTGCATGCAAAAATAATATCACTCTTTTAATTGTTATATATATGTGTCAAATTAATTTTATAAATAAATTAAATTTTAAAATAAGTCTTTAACAGTTATGCAATTTATTCTCCTACAAAATACTAGATTAAAATAATTTTTTTTCTTCTTCATAATATTATTGAATGACGAATTTATATTTCTAAATATTATAAAAACTAATTGCTGACAACTACAAGTAGATTATTTTAAAACAAAAATTGTACATGTATACGTATAAAAAAAACAGCTGCTATCTTTAAACTTAATTGAATTATACTTAATTTTAAAATAATGCAACCGCCTTATTTTGTAAGTAAACAGAAATAAAAGGAATTTTATAAAAGAAATATCTGCAATAATTTTTCGCAATAACAGAATTTCTTTCAAATGGCCTGACCATGTTACAATTAAAATATTAAATAAAAAAATGTATAACAAATTTTTCTATTTTCCTCTCGAAATAAAGAGATAAAGAACCATGTAATAATTTTCGCTGCATTTCTTTATTTTTGTTAAAAAAGTTCATTTGTAAGCCTTTACTATAACTAAAGTTACAAGTAAATCATTTTATCTTTTTGTAATCGAGATGAACCTTTAATAATAAACAAAATGTTAAAGTTTAATCTGCTTAAGTAAAGACAAGTGTTAGAATTTAAGTTTATTATTTTATTTTTTATCCGACTATATATTTTTGATTGTCAACAAGGTATATGTGAATGAAAACGTGCATAAAAATATATATAATAATACGTTTTTATTTATTCTTATTCAAAAACTGCTATCAATAATATATGTATTGAATAAAGTATTTTTTTTTTTTCAAAGCATTTACGTGAAATTATATATGATAATGGTTATAAAAAAAACACTCTAGAATTTTAAGATTAATATAAAAAGATATATCTTATGTTAAAACTAACATTACAAATAAGTACATAAATATTACTAACAGCTAGCATTAATGAAAACATTATATCATTATAGAAGCGTTTTCCTGCGATTTTCTTTATAATTCTATAAACAAATTTATCATTCTTCAATACTAAATAATACCTAAGGTTTCTGTTTTTCGCATGTGAATTTTTATATGGAAATGTTAAATACTAATTAGAAATTGAAACTCCTAGAAAAGAATGATATTTTTCAAAACTAAAAATTATGTTTAGGTTTCAAATTATATTACAATTAATTACTTTAAAATTATTTTAAAATTATATTTTGAAAGTTGTCATTTTTAATTTAGAATTAATTAATATAAAAATTACTTTAAATTATATTTAAAAAAATTAATAATTAAAATTACATTTAGAGTTAAGCAATAAGATTTAAGCCACGAGTCGCTTTTATAACTGTCTGGATATAATGTAATTATAATGTAAAAATGGAATCGAATTATATCTTAAACGCAAAGTAAAATTATTTAAATGTAATTCATCCAGTAAACTATTGGGTTGTTCGATAATAAATGTCGTTTATTTCATGTTCTTCAAAGTGAATTTATTTATATTAACAACAAACATTAATCAATGATATATTCACCGTTTTGTTGGATGACCTTTTGCGATCTTGCGGTAAGTCGAAAAATTCCATGTTCGAAGAAGCCTTGGTTTTTAGAAGCGAAGAACTGGTCCAACTCATTTTTAACAGCCTGATCGGAATCGAAAGTTTTACCATTCAAATGGTTTTTAAGGGAGCGAAACAAATGATAGTCTGATGGTGCTAAGTCAGAGCTATAGGGTAGATGTGGCATCAGTTCCCAATTAGGCTCCATTAATTCTTGACGGGTTATCAAAGAAGTGTGAGGTCTGCGGTTATCATGATGGAACATCACACCTTTGCGATTGGCCAGTTCAGGGCGTTTTTTCTTGATTGCTTTGTTCAATTTTGATAGTTGACGACGGCAGACATTCGTATCAATAGTTTGGTTTCTTGGAAGCAGCTCAAAGTAGACTATACCCTTGTAATCCCACCACACGGAAAGCATAATCTTCTTTTGGTGAATATTGGCTTTCGATGTCGATCGTGGGGGCTTATCTTGCTTGATCCATGATCGTTTTCGGACTACATTATCGTACACAATCCACGTTTCATCACTCGTAATGATTCTTTTTAGAAATGGGTCGTTTTCGTTACGATTCAGCAAAGAGTTGCATATGTTAATGCGTTTGGTGAGGTGGATTTCCTTTAAATCGTGAGGAACCCAAACATCCAGTTTGTTTACGTAACCAAGCTGTTGTAAGTGCAAGTAAACGGTTGAATTCGATATGCCGAGCTTCTCTGTTATCTCTCGAGTTGTCATATGCCAGTTAGTTTCGATTAACGCCTTTATTTTGTCGTCATCAGTAGTGGTTGGACGACCAGTATGTGGTGCATCTTGCACATTAAAATTTCGAGAACGAAAGCGAGCAAACCAACGCTGACATTGGCGTTCAATAAGACAGTCCTCACCATAAACTTCACACAATTTCTTCCAAGCTTGCACCGCATTTTTGCCCTTTCGGAAGTAAAACAATAAAATATGCCGATAATGCTCACTTTGATTGTCCATTTTCAACTTAATTTTTAACCAACTTGTTATTTACTAATGACGCTCAGTTTTTGACAGAAGATAATGTACAGTCTAGCCTTTATAATAGTATATAGTAATATACGCCACTCAACCGCTACTACATGAAATATCCGGCTCACGTCATCTATGAGAAAAAAGTGACATTAATTATCGAACAACCCAATATTACTATGACATGTTTCTTAAAACTGATTTCATATTAATTCAACAAAAGGATAACAATTATCGCTATTATACATTAAACAACAGACAATTATACAAACATATATTTAAGTTTAAACTCTTTGACAGTGGAAGAAATTTTAAACATTATAATGCATATAAAAACAAAAAATTTTATAAAACAAAAAAAAATAATAAAATAAATTAACTAATTGTGCTTATAGTTAGAATTAAGCTACGAAATTGATTCTTTTTTGTAGCCTAGTTCATATTTTGCATAGTTTGAGTTGGAAATAAACATTTATAAAAAAACACAAACACCCCGGGGTTGCCAATGCTCTCGTTTATTACTGAGTTACGAGACAAATCATCCACATTGCTATTTAATACCCAGGTTTATACTTGAATGTGTATTGATATCCTGTACAATTGAACATCCAGCGCATTAGTCGTTGCCCAGGGTCGGTTCTACTATGCATCCAGTTCAGTGGTTAAAGGTCTGTTTGTAAAATAAATCTTCTTTCCAGTAAGTATGGTCGAAATTAATGCATGGCATGTAGCGCGGCTAAACATTCCTTTTCTGTAGTACTATAATTCCTTGCGGCCTTATTAAGGGTTCTCAATAAATATGCCACTGTATGATCGAATCCATTCTATTCTTGGTTTGGTACTGCTCCGATTGCATCGTCAGATGCATCGGTCATCAGAGTAAATTCTGTTTCAAAGTTTGGATAGATTAAGATAAGGCTCTTACATAATCGTTTATTTAGTATTTTAAAACTTTCATCTTGTTGTGGTCCCCAATCACTACAATGCTGATCTTACTTTAAAAGATCGGTTAGCGGTTTTGCTATTTTTGAGAAATTTTCTATGAATCTCCGATAGTATCCCACCAGTCCTAAGAATTGTCGAATATTTTTTATGGTAGTTGGCTTAAGAAACTTCTTTACTGCCGAAATCTTCTTGGAATCTGGTTCAACCCCTCTTTCGCTGATAACATGTCCTAGAAATGGAACTTCTCGGTGTAAAAATTCAATCTTGTCACTTTTCTATCGTGGTCCTGCAAATTCCTTGCATATACTATTATGTCATCGAGGCACACCAATATTTCAGTGTTTTGAAGTCCTTCTACGACGTTATCCATTTGTTTTTAAAAAGTAGCAGGTGCTGTTCAGAAATAAAGTGTTCCTCAATACTTTATTATATGAATCTTTATTTGATAAATCGGATTCGGATTAGTATTCTTTTTTGTTATCATATCTTATTTTCTTAACTCTTTTCCCGGTCAAATTTTCAACTTCATCAATATATTGTACAAGGCATTCATAAACTTCGGACTTCAATTTTATTGTATATATTAAAGCACATTAACTATAATCATCGATAAATGTTAAGAAATACTTCGAACCATCAAAACCTGTAGTTGCATGGGGCCCATTTAAATATGTACGTATGATTTCAAGAATTTCTGTGACACTAGTTCTTTTATTTTCAAAAGGTAAATTATGCATTTTATTCTGAATACACGTGCCACATTTTAAAAACATTGGCTCTAATTTATCCGGGATACCATTAACTAATTTAATTTTATACATGTTTTCTAAATATTTAAAATTTATATGACCCAAAATTCTATGATATCTTTCCTTTTTTGTTATATTATTCTCTTTCTCATTATTTTCTGAAGTATAACATTGGCTTCTATCTATTGTAAGTAACTATTTATTTTATACAGCACGTTTTCCTTCTACGTTATTTCAATTAACTTATTTTTCTTTTTATAAATTTTTGACGTATTGTCAACTAAAATAACTTTATTTTCCTTTGTTACTTTCGCAAAACTTAACAAATTTTTATTTATTTTCTTAACGTAAACTACATTGGATATATTTATTTTATTTATTATTCCATTTACCTTACGTTAAAACTTTTCCGATTTTTGTACCTTCTAAAATTCTACCGTCATAGACTTTTACATTTATCCGTTTCTTTGAAATAATAGGTTTGCAAAAATAAGATTCATCATTTCTTATGTGATCTGTAATGTCAGGTGTTACTCTTTTAGCTGTGGTTAAGCTACACTGCTATTTTGCCGTTTTTGAGCCTAAACATTGAAGCTTATGGGCTCGAGGCGGCGGAGGATATAGTTTGTAAACGTTTGTTTGGGAGAGGTGTGTGTTTTTAGGATTGAGCAGATGCTCTCGCTCGCTTGCTCTCTCTCTATAACAACAGACTGTTTGATGCCCTAGCAAACAATAATACGTGCAAGGAATTACGTAGCCTCGGATTTTTACTTGGGCATGAAGTGGATTTGAATGGCATTACACCTGACGAATTCAACCAACACTTTGTGGGTGTATCGGCATCCCCGTGTGGCGATGATGTGACAATGCGTGAGAGGATTATTAATGATGCAACGACAGAAGGCTTTGCCTTCAATCAAATTAACCTAAACGATGTAATTCTCGCAATTTCTCACTTTTCATCGCGGGCTCGGGGGCTGATGGTATTTCACAGTCGGTTGTGGTCAAATCCCTTCCAATAATAGGACAATTCCTTGTGCGGCTGTTCAATTGCTCTTTTGCAAAAGGTATTTTTCCGGTGGCTTGAAAGAGAGCACAAATTATTCCATTAAAAAAATGCCAATACCCTTCTTCAGCATCAGACTCCAGACCGATTGCGATCTTGTGCTTTCTTTCAAAGGTTCTAGAGAAGTTAGCATATGAGCAGTTGCGGGGGCATCTGACAACTTTTCGCATTCTCGACCCTCTACAGACAGGTTTCAGACCATTTGATTCTACCCAAACGGCCCTACTGAAACTCACTGACGATATCAGACTAGGTATCGACAAAAAAATGGTGACCTTACTTCTTCTATTTGACTTCAGCAAGGCTTTTGACACAATATTACCGACACGACTACTTGAAAAATTGCAGTCTATGGGGATTTTCAGGGCAGCTCTCAAGTGGTTTAATTCTTATTTATCGGATAGAAGGCAAGCAGTTATCACTACCTCAGCTGGCAACTCCGACTGGCTGGGTACGAATCTTGGTGTGCCACAGGGATCTGTCTTGGGACCCCTTCTCTTCTGCTTATATATTAACGACTTACGTGACGCACTCGACACTAGAAGCATTCAGCATATATTGTATCCAGATGACCTTCAAATATATATTCAAACTTCTATAGACTGTCTTGATGGGGGGATATCAGAGCTTAGGCGGGCAGCTAAAGCAGTTTTGGATTGGGCCGTGGATACCTCTTTAAGACTCAATACAAGTAAAACTAAGGCTATTTATTTCGGTCGCCAAAGATTCGTTAACGAACTTTGTGATAAGCTAACTGTTGTTGATCTTGGAGATGGTGTCTACATCCCCTTTTCCGACACTGTAACCAGCCTTGGGAAGATTTTAGATTTAAGATTATCATGGAAACCCCATGTTGATAATTTAACTAAGAAATTTAATAGAGTGTTATATAATCTTCGTTTCTTTTGGAAATATACCTCTCAAGAGCTGCGTAAGATGCTTGCTGAGGCGCTGCTATTTCCTCACCTGGACTACTGTTCGGTGGTCTTGCTGGATGCTTCTCAAGAGCAATGTAATCGACTGCAAGTCCTACAAAATTCCTGTGTTCGATACGTGAAGGGTCTAAAGAGGGACGACCATGTTTCTTTTCATCGGGGCTCTCTGGGTTGGCTGCGTACTGATATGAAGAGACACTATTTTATGGCTGTACTTATGTACAAAATCATACGCATGCGTGTTCCTGACTATCTAGAGAGTCTCTTCTCTAGATTTGTGCCCAGGGGACCTGTTAGGGGTGAAACTAAGAAACTCGTTGCTCCTCTGATGCGCAATGAGACTGGAAAGCGCTTTTTCCAAGTTCAAGGTGCGCATTTATGGAACTCTCTGCCTACTGACATACGTAACATCTCGTCTCTCAGTGGGTTTGAAAAAGCGGTCAAGAGACACTACCTCGAACTCAATCAGTAGCGTCTCTGTGTTATTTTATTTATATTTTATTTATGTTAATTTATTTATTTATTTATTGTGCGTTGTATGTTTGTGATTGTTTTTAATTGGAATTGTTTGTGTATTTGTTGTATTCAATTATCCGCGATATCACTTGTTTTATTGTTTTTATTGACAAAATTTATTTATTTTAGCTTTATTAGTTTTTAGTTTCCTTGACTGTGATATCACGTGCAATATTCTTTTTTTTTTTATAAATATTAAAATAATTTTTTGTATTAAATTTTGTTTACACATACGAATAAACATTCTATCTATCTCTATCTCTCTCTCTCTCTCTCTCTCTCTCTCTCTCTCTCTCTCTCTCGCTGTAGTTGACTTCTCGTCGTCTTCTTCTTCTTATTTGAAAAATTGAATAGTCTGCTTGTCGTAGCTGCTTCATAGTTGCTTCCTAGTAGTTTGCTTGTAGTTGCTTGAGGTCTGCTAGTGTAAATGATGCGTAGTAATGTTTCCGTAGTAATGCTTCCGTAGTAATGTTTCCCTTGTAGTATTTTGCGTAGTACGTGGGTCCTCAAGTGCTGCCTGAGGTCTGCTGTTTAGTGATCATTTTGTGCCGTATTTAAATGCGTTGGAGAACCTACTCAGCAAATTCCTTCTTTGACCGGGAAATTCGGAGAGAGGCTAAGTTTTTCGGGCCCCCTCTTCCTGGCGGGCTTCTCGGTTAGAGAGAGGGAGAGTGAGAATTAGAGAGAGAGAAATGATCTATTTTTGCGGAATTGTTACATAGGTTCATTATTTACTATTTACAATAAAATTATGTTAATTTTAATTGTACAATCGTGTTTTATTTAAAATTTAACGCATTTTGTAAAAAAAATGAAGATTTTTATCGCATTTTAAGTGATTAATTTATATAGTGATTTTTAAATAAAAAATGATTATTTAAATAATAAAAAAAAAGATTGCTACTATGGATACGAATGATATCCTTAGGTTAGCGAGAAGGAAATAAAAGTAAGATAATAGCTTAAATAATCATTTTTAATTAATTTCTAATTATTCGTTAAGGACTGTTGGAGAAGTACTTGTTTAATTATCCTTATTTTCAAAAAGTTATTAAGTCAATATTTGCTAGTATGATTGTAAATTTATATTGAAATTTCTACTATTAATAATCATTTTGATTACAAAATGTAATTATTAATGCAATTTCTTTTTGTACAGTTTTGTTTATAAAAATAAAATAATGTAGCTGGTCGCGGACTATTATTTTGTTCTATCAAATAGTGAAATAGTAATAATTAGAATCGTTAAATTGTCACTCAAATTAAAAATTAAACTAGAGGAGTTAATAACAGTTGAACGTTGGCCTATTGCAGTTAATTTAAATTAATTATTTATTTTCATTTGCTCAATTAATTAATTACTTATTTAAAAATTTTTATTTCATTAATTATTTATTTATTTAAAAAAAATTATTTGGAGTGTATTACAAGAATTCAGGACATTCCAGATTATTGCGCGATGTTCCAAATTACGCTATAAGGAAGACTACCTTGCAAGAATTTGTATGTCGAATGTCAATGAAATTTGTATTGACCGACTTACTGATCTAGTTATTTAGAAGAAAGAAAGTATTTTATCTTATGATGACATGTGTGCGATTGTTTGTAAAAATTGCATCGTAGTAAAACTGAGTTTAACGAAAACGGCTATTCAACTCTCGGTTTGACTTTGGTTGAGTTTCCCAATGGTTTACGTCAGTGTTGCGTAGGTTGTAGAGGGGATTATTGTGTCAGGAAAGACAGTAAAGAACTTTTCGGCTAACAAAACACAAAAAAAAAACGGAGCATGCACCGACGTTACAGGTCTGAACAGCCACTATCTAATATCTAATCTATTTCGTTTGCATCGCAAGCATATCCTTTACATCATTATTATTTTCACGCCTTACATCGTGTATATTATTTTTATATTCGTCGTTTTTTACCTGTATTAGGAACGAATCTAAAACTTGATTGCTTACGTCTTCATTGTTGCTACACATCGCTTCGTATTGCCTTGATACGTTGTTGCGCTATTGATTTCCTCTTCCTCTACCGTAGAAGCCTCGATGTCCACCTCTGTCTCCACGACCTCGGAAATGCTGCTGCGACTCCTATTGCTGTTCTGAATATCGCGCACCTTCTTGCCAATGCGCTCCTTCATTTTGTCCGTTTCCTCTGCGCCATAAGATGTTGCAGTTTTTCTTAAAATGTCCGGGCTTTCCAAACCCAAAACAATTTTTATCTTTGTTCTGTTCAACTTTGATAACACTAGTTTTCTTTTTTCCATTGTCATTTTTTTTTGCTTTCCCACATGCTAATTTTATTTTTTAAGAATTCACAGTTCCTGTCTGTTTCTTTTACTGCATCTATTAAATCTCCGATATAACTTTGAAAGTCTGGTAGTATTCTTAACATATAATTTAGCTTTTCACGCTCATCGACTTTTCCACCTGCATTCTTTGATTCGTTAATCATCTTTTCAAATTCCGTGAAAAATGTGTTGGAGTCATTAAAATCTTTTAACTTCAATTTATCTAATTTGTTTCTTATGCATATCTGCAGAGCAGATGATTCTTTTAAGTACAACTCGTCGAACTTCTTCATAACTTCAAATACCGTATTTTTCTCACTTGCAAATTCTAATTGATCATTTGAAATACTACAGTAAATATAATTCATTGCTTTTAAATTTTTTTTCCCAATCTGTTATATCTTTATTACTCAATTTTTCTCTAATTGCTAGTGCGTCACATTTTTTTCCTTTTAAAAATAGTAACATTCTTTTTTTCCATGTATTATAATTTCTACCATTAAATACTTGAATTTTACCTTCGTCATTGCTTGCCATTTTTTTAACTTCTTCTGTTGACTTTATTTTTTGTTTATTCTTTTTTGTTTCTTCTTCTAAGCGTTCTTCTTCTTTAGCTTCTTTTATTTCTTTATTTTTTAAATCCTCTTCTATTATTTTCTTTGCTGCCTTTCTCAAGTCGTCTAGTTTTAGAATTTCATAAGCTGCTTCCTTTTTATGTTTAGACAATACTTCAATTAATTATTTTTTAGTTGCTGTGCAAGCTAGTTTCTTTCCTTCAATTCTTTTACACGCTTTTCTTAATTTATCGATGGGTACAAGCTTAAGCACTTGCTGTAATTTGAATGTACTGAGAAATTCTATTAACTCTTCCTTTAGAACTGAGTATATATTTCGGTACTTTTCTTTAAGAATCATTAATATTTCAAGTAGCTTTCCTGATTGCTAACTTAACAAATTTTTTTATTATTATTATTATTTTGTAACCACGCTCTGCTACTATATTGAGAAATAAAGTGTTCCTCGATACTTAATTATATAAATTTTTATTTGATATGTAAATCGGGTTACAATTAACTTACGTGCAACGATTCCATGCTCATAACGACGACGGACGACTATTGACCTACTGCCAGGTACTTCTCAGCTTCTTATATTATGTACATACATTGCTGACTCAGCTACTTCCGCTATTTCAGCGGTTCATTACTCAATGCATACGTTGCAATGTCAGTAGATTTATTGTACTACATTGCCACTCTTCTTACTCAATCAGACTTAAATTTACTCTTTTGTATTTCAATAGGTGCATTTTTTAATCACTCTGGCATACGAACGTATTAATTATGCCCATTCAGGGTTGTAAAGGCGGTCTTCCATTTATCTTCTGGTTTCATTGGTATTTATTGAAATCCGCTAGCCAGGTCACAACATATAAAATAACTTGCTTCTCCTAATTTATCTAAAGTATTTTCTATGTTGGGCAGAGGGTAAGCACCTCTTATAGCCTCCTTATTTAGTTCCCTAAGGACAATGACCATTCTCCAACGAGGGTTATGTTACCATGACTATCCGATCATTTTGACACGACCCAAGTTAGGGAGGAGCAGGGTAAATTTGAGGGTTCTATAATGCCATCCTTTAGTTTTTTTTTTTCATCTGTTCGCCTATAACTTCTCTATGTTTCGGGAGATGTCTATATTACTTAGTATGTACCAGTACGTTATTTTCTAGCGGAATCTCATGTTCCACTTTATTAGTAAAAGGGGAGAAGTCCCCTGGTAGCAAATATACATTGCGGTATTCGTCTATTATCCGATTTATACTTCCCTTCTCATAGTTAAGGTGGTCTACTCGAATTAAAGTTCTGAGTAAATTAATCCGTTTCCATTGTTGAGTTATTCTATCGGGTGGAGGTTCCGGCTCGGTGTCGGTATGAGGGACAAACTCAGCGGCAGCATATTCAAAAGGTAGAATATCTACGAGGTCTATATTTACACAGATGTCTTCTTCCTGGGTGTTTATTGCCATTACCCGACAAGTATTGTGGTCATTTTGTACTATTTCCACCCCTATCTATATTCGGTCGTTTTAAAGTTCTAATTTAGGCAAATATTCTTTCTGTAACACACTAGGTTTAATATTTATCTGGAGTACTTTCCTGGTTCTTCCTTTAAATATATACTTATGATTAAATTTCTCTTGATTGGCGGTCGATTAATTGAAATCTTCTTGGTTTTCCATGAATAATTTACTCATGAATGTCTCGGATAATTCATTTTGCTCCGTGCAAAGGTCTTTTATGTTATACTGGGTGTCCCATTTAAAAAAATTAATGCATATATCTCTATAACTATATGTTTTAGAAAGAATGTTTTTAGGCAAAAGTTGTTAAATTTTGAAGGAGGCGTCTAACTGTGACCTTGACCATGACCTTAAATATGGCGTTCAAGGTCATTTAAAGGTTAATTCAATATTTTAAATAGTAAGCCTTACCTTTGACCTCGGGAAAGAGAAGAGCAATAAATTTAAAATCCAAACTGTTATGACCTTGTCAATAACCTTCATGGTTATTTCGAGGTCAAATTAATTTTTTCAAAGGGAAATCTCTGCCTTTGGTCATGGAAATGGAAAAAGGCGAAAAACTTATGTGAGATATCTTACTGTTACATTAACCATGATCTTGACCATCACCTTGAAGGCTATCTAAAGGTCAAGTTACATTTTTTTAAAAGGGAACTCAAACCTTAATCCCAATTTTGATTCTGAATAATTCCGTTGGCATTCTTCTAACAGTAGACAAATAATGATGGTCCCCTTAGTTTAGTTACGCATAATAAAAAAAATTAAAAATGAAAAAGCAGTTAATGTTTTTAAATTAATTTTCATTCGCTTGAAGAAGTTGATCTCAATAGGAGAATTAAAGTATGGCTACAATAAGACGGTGCTTCTCCACATTGGATAATCATTGTAAGAAATTATGTAAACGAAAGATTCAACAATCGATGGATAGGTATAGGAGGTCCCGTAGAATGGCCACCTAGGTCACTAGACCTTACATCACTTAACTTTTATTTATGAGACTTTCTGAAAAACGAGGTCTATAGCACCAGACAAACAACAAAAGAAGATATGAAGGTGAGGATTCGCAATGCATGTAATACCATACCGCGAAACGTGTTACTAAAAACGATATCGCATTTCCGAAAACGAGTCAACTTGTGTATTCGAGAAGATGGAGCAACTTTTGAACATCTATTTACAATTTTATCGCGCCTTAGCTGAAAATACAGCTTACATCGATAAATGATCTTGCCTTAACTGGCTGGGTATTTTTGCGATCTTGCCTTAACTGGCCGGGTTTTTGTTTGGTCTTACCTTAACTGGCCGGGTTTCTGCTTGGTCTTGCTTTAACTGGCTGGACCTCTGTCCAATCTTGCCTTAACTAGCCGGGTCTTTGCTTGGTAAAATTTTTTCGTTTTTTGAGGTAAAAAGTAAGATTTTCCATTTAAAATGTTCAACTTGACTTCAAATGACCTTGAAAGTTGTAGTCAAGGTCATATTAGGACGTCAAATTTTCTGCTCTTTTAATGCATCCGCGCCTACTCTTGATCGACGCTGATGGATATCATAACTGGTAACAATCCTGTGTACCTATCGCAATGGATAGGCTCTTCTAATTCTGGTCTATAGTCCGAGTTTTGACATTGGTTTACCACAAAATCCACGCCTAACGCTCCGTTGGCTATAGTCGTCATGCAGTCAAGACAACCTCTCCGAAGGGGAATTGGCCACTTAAATTTCTCACACTGCCCTATCGAGTATGGCATCAATGGAATATCCTCGGCCCATTTGCAAAGACTCTCTTCCGACAATCCTCTCGATAGATGGTAATAGGCCACTACTTCTGGCACCTTCTGCATGAGGTTAACAGCGTTAAGTCCTTTTAGTGGTGAAGGTCTCTACATTCCCAGGCACTCAGATAAATATCCTCCAAGCTTCCTTCTAGCCAGGTAGATAGACTTACCCAACAGTTTCGCCAGACGGGTAGCGGTTGCTGGCATGCTATGTATGCACCCTCAATTAGAGTTGATCCGAAATAATGCGTTCCGTAGGTGAGGTGGAGCACGTATGAATGTGTCACCACGTAATTGTTGTACTCTAGGATTTCTCTAAGCTAGATTTCCTTCTGCCAGTCTTAGGGATCCATATCTGCAGTAAACGGGGTGAGGAGAGGGTATTGATGCATTTCGTTGATAGTCCGTAAGGCGTGCCTCCAGGTTCGCTGCTGCTCCATTCTTTTTTATTAACGAGGATAAATCGAGTCCTTCGTTCTTTAAAATGTTTATCATGAAATTATTATTCATAATATAATATTCATAATATTCATTATAAAATTACCTCCAAAATGGCAACAAGTTATCGAACAAAAACGGTGCATATTTGACCTAAATCGTATCATTCTATCTATGCTAAATAAAACCTTTAATTTAATGCAAAAATAATAGAATTCTTTTTACTACACCTAATATATGCATGTTAAATAGTCTCCTAATTATTCCCGAAGACATAATTTTCTATAATTCATTCTCAATAACAATATATATAGTCTGTCAAGTAAGAGCGTGGTCGTGTTAATTTGTAAAAAAATTTATTTGATGAAACTTTCATATTTATATATACATTGTACACATTACAAACAATCATGCAATTCGGTCAATAATGTGTCCAGTCACCACCGGCGTCGATAATTGCTTGGCATCTCTGAGATATGCTTTCTACTAATTTGACGGCGTATTCTAGTGGCAAGGATCTCCAGATCCGACAAATTTCGTAAGACAACTGCTTCAAAGTGTATGTGCGTCTTCCACGAAGCTTCCGTTTAATATATGCCCACACATTTTCAGTAGGGTTTGCATCGGGCGACTGCGACGGCCAATCCAATGTAACGATGCCAGATTGAGTCTTCCACTGAGTACAGAGCTTGCTGCGGTGTTTAGGATCGTTGTCCTCCTGCAGAATCCAATCTTCATTTTTTGTTATGAACCATCATTTGGCAGATGGCAGTAAAGCCTTTTTGTAGATTTTTATCATTTTCTCGGCATTTAGGTTGTCAGTAAAGAGGTGCAAAGTGCCGAATCCTTGCTTTGAGAAGCAGCCCCAAAGATGCACCTTTATTCCATGTTTTACGGTCTGCTGAACAAGCCTATTGGTGGAAGTTGACCAGGCTCGCGTGAGGACAGAACGTGCCCATATAGAACATTCATCAGTAAAAATGACATTTTCAAAATCTCTATCAATATTCTCATGCGCCCAAGCGAGTCGCTTTGTCACATGTTTTTCAGTCAACAGAGGCTTCTTCATTGTGTTGCGCCATTTCAGATAATGAGTACGAAGATGGGTTCGGATAGTTTCGTAGGATATATCTAAATTATTTGCCATTAATTTTGCTTGTCCTTGCCGCAGTGTTGAATCAGGATTCCGCGAAAACAGATTCACTATTCTTTTTTCATCTTTTTTGTTCACTTTTCCTATCGAGCCACGTTCTGGTAAATCATCGACATTTTTAGCTACTTTATATCGCTGTATCCACTTCTGTACAAATGCCTTCGACTTTTACATATATTTAGCAGCCGCTGATTGCGATATTTTGGGACCTTTCGGGTGGATGCAAAGGAACACAGCCTCGTAGCGCGACGCGTACTTAGCACTCATGGCGTTTAACGTGATTCTCTCTCAAAAGATCAACAACAACTGAATCTTTGTTGACAATGCATCAAGGACAAAGCTTCCTTCTATCAACTTGCGAAGGAATTAGAGCGAAATCTTTCATTACCTGTCAGTGAAGTCGACCACGCTCTTACTTGACAGACTGTATGTATATATAGAAAATATAAAGGTAACCAGGATTCAATACATTAAAGCATTAAACGGATTATATCTCTAATTAAATGGAAATTCTAAAACTTGAATGAAATAATAAGGTTAGTTATTTATGTACAGGGTGCGTACGGTATTTGAGGACATGCATAAATGTGACTATAACTTCGCGAATTTTTTTTTAATTTTTTTTCCTTTTCAGATAAGAAATGGCGGACTACAACATCACTCAAGAAATGAGGAGATATGCTGTCATCGTCGCTATATGTGGGAACCATACAGATTTAGAGATCTCTAATTTTCTTAATTGCGCCCGTTCATTCGTGCATAAGGTTCGCCGTGAATTGGAAGCATCAGGAGGCGATACAGAATCGGTTGCAAAACGCAAAAAGCACGAACAACGTTCTGACACTGTTCGATCTGCAGAATTTTTAGAGCAAGTGCAAGCGATCATAGACGAGGAACCTTCAAAATCAATGAGGGTCCTTGCGAGTGAGCTTCATGTTTCTGAGCGCCTTATTCGTAGAGTTGTCCACGAAGACCTTCGGTATAAGTCTTACGTGATGCGCAGAGGACAGTTCATGTCGGAACGAACATGGAAGCAGAGAGTTCTCCGATCAAAACGTCTTTTGAACAAAATCAAACACCCTGAGGCGCCCAAAATGTTATGGTTTTTTCGACGAAAAAATTTTGACCAAGATCAAAAGACCAATCGCAGAAATGACAGATGGCTATGTTTAAATCCTATGGAGGTTCCTGTTGTTATGCACACATAATTTCCAGCCACTGTTATGGTTTTAGGTGTTGTCAGCAACGAAGGACATGTTATGCCACCACACTTTTTTACTCAAGGACTTCGAGTGAACTCTGCTGCATACATCGAGGTTTTGGAGACGGTAGTGAAACCCTGGATAGACAATGTAAGCGGAGGCAGACCATACATTTTTCAACAAGACTCTGCTTCTTTACATAAAGCGATGGCGACACAAGATTGGATGGCCGAAAATTTTCATGACCACATAACACCGAACCTATGGCCACCTAGCTCCCCAGACCTTAATCCTTAGGATTATTACGTATGGGGCGTAGTTGAACGTAAGACCAATAAACGTCCTCATAACACCACTTCTTTGCTGAAGACTGCTATTAATGCCGTTATGGTCAATGAACAAGGAGCATTTGATTCGGGTATGTAATCGTTTCCGGACCTGGATCGAAGAGGTTATTGCTGGTAATGGCGATTTTATTGAATAACTTTATAGTCATATATTAATTTAACGTTGTATAAAAAATTCCTAAAATTTCATTAAATTTTATTAAAAATACAAGCTAATTAATTATACTCTCAAGTTGTCCTCAAATACCGTACGCACCCTGTATATGCATATATATACTGGGTGAGCCATTTTAAGTGACCCACCCAAATTTCTTCGTTAGTAAGCCAGATACAGAAAAATATTTCAGACAAAAGTTGTATGGTTTCAAGAGGGACATAAGATGGTACCATCGGTTTGACTTCGAAGAGTAATTTGAAGGTCACATGAAGGTAAACTTGAATTTCTTAATTGAAACCTACTATTTTTTGTTACATATTCTTGTAGATTGTCTCAAGAGCTTTCCAAAATATTATAATATAATATTTTTTTATTTAGTAATTTTCGAATTATGAGGCTTCAAAGCAGTACTTTGCCGTACTGTTTGTTTAAATGCGTTTATCTTACTTTTAGCATTACCCAGAAACAACGACATGGACGCAGTAACTTCTGTTTCCTTTAAGGTGCTTGTTTATCATGAGTCCCCTTGCCTCTCATATTTGGGGTGCTTGTTTACCGTGAGTCTCCTTGCCTCTCACATTTGGAGTGCTTGTTTACCGTAAATCCCCATGCTTCTCACGTTTGGGGTGCTTGTTTACCGTGAGTCCCCTTGCCTCACACTACTATAACAATTATAATTATTAACCACGAAGCAAATGTTTGAAGTTACCTCCATTGACTCCAAGGCATAAATGTAGTTGCCTCTGGAAATGTTGTACTGTTCTTAGTAAAGTTTCTCTTGGAATCGCTGCGCAAGCTCGATGAATACGGTCTCCCATGTTTGCTTTAGTTATTGGCCGTTCTGCAAAAATAAAATTTTTAAGTAGCCCCATAAATAAAAATCTGGAGATGTGAGATCTGGTGAGCAAGGAGGCCAGTTAACTGGACCTCCTCGTCCTATTCACCTCTCATTGTAGACATAATTTTTAGAAATCACGTACTATTCGTGCAAAATGTGGTACTTCACCGTCTTGCTGGAGCCACATTTTTTGTCTTGTAGCTAAAGGAACATCTTCTAAAAATTCTGGCAATCGATCTCTTAGCAACTCCAAATAGCTATCTCAATTAACGTTTCTCTCAAAAAAATAAGGACCAATGAAATAACCATTGACTATGCTACATCATATCATAAGGCTCCATCGATTTTGATGATCTATAGGTATGTGCCACTGGGGATTTTAATTTGACCAATAATGAGAACTGTGCCTATTAAGTTGTCCATCACTACAAAATTTAGCCTTATCAGAAAAAAATACAAATCTAAAAAAATTAGGATCATTTGCTATCATTCTTAAGGGGGGGGTAGGGTTTTGAAGGCAGAAAAAAACAGGTTTTTACAGATTTTTTTTTGGGCGTACGGTAAAAGTAAATTTATTTCTAATTATTATACATTAAAGAGTAGTTATTGAACTATATTCTGTGAAATATTGGTTGAAAAATATTGAAAATTGACCGAATGGCAGCAATTCTTCGCAGGCGCCTCAGAAAAAATACATTTTGCGGTGCACGTCATACCTCAGCACTGGATCATCTGAAATGAAATAACCAAAGTTTTTCTTTTAATTTTTATGTCCCTCTAGGTATCCCTGTCGAGTTTTTCCATTTTTTTTAAATTTTTGAACTTTTTACAAGACTTGAAAGTGAAAATACCGCTTTTTGGCCTGAATTCATGACTATTGTTGTTAATAATAAAAAAAATAAAATCAAAAACGAAAAAATCTCAACAGGGTTACCTCATGAATTATGTAAGGAAATACTGTAAAAAATTTGAGAACGATCGGTTGAATAGATTTTGAGTTACAGAGTGCATTGACTCAAAAAACATCGATTTGAGAAAAACGCGTTTAAAGTTTTTCGTAGCGAAAAGACCCTGATAAAACCTAGTAAGCTATTTATTTTTTATTTTACTCACATAGAATCATCAATGCCGGGACCATAGAGTATAGAACTTTCGTCAAGAATGTCCAAAGCATCTTTTTGATCAAGTCTGCGGCGAATTCTATCATTTTTAGCGGTTTCAGCTGCTCGCTCATCTGCTCTGTTCATTCGAATATCGTCGGTTAGAAGCGCCCATCCATGACAACTTGGACCAGTACTGATTCGCATATCTTCTAGGAAGGTTAAATAAGCGTTACAGCCTTCATTGAAAACACAAGCAGCCACTGAAGATGCAAATTCGACGACAGTTGCTGAACCACTCTCAACTTTCGGCAGACTCCTTTCTACACTCTCTTGAAACTTTTCTCGGCATTTTGCGAACAACAAAAATATCACAACGAAATAGAGTAAGAAAATACAACACGACTGTTACACTCCGCGTCTGCTTCGAAAATGAACCAACACCAGGTACCGTTACAACGACCTTGTCTAAGACCTTTCTGTAAACTGCTTAGGGACAATAACAAAAGAGATTGAGAAACAGCTGCCTTTCCGCTGAGCGGTTACAGCTCAGGTAGTCGTTCGAGACACGCCTACTTCCAAAGCTATATCTTTGTGAGTTTTGCTCCGATTGACTTCATATTAACAGACAACATTCTTGAGTTACTATACTTTCATAATATGCAATAAAAAAAAATCACTTTTTTTGAACCCTCAAAACCATACCCCCCCCTTAAAGCCCACTGGCAAAATTCAATACGCATTAGAATATGATGTGGCCTTAACTCTTGAACCAAAGTGACGAGGTAGGCATGATATCTAAGAACATTTAGAATTCTTAAAACCGTTCTTTGTAGTATACCAATTTCTCTTTCAATTTGGCGACTGCTAAAATGAGAGTCAAGATGAATAACTGCTAGGATAGTCACAGCGCGAGCATCATTTTCGTCGTATTCGTGGCGCCTGCGTTGGCAAACAAGATGTCCACCTCGAGCTCTTTCGATTACTCTACATATTGTCCTATGATTTGGGTATCTCTTAATTGGAAAGCGTTTAGCGTACCGTTTTGCCGCTGCACGAAAATTGTTATGACATTTTCCTAATACCGTTATAATATCAACAATTTCATTAGGCGGATAGTCAGACATGTTTACATACGGATAAAGATCGAATTTTACAAAAAAAGCTTGTTTACATACAAATGTTTACATACGGACTCTTCTAGCCTGTGATCGGCGGAGATCGATCCGAACGGAGCCGCTCAGGAATTCTCTCTGACTAACAATTGCTTATAACATATGCGGAGCTAGTGCAATTGTTAGCCGCTACGCGGCGCTTCACGCGAGCCCCCTCTTGGTATCCGGCGGTCGAGCTAGTCGACCCCTTACGCGCGGTGCATTCTGGCTCTTTATTTGATCGCGCGCATTCGTCCAAAAAGCGCGTGTCACAATTTGGCCATACGCGAGATGAACGGGATTCGTCGAGCTTGCGCAGCGATTCCAAGAGAAACTTTGCTAAGAACAGTACAACGTTTCCAGAGGCAATTAAATTTATGCCTTGAAGCCAATGGAGGCAACTTCAAACATTTGCTTTATGGTTAATAATTATAATTGTTATAACAGTGAGAGGCAAGGGGACTCAAGTTAATCAAGCATCCCAAAGAGAACAGAATTCTACTACATTCACGTCGTTCCTGGATAGCGTTAAAAGTAGGGTGATTTGTTTTTCTGATGCATGGAATGTATAACTACAGAGATTTGGGTGAGAAGTTGATTTGACTTTGGGATGATACCTGAGGATCAACTTAACCCATAACATGACATTGTACAAGATATTTTGTACTTTATGTCAAAGTACTGCAAAGTACTGCTTTGGAGCCTCTTAATTCGAAAATTACTTAATGAAAAAATATTTTATTATAATGTTTTGGAAAACTCGATGTTATCGTATGTAATGTCTCTATATGACAATAAGTTGAATAACACTCAAAACTTATACTTGGCTTAACAAGTATATTTATTTAAGTAAATGTAAAGTAAAAGTATATTACAAACTTTGATACAGAGTAGCATATGTCGTTATTGGTTGCGTAGTCTGAACGCTTTCGCGACACCGGGCAGAGTGCCAACGCGCTAACCCTTTGCATATAGCGTGCGCTCACACATATTTGCTCGCACACACACACGCGCGCGCGCGCGCACACACACGCACGCACGCACGCACGCACGCATCGACACACACACCGAGGCGTCAGCTACGCTTATCCATACGCGCTTACAGCTGACTCTCATACTCGTACATTATAATTTTCGCCCTTATAAATCTTTGTTTAATCGTGGAGAGCGCCGAACAGGCGGTCGCTTTAACAATTGATCAATATGACGCTTTTGCAAATTATTATTTTTACATTCGTATACAATATAAGTTGATGATGAAACTTTTTCAACAATTTCTCCTGCTAGTCGCTTTTCACCTCTGACAGCATGCTTATCATACAAAAGTGCGTGACCGACATTCAAATCATTCTTTTGTTTATCTGCTCTCGCTACAATTTGTGCTCTTTGCTTTTGATCTACTTTTGCTGATACACTCGTTCTTATTAAATCAAATCTCGTACGCATATCTTGTTTATACATTAACTGTGATGGAATTTTGCCTGAAGTACAATGTTCAATGTTACGATAATCAAACAAAAACAAATTAACAGCACTTTCGGGCGTTTCTACCCCTTTTATAACTTCTGTAACTTTATTTTTAAACGTTCCTACAAAAGTCTCCGCTGCACTGTTAGTCGCTGGATGATAAGGTGGTGAAAAACTATGAGTAACTTCGTTCTCTTTTAAAAAAACTTCAAAATTCATCAGACCTAAACTGCGGTCCCCCATCAGTTACTATATGTACTGGTAAATCATATTGTGCAAATAAACTTTTAAACTCTTACACAAGCCTATAAGCTTTTGTATTGCTTTTTAAATTAATAACTTCGGGCCATATTATATGTGCATCAATAACTACAAGATACATATTACCATAGAATGGTCCTCAAAAATCACAATGAATGCGATGCCATGCACGGTCAGGCCAAGGCCATGTAGTTAAAGGCTCATGCAATGGTTTCTTTTGTTCAGATAAACATGTTGAGCATGCGTTTACGCAATTTTCTATTTCTTTATCAATACCTGGCCACCAAACATAAGACCTCGCAAGCATTTTGATTTTTATAATTCCCATATGTGACGCATGCAACTCTTTTAACATCAACGGTTGCATACTTACTGGTATGACCGCCCTTAATCCCCAAAATAAACATTCGTTATCTACAGTTAATTCCAATCTACGTGAATAATACATTTTTTCATTTTCTGAAATTTCTTTTACATCTGGCCAACCATTTACTGTATAATTTATTACATTTCGTATCGTTTTATCATTTTTACTATTTCTAGCTAACATTTTACTATCAAAAGTATCTAATCCCTTTTTGAAAAATTTATCGGTGAAAAATCATTTTCGATTAAACTTGTATCATCTTCAACTGGTAAGCGAGATAATGCGTCACAATTCGCATTATCTTTAGACTTTATATATTCGACTTTATATTTAAATCCAGATAAATAATAAGCCCAGAGCTGTAATCTATTATTCGCGGTCGCTGGTATGCCTTTTCTTGGACATAATATCAATTGTAAAGGTTGATTATCGGTACACAAAATTATTTCTTTACCATAAACAAATCGGTAGAACCTTCTAAAACCAAAAATAATTGCCATTGCTTCTTTATCTAAAATTGTACGATTAAGTTCTTTCTTTGCTATTTTCTTAGTAGCAAACGCAATGGGTTTCTCCGTGCCGTATCTATGTGACAAAATTGCCAACAGGCCATATGATGACGCGTCGCATGCTAATACTAATTAGGATCAAAATTTGCTAATACGCGCTGAGAAATCAACTCGTTTTTTACCCATGCGAAAGCTTTTTCACAATTTTCATTCCATTTAAATTCTTTGGCATTCGCACAATCATGTAACGGTTTTAAATTATCAGATCTATTTTTAAAACCGTGCATAAAAATTTATTAGACCTAAAAATGAATTTAATTCTTTGAAATTTTGCGGTTGCGGTGCATTAATCATTGCTTCAACCTTTGATTTAGCCTTGCGTAAACCATCTTTATCTATCACGAATCCTAACACTTCGATTCTTTCTTTTAGAAAATTACATTTTTTATTCAATTTTAAACCGAATTCTCTTAAACGTTATAAAACCATTTCAGTTCTGTTAATGCATTCATTTTTCGTACGCCCCATTATATAAATATTATCAAAGTGAGAGATCGTACCTTCAATACCTCTCAAACACTCATCCATTTTGTTTTGCACTTTAGCAGGTGTAGTTGCTACTCCTTCTGGTAATTTTTTGTATCTGTACAGACCTTTAGGTGTAGTAATCGTCAAAAGCTTGGAGCTTTCTTCATCAACTCCATACTGCATATAATAATGAAACAAATCTAATTCTGTATAGTAAACGCCACCATGCAATACAGTAAAAATATCATTAATTGTATGAAGCGGGTATTTATTAATAATTATAAACGGATTCAAAGTTACACTAAAATCGCCGCAAATGCGAAGTTTGCCGTTACTTTCATACACGGGCACGATGGGCGTTGCCCATTCGCTAATCTCAGCCTTTTCTAAGAGATCTAAACCTACTAATCTATCAATTTCCTCATCAAGATCTGGTCTCACTGCGTGCGGTATAGGCCTGCATTTCATTGCTATTGGCCGCGCATTATCTTTTAAATGTATTTTAATCTTTCTTTTATTATATAATCCCGACTCATCAATAAATAAATCTTTAAATTTATTAAAACAATAATCATCAATTTTATCTATATCAATTTTATTAACTAAGCTATTTTTATTCCTTTTAACTATCAGCAGCCAGCTTCCAAAAGCTGCGAGCCACTGCCTACTTATCTGTATCGGTCCGTCGCCAGGTAACACATAGCAATACACGTACGCGTTTTACCATTGAATTTAGCTTTTAAATCAATTAATTTACCAAGTGGACGCAAAGTCTTATTATTATACGTGCGCAATTTATCATTAGTCTTAATAATTTTCTCATCGCGAAAATATTTATTTTTTTCTGTTTCCGAAATAACAGTAGCGAACGTACCTGAGTCTATTTCCATGCTTATCATACTCTCATTTATTAACACATCAACGTACATTGGTTCTGCGCGCAGGTGACTCTCATCAATACACACACTCTTACTCTCATTCTTACACATACACTCGCTAGCCATTTCGATAGAGTAGAAGTCCTCTTCATGTGGTGTACGGTGTGTAGTCGGCTCACCATTTTTGCTGCCTTCTTTCAGCTTAAGAACAATGCTCCTCTTTGGCTGTTGATTCTTTTTCTTCAAGCAGGCGCCTTCCAAATGCCCTTTTTCTTTACAAAAATTGCAAGTTTTGTCTTAGTGACGACACTCAGCGCGCACGTGATTTTGCTTGCCACAACAGTAACATACCAACGATGTCCCCTTGGTTTTGATTCCGCTCTCGCTGCTGGGTGCTCGACTTTGACTCTTCGCTTCGCTGCTTGTTTGTCGATCTATTTACATTCTTCGTACTTTTGCCTTCATCGTGTTGGAGAAATGAAAACACCTCTCTATGCGCGTTTCTTTTTTCTAGCGTACACGTGGCACTAGACGCATTTTTAACCGCGGATTCTCTTGCGACTGCTTCTTTTGATGCTGAGTCGAATGTTAAATTTTCACTTTTAAATAACGATAAACGCGTTTCTTCATCGCGTAAGCCAACAACAAATTGATCTCTGAGAGCCGTCGATAAATCACTGTAATTACAACTTAATGCTAACCTTTTTAATCTCGCTTTAAATTCTGCAACAGTTTAGTTCTACTGCTGCCTGGCTTGAGTAAATTTACACCTTTCCATCACCTTCGATGGCTTAGGTTGCAAATGATCCGTCATCATTTCCGTTAACTGTTCGTAAGTTTTTTCTTTCGGCTTCGTTGGCACGCACAAACTTTTTATTAATTTATATGCTTCCTCATCTAATCTTGTCAGCATAATTGCAGCTTTTTTATCTGATTTACTATCTTTTACGTCAAAATAAAGTTCTAACCTTTCAATATATTGGATAGTCTAAAAAGTATTGAGCCTTTTTTTGTCATTTTTCGATTGAATATTTCTTTTATTTAAAATGGATTTTATTTAAGTACATATTGCCTATTTTTATCTATGACCTTTTGCCATTTTTTTGGTAGAGCCATTATTCCATCTGTGTAGAACTTCTGTGGTTTATCGTCAAAAAACTTGGCCAAGTGATTTTCACAGTCCCTTTTTGAAGTGAATTTCTTTTCATTAAGGAAGTTTTGCTGAGACCGGAACAAATGGTAGTCTGATGGTGCAAGGCCTGGACTATATGGTGGATGCATTAAAACTTCCCAGCCAAGCTCTGTCAATTTTTGCGGGGTCATCAAAGATGTGTGTGGTCTGGCATTGTCATGATGGAAGACAGCGCCCTTTCTATTAATTATATCTGGCCGGTTTTTTTGAATTGCTTGTTGCAATCTGGTTAATTGCTGACAGTACAGAGCCGAATTGAGTGTTTGGCTAGGTCTTAGCACCTCATGATAAACAATTCCCTTCCAATCCCACTATACACACAGCACAATCTTATTTTGTGTCAATCCTGGCTTTGAAGTCGTTTGTGATGATTCACCTTTTTTTGACCATGATCTTTTTCTAACGACATTCTCGCATCTTACCCATTTTTTATCGCCCGTAATAATTTGCTTCAAAAATGGCTCGATTTCGTTGCATTTTATTAGCATTTTGCAAATGGAAATTCGATCAATCAAATTTTTTTGTGTTAATTCATGCGTTACCCAAACGTCGAGCTTCTTTTTGTATCCAGCCTTACGCAAATGGTTCGAAACTGTTTGGTGATGGATATTTAGTTCTTTAGCAATGTCATGGCTGCTTATGTGTCGGTCTTCTATTTTTTGTAAGATTTCATCGACTTTTTCAGTGATTGGTCGACCTAAGCGAGGTGCATCTTTGACATCAAAACTTCCCGAACGAAAGCGAACGAACCATCTCTTGGCTGTGGCTTTTGATAAAGTATCTTAACCGTAGACACCACAAATTTTTTCACGAGCCTGCGATGCATTCTCACCTTGATCGTAGTGGTATTGTAGAATATAACAAATTTTTTCAGAAATTTTACTTATTTTTAAATGAATACAGCTTTCGACACGAATGACGAAATACAAAACTGTCTGTATAAAAATTGTAGACTGGAATATCACCATTCAAACGCATGTCAGTTTAATTCAATCTGATTAGTATTGCCCGATATATGACAACGAACACCATCTAGTGACAAAGAAGGCTCAATACTTTTTAGGCTATCCAATATAAATGTCAGTCGTCCTTTTCCAAGCAAAATTCCAATTTACTGTTTTCGCCTGACATGTTACTTTCTTCGTTTGATTCATTTTCAAAAGCGTAAGGCTCGTTGCTCGAAACTTCTTCGGAGTCTTGTTTACTTTCTTCTTTTTTTGTATTCTCACTTGATGTTGCTGTATCTCCTGATTTTACAGCGTTGATTAAACGTTGTTTTAACTCGTCGAACTTTTCACTATCAAAAGCTTCAACACTTCTTTTATTTAATTCTTCTGATAATTGTGCTTTGTTCAAATCATACACCCAACCAACTTTTACTTTAAGGCGTGCGTTATCGTCACTCATTTGCAAAAAAGCACTTGTACACGCGATCGCACTTTTTTGCAAACGCTTTTCAATTAAACAATTTGTGAAATTTCTTGACTTGTAACAATTTTAAACACACACTGCACTATCTTCAGGGGGGATCCTGCTTTAAGAAGCAAAAAAAGCGTTTTTGGGGGAATTTTTTTAGGACAGGAAGAAATAAGTAAGTCTAGCGAACTTCTTAGATTATTAAATTGCATATTTGAACATGAAAAGAAAAATTTTTTTAGAGAAAAATATTCAAACGCAACCGATTTTTATGCACATTCGTGCAACACCTTGCAATTGCTATCTCCAATCGGAGGGAAAGATGAAGCTCGTAATTTTCGTCTAAAACAAAAAAACCAAAGACAATTTTAATTTTCATATATTTTTTTTCTATATGAACTAAGGAAAACCAAAAAAATTGGGAGATTAAAATTTTTTCTCGGGTTTGAAAAAAAATGTGCTTTTTGTACAAAAAAAAAAACATTTCAACTTGCTAAAGAAGTTGTTTAGAATTTTTTTTTCGTAAATCTTTATAGTTCAAATAGAAAATAATACATAACTAAAGCTAACAAGCCTTAGCCCCTTTTGATTGGTCATCTAGTTTTTTTGCAATGACGCCCGCCAGTTTAGAAAAATCGTGAAGATGAAAGCTCAAGAAAACGCGCTTTAAAGTTTTCGGTAAAAAAAATGTTAATTTTCGATTACTTACAGTTATAATACGCTAATCAGCTATTCCTGCGCCATAAAATAACCCTTCTTCTTCCTCAAACTCATTTTGATGGAGTTGCTCGAGTCTACGGGCCGTGCGAGCTTCCTTGCTGGAAAAGAACGAACGCCGATTTTCCCTCTCGATCCGTTTTGCGTCGACGTTATCCGCAAACATCTTACATATTTGGCGAATTTTTAAATCGAGCAGCTGCATGGTATTTTAAATTGCGGAATATCCTTTGTTAAACATTCCTGCAGCCATGTACGCAGCAATTTCAACGATTTTTACGCCAAAATTCAGATGTTTCGGGTTCACGCGCCAGACAGTGGAGTTGAAAGATTCATTCGAATTTTGCGTATGCCCGCCTAAGCATCGCGTCAATAGTTCGTCGTTTAAGAGCTCTTCGTAGATTGGACGAATATGTTTCTCCACATTTTCGTTAATCAATCGAGCAGGATGCTTGAAAGACGCAAGAGAATTCGTGGCTTCAGCTTTGCGCCATTCACACCAGCTTTTGGTGCCTGCCGGACAATTCTCGTGGTGAGAAGATTTATCACTCAAACAATAATGATCCAGCGTTGGCATTACAGCTTTTTTCATATCTTCGACAGAATTAATATTTCTTTTGATTGCCAAACCATAATAAATCGTTAACTTTTAAAATATGCTCTCCGTCAACCGCTTTTGACCTTCGAGTTTCTCTTCCTTCCTTTTATTTCGGAGTCGAGTACCCATACGCTTTTGTACATGACCCACGCACTCATTTTTAGTAACGGGGCAATCGTCACTGTATGGATTCATTTTGAGAATACCAGCAAAAGTTTTCGAATCGCCGTCGCCGATATGATTCGATTACTCTACTCCAAATTTATCAACAGATCTTAAAAACATTTCCACGATTGAATACACTTCCATCTTCTCTGCTGAACCATCGTGATTTGAGAAGCATGATTCTTTATGATCTTCATACCATTCCTCAAATTCGTCTTCGTCTAATGTGTTTTTCTTTAGGGCACACGAATAACAATACGCACTTTTAACGATAAGATCAACTACTTTGCCAGAGTAATATGCAATCAAAGTTGTTACACCGAACAATAAAGTAAAGCCACTTTTTTTCCACGATCTATCGCCCGAAACTTTTCAACAATTTGCAGTTTGCTCATTTTCTACATTCTTTTCTTGCTCTTCTTTTACAGCTTTTTTACAGACACTTTCAAACATTGATTTCGACGCTGAGTATAAATGCTCCACTATTTTATCATATGTTGATTTTGCCAAACCTTGACAAATATCCAGAAATCCACAAAACACATTGATGCCTTCTCGTCCAACACCAAGAAGCCTCAACACAAACACAATTCGTCTATTTATTTCGTAGCCAATGTTTATTAACGGTCCTGAATTGATTTCACGTCGACCGCACATATATGATAATACAATTTTGAAACCCAAGCCTCGATGCCCGCTCTCTGCAAATGTTATGTTTTGTTTACAAGATTTGCATAATACTATGTCAGAAATTGCAAGAAACACTGTCAGAAATTCAATTATTCGGTAACAGTGACCTGGATGTACAATTATATTTTCGGTGCTTGCGGTGGCTAATGTCTTCGCACTACTGCTTGTGTTGCACTCTGCATTGTCTGGTTCACTTGTGAATCGATTTCCGTGGAATCTGCGTTTTCGTGGTTTCGCAGAACGATCACTGTTCGATTTATCACCTTTGGGATAACTAGACATGATATTGTAGCGTTATGTACTCGACAAGACTCAAAGCAAGACTAACCATGGACGCTAGAAGCAGCTCCGTAGAAGCACGTACACAGAAAGGAATAATATAATTATAATCCGTACTATGGATTATAGCTTAGGTATACAACACTTCTACGAATTAAAAATATTGTTTGGAATGACCGTTAAACCTTTTCAGGTACATAGTTGAGAGTTATTCGACCGAGGGAAGGGCGCGCGCTCCAGCTGCCCGAACGCTTGTATACCTGCTCGATACCCCACTGCGTTCAGTGCTGTATCTTCAAAAATATTGCGAATTATCTTATTTAACTTTGCATAAATATTCTTAGATACATTAGGAATAGATTTAAGCAACAAAAAAAAAAATAGATTTTATGAGGCTTCTAAAGCAGAATTTCCTCTTAACTATGCAGATGCCGACTCTGTAACAATAATCAATTAAACCGGTCGCGGTCACACTAATTTTTGCACAAGTTCACAAAAGCACGTGCACGTGGTCAAAATCATTTTTTTAAGACATTTAAGTCCGTTTCGAAACATTCTCGTCACCATAATTGTAATGACTCTATATGACAATAAGTTAAATAATACCTAAAACTTATACTTGATTTAACAAGTATATTTATCTAAGTAAATGTAAAGTAAAAGTATATTACAAACTTTGATACAGAGTAGCATATGTCGTTATTGGTTGTATAGTCTAAACGCTTTCGCGACATCAAGCAGAGTGCCGACGCTCTAACCCTTTGCATATAGCGTGCGCTCACACATACTTGCTCGCACACACACAATCACACACACACACCGAGGCGTCAGCTACGCTTATCTATACGCGTTTACAACTGACTCTCATACATTACATCGTAAAATTTAGAAGTGCATTTAAAGTTTATACTAGGTATAGTATCTTTGTACTGTAAGACGACTTGAATTTTTCAATTTCTTATTTTAAGGAGTAAAGCATCATATCTTTATAGATGACTGTAATGTTCGCTGCCTGCATGCTTGCACATTTCTCGCGGGTGATATCCACGATTGCGGTTAAGTCTACCATGAACCTGTTGAAGGCCGCGACTTAATGGTTACGTTAACTATTTGTTTTAAATGTTAAGTTTTAATTTATTTAAAGTTTCACCTTTATCTTTAACAATAAAGTTATTAGATCATTTTTTTTTTTTTTTTTGGATGAAATAAATTGGTTGAAATTAAACAATTTAATTAAAATTATTATGTTTTTCTTGATACGAATTTCATATAGGTAAACTACTAATAAAAAATTTATATATTGGGTGTACAACTTTGCTTCCGCCGTTTTTTTTCCGAAATTCGAGGCTTTATTGTAAAAAACTGGTTATACATTTATAATTCAAAGTATTGTCCATCGCTGGCCACTACTTTCTCCCATCTTTCAGGCAGCATACGAATCCCGCGTTGAAAAAACTGGTCATCTTTTGAATCGATCCACGAATCGATCCAATTTTTTACTTATTCGTAAGACCGGGAGTGCTGGTCAGCCAGGCCGTGTGCCATTGATCGAAACAAGTGATAGTCCGAGAGAGAAACGTCTGGAGAATACGGCGGGTGGGGTAGGACTTCCCATTTCAAAGTTTCCAAGTATGTCTTGACCACTTTCGCAATATGGGGTCGAGCATTGTCATGCTGTAAAATCACTTTATCATGTCTCTCGTTGTATTGCGGCCGTTTGTCTTTCAATGCTCGGCTCAAACGCATTAATTGCGTTCGATAACGATCGCCTGTGATTGTTTCAGTCGGTTTTAACAACTCATAATACACAACGCCGAGCTGGTCCCACCAAATACTGAGCATGACCTTGGAACCGTGAATATTCGGTTTGGCCGTCGACGTGGAAGCATGGCCGGGATATCCCCATGATTTTCTGCGCTTGGGATTATCGTAGTGAACCCATTTCTCGTCCCCAGTCACAATACGATGCAGAAATCCCTTCCGTCTTTGCCTTGCAAGCAGCTGTTCACAAACACACAAACGCCGTTCAACATCTCTCGGCTTCAACTCGTACGGCACCCAATTTCCTTGTTTCTGAATCATTCCCATGACTCTCAGGCGTTTTAAAATGGCTTGTTGCGTCACTCCCAATGATCCTGCCAATTCTTGTTGCGTTTGACACGAGTCTTGATCAAGTAATGCCTCCAATTCTGCATCTTCGAAAACCTTCTTTTTTTCACCGCCATGCTGGTCTTCGACGTTAAAATCGCCGTTCTTGAAGCGTTAAAACCACTCTCGGCACGTTCTTTCACTAATAGCGGCCTCACCATAGGTATTTAAGAGCATTCGATGAGCCTCAGTCGCAGATTTCTTCATATTAAAGCAGAAAATTAGAACCTCCCGCAAATGACGAGAATTTGGCTCGTAAGCTGACATGTTTAATCGAGAATAACTTTATGATGCAGAAACAAATCGACTAATATTTCGATGGCGTTATGTTTACAAATACCTTAGCTTATTGTATGACATCTAAGATCTATTTATTTCAACTACCACTTGCCGCTACAGCCATCAATTGCAAAATGGCGGAAGCAAAGTTGTACACCCAATAATATAATGCGCGGTAATAATCTCTCGCGATCCACCGGATCGCGACAAGCCGTCAGACGGGAGTTCAATATTTTTAAGTTACTTTATTTTAAATCTTTCATTACGTAGTATATTTTTTAATATATCAAATTATTCAATATATATTTACTAAGAGTACAAATTAATTCAGTCCGTTTTTTTGCGGTCAAATATGCATTTATTTCAAAATAAAAAGAATTAAAAGATTAATCAAAGTATCGTCTATCACTAGTTACTACTTTTTCTCACCTCTCAGGCAATTATCGAGTTCTATCTCAAAAAAATGTCTCGTATTTTGAAGTGATCCAAGTTAGAAGCCAATTTTCGATTTCTACGAAAGAAGTGAACCGATGACCTGCCAGATCGTGCTGCAACCCTCGGAACGACCAGTAATCAGAAGGAGCAATGTCCGGAGAATACGGCGGGTGCGGCAAAATATTCCACTTAAGCGTTTCCAAATATTTTTCCACGACTTTTGCGATATGAGGCCGAGCGTTGTCATGCAGCAAAATAACTTTGTTATGTTTTACCTTGTATTCCGGCCGTTTTTCTCGTAATGCACGGCTCGAACGAATCAATTGCAGCCTATACCGATCGGCCGTTATGGTATCGCCAGGTTGTAGCAGCTCATAGTACACAAAACCCTTTTGGTCCCACCAGATACACAACATGATCTTCGAACCATGAATATTCGGCTTTGGTGTTGATGTTGAGGTCGGTAGCAAAGATTGACCCCATCCATTTTTCATCCCCAGTAACAATTCCATGTAAAAAATCCTTTCTTTGTTGCCTTTGAATCAGCTGTTCGCAACAGAGAAATCGCTTGTCAATCAGTTTCAGTTCATAAGGCACCCCATTGCCTTGCTTTTAAATCATTCCCATGGATTTTAATCGTATAGAAACTGCTTGTTGAGTCACTTCTAATGATTCTGCAAGTTCCTCTTGCATTTAATCCGGATCTTCATCGAGTAATGCCTCCAACTTTTTGTCCTCGAATTTTTTTGGCTGTCTAGAGCGACGCTTGTCTTTGACGCTGAAATCTCCATTCTTGAAACAACGAAACCATTCCCTACAAGATTTATCAGTTGCAGCACTGTCACCATAAACTTCCACAAGCATTCGATGCGCTTCAGGTGCACTTTTCTTTCAATTAAAACAGAAAACTAAAACCTCCCGCAAATGCTGCTTAGTTAACAAAATTGGACATATTTACCACAGTTGTAAACAAGATTTTTTTATGAAACTTGAAGCCATATGGACTGAATATTATTGACAGATGTCTATTCTTTCTGAAACTACCGACTTCAGCTGTTACTATTAAATATTCATAATAGCCAGAGCCATCTTTTGAAAACGGACCAAACTAATTTGTACTCCCAATATAATTTATATATTTTATATATTTTTTTTACCTTACTCTTTATCGGTTTAAGTTTATTTTACGTATGCTGCTTTAGCATACCTTATTTATTTTATAAATATTATAAAATATTATATTTATTTTTAATATGCTATTTGAGCGTGTTATGCCAATTTATTTTATAATATATTGTAACAAATATAAGGTTTCATTAAACTACATGGGTTAGCTAGTAGTTAGTGACTAATAATCAAAGACCATAGCCAATAGAGAGAAAGACAAGCTAGATTCAAGTAATTAGATTTTTGATGGTGATAAATGTTTTCTTTTCTTATCCTGTCTGAATTTCACAATACATTGTCTCTGTTAGTGTTCTTGAGAACCGATATTTCTCTTGTGAGATCAGATCGTCGTTTAACATTAAGAATGTTGAGTGAACAATTAAATTTGAACAGATTTACCGTTTATGAAATTTTGACTGAACGTTTGTACATGCAAAAGGTCTGTGCCAAAATGGTGCCAAAAAACCTGACAATAGAGAAGAACGTCAATCGAAAAAACAAGTGTCTTGATCTTCTTGACAGAATCGCCAATAAGCAAGATTTCTTTAGTTGTGTGATCACAGCTGATGAATCATGGATTTTTGAATGCGATCCTGAAACCAAGAGGCAAAGTGAAGAGTGGCACACTGCGAGCTCTCCTCGACCAAAGAAAGCTCGAATGAGCAAATCGAAGATCAAATCAATGCTGATTTGTTTTTTTGACAGAAGGAGAAGCGTTCACAAAGAATCTGTTCCTCCAGGACAAACTGTCAACCAAGTTTTTTATTAAGACGTCCTTGAAAGGCTCAGAAAAAAGGTCATTCAGGTAAGACCAGGCATAGCAGACAAATGGATGCTCTATCATGACAACGCCCCATGTCACACTGCCCTCTCCGTCACAGAAATTTTGACCTCAGAAGGCATTCCTGTGGTTCCCCAGCCTCCCTATTCACCTGGGCTCAGTCCCTATGACCGTTTCCTTTTTCCTTATCTAAAAAATGTCCTCAATGGACGTCATTTTGGGTCTTTAGAAAACATCCAAACGAGTGTAACGGACATGCTGAAGACCATACTGGTTGAAACTTCCAGCGCTGTTAACAAAAGTGTGAACAAAGTCTCCATCGGTGTGCAGCTGCCCAAGAAAACTATTTTGAAAGGTACTTTAAAGGGGTACTTTAAACTACATTGATGTTTAAAAAAAATATAAACTTTAGTAAATAAATTAGTCTTATTACTTTTCTGCCACATCTCGTATACTCGCCAGTTGGGAGGAAATACGAGAAAGTACATTGCCTCTCAGTGCATATACGCTAAGTGTATAACGCTATATTGAAATAGCGTAGCGACTATGTCGGGACAAGGATATACTGTGGAAGAAGGCCTGAGGTCAAACGTTCTGTGATGGAGAGGGCAGTGTGACATGGGGGGTTGTTATGATAGAGCATCCATTTGTCTGCAATGTCTGGTTCCACCTAAATGACCCTTTTTCTGAGCCTTTCAAGGACGCCTTTATAAAAAACTTGGTTGACAGTTTGCCCTGGAGTAACAAATTCTTTGTGAATGATTCCATTTCTGTCAAAAAAAAAAAAAAAAAAAAATCAGCATTGATTTGATCTTCGATTTGCTCATTCGAGCTTTCTTTTATCGAGGAGTGCTCGCAGTAAGCCACTCCTCACTTTGCCTCTTGGTTTTAGGATCGCATTCAAAAATCCATGATTCATCACCTGACCATGATTGATCACATGACTAAAGAAATATTGCTTATTCTGTCAAGAAGATCAAGACACTTGTTTTTTCGATTGTCCTTTTTCTCAATTGTCAGGTTTATCGGCACCATTTTGGCACAGACCTTTCGCATGTGCAAATGTTCAGTCAAAATTTGATGGTTGTTTGGAAAAAAAAAAAAAAATTGATTGGTTTTCATCTTTAACGTATTCTCTGCCTTTCAAAAATGATTTGTGTCAGCGAAAAACTTGAGCTCAGGATAAGGAATGTTCCCCATGTTTTAACTTTCACAACCAAAATACAACTTCACTAATAGCAGTCACAAAAATCATGTAGTTAACGGAAAGAGTTGATACTCGCACTGAGCTATGAGAAGGCACTGATACGCGCTGTTTCCTAGATCGCTTGCAGTGTTGCTAGTCCCATTACTATTCTGCCATACCTCGTATAATAAAGAAGAAAAACGAAAATGTTTTATGGTTGTTAAGAATAACCTTAACAACGTACGAGGGCGGTCCGATAAGTACTTAGCCTCACCGCCCGATGGCGCCACTATCGCGAGAGAAATTCACTATCGTGTAGTACATTCTCGCAGACGGCTATTGTCAAAATTTCAGCCGAATCGGACTCGTAGTTTTATTTTGATCGCGTGTGGAAAAATAGAGAAAGAGCAATATCGGTCGGTGATTCGATTCTTGTTTTTGAAAGGGAAATCGCGCAGGGAAATCAAAGAGCGCTTAGATGCTGTGTATGGTGACTCTGCTCCTGCGATGGCGACCGTAAAAAATTGGTTTAACTAGTTTCAACTTGGTCGCACGTTGGCTTTTGATGAGCCACGCCTAGGTGCCACGAAAACGGCTACCACGGAGTATAACGTCAAATCCACGATCTCGTATTGGCAGACCGCCGACAGAAGGTGCACGAGATAGCTGAAACAGTAGGCATCTCAAAAGACCGCGTGGATCATATCCTGCATGCAATTTTGTGCATGAGAAAGCTATCGGCGCGGTGGGTGTCACGTTTACTCACTCCGGACAACAAACGCAACCGTGAGACCACTTCAAAGCAGTGTTCGACGCTGTTTAAACGCAATCCGAAGGAGTTTCTGCGTTGTTTCGTAACCGTCGACGAAACAGGGGTCCACTAGTACACACCAGAGACCAAGAAGGAACAGTCGAAACAGTGGACTTCACCCGGCGAACGTGCTCCGAAGAAGGCAAAGACTGTCCTATCGGCCGAAAAAGTTAATGGCCACTGTTTTCTGGGATTCACAAGGTGTCATCTGCATCGACAACCTGGAGAAGGGCAAACGGTCACAGAGTTCTACTATGCCGAATTATTAGACTGATTCGACGCCGAATTGCAAAAAAAAGGCCCCATTTGGCAAAGAAAGAAGTGCTTTTCCTCAATGACAATGCACCGGCTCACACCTCCGCCGTCGCCACGGCCAAATTGGTCAAATTAGCCTACGAACTGCTACCCTATCCCTTTTAGTGCCGGAGGCCGATACATCGGCTCCTGTTGCACTGGCGAGAAGTGCCAAAGCCGATATATCGGCCCGTACCTTGTAGCGCTTTACTATTCGCATTGCTATCTCAAAATAATATAGAAAAACTAGTGTCATTGTTTTGATCTCTATTTCGTCCTTGATACACTGCTTTTTGAATTATGTAAATATTGTATTTTGTTTGGTTTTTATGAGCCTTTTCCCAAACCCTAGTAAAATTGTAAAATTCGCCCGGTTATTCACGCATAGGCACCTCTTTTTCGCCCGGCACTAAAAGAGCTATCCACCGTATTCTCTAGATTTGGCCCCGTGCGACTTCTTTTTGTTTCCAAACTTGAAGAAGTCACTCGCCGGGCAGAAAATCAAGGTAAGAGAAGACTATGTTAAGAAATAAATCAACACTTTTCCAAAATTTTCGTTTTTTTTTTGTAGGCTAAGTACTTATCGGACCACCCACGTGAATGATGTATATTGAATAATGCATAAATATTATATATTGTATTGGGAGTACAAATTAGTCCGGTCCGTTTTCAAAAAATGGCTCTGGCTGTTATGAATATTTGATAGTAACAGCTGAAATCGGTAGTTTCAGAGAGGTTAGACATTTGTCAATAATATTCAGTTTACATCGCTTCGAGTTACATAAAAAAATCTTGTTTTCATCTGTGCTGAATATGACAAAAAATGTTGCAACCAAATCCAGTTAATTTCTCAAAAATAATTTTTACTAATGATTTTCAGAATGCAATGCTGGCACATCGTTGGTACTATTACACTCTTCTTTTAATAAAAATAAAAAAAATATGCTACACACTCCCACGAAACACGCCACAAATTTTGTAATTTTAGAAGTTTTTTCTCACGTTATCATTTTAAAATGAATAAGAAGTATTGATACAAAAAAAATCAACAAAACCTACGAGAAAAAAGAAGAAAACGACGGAAACTCCAGGATTGATGATGACTTCAATCAGAAGTTACAACAGATATAAATAATTAGCAACATATGCACACACAGATATATATATATATATACATACTGTCTGTCAAAAAAATACCGGGAAATTTAAATTAAAACAACATTTTTACGTTTAATAATCAAAATTTATTGGGTCGCCTTCAAAATAGGCTCCATTTGCTCCGATACATCTATGCCAACGGCACTTTCAATCATCAAAACATTTTTTATAGGCGCTTTTCGGGACGGCCTTTAGCTCGCGCGCTAAATTTTGTTTTATGGCTTCAATCGACTGAAAACAGGTGCCACCGAGCGGCAATTTAAGTTTTGGGAAGAGAAAGAAGTCATAGGGAGCCAAATCCGGCGAATACGGTGGTTGTTCAAGCGTGTTCGTTGAGTTTTTAACGAGAAAGTCGGTCACAATCATAGCTCGGTGAGACGGCGCGTTATCGTCATGCAAAATCCACGAGTTTTTCGCCCACAAATTTGGCCGCTTCTTACGGATACGTTCACGCAAACGTTTCATAACGCCTAGGTAATACTCTTTGTTTACCGTCTGACCCTTTAGAACGAATTCGTAGTGCACCACGCCACGGATATCGAAGAAAACAATGAGCATCACCTTCACTTTTGAGCGGTTTTGGCGTGGTTTTTTCGGTTTCGGCTCGTTTTTTCCCACCCATTCCGATGCTTGCTGACTTGTTTGCATATCGTACTCGTACACCCACGTTTCGTCACCAGTTATGATGCATTCCATGAATGCGGGATCGGAATTGGCGCGATCCAGCATGTCCGAAGCGACCTGTTCGCGATAGCGTTTTTAAAGAAAATTAAGTTCTTTTGGAACGAGTCTTGCGGCCACCTTTCTCACGCCCAAAATATCAATTAAAATCGTACGTGTGGACTCGTGGGATATCTCAAGTTCATGTGCTATCTCTCTCAAGCTGGTATGACGGTTTTCAAGCACCATTTTCTTAATTTTATCGACGTTATCTGCGGCCGAAGCCGTCGATGGGCGTCCGGAACGAGGCAAGTCTTCGACGACTTCACGACCCTCCTTGAAGGCTTTGTACCACTCATACGCACGGGTTTTCGATAGTGCTTTATCACCAAAAGCCTTTTGCAACATTTTCAATGCATCGGCACACGAAATTTCATTCGTAACACAAAATTTTAGACAAATTCTTTGTTCAACGTAATCACCCATTGTAAAAAATCGGCACGCCCTATTGACATCGACTGACTTAACCAGCTACTGTAAACACACTCGTTGACAGATTCCTCTCAAACTTGGCATATTCATTAAGGACAGTTGTACCAACCTAGAAAAAAAAATTTTACCTGCCTAAATTGCCCCGCCAGATTTCAATCGACAATTCCCGGTACTTTTTTGACAGAATGTATATACAGGGTGACAAATGGGAAGTTACCTAAAGTATATGCATCTCTTTCCCCCTCTACTATATCGTATAAGGCTAAGCCCACGTAGGTACATTCTAGAATGTTGTCAGTTTCTATTGAGATGCCGTAAAGAGCAATACGTGTACTTTAAAATGAGTGACCTTACGAATGAAGAAAAGGTGTATCATCTAGTGCTTGTATTCTGAAGGCAAAAACTATACTGAAGTGTATAGAGGTTTACGTACTGAGTTTGAAAGTAAAAGAGTAGCGAGTCAAAATACTCTTAAAAGGTAAGGATGAAAAAAATTATATTAGACTTTACCGTATGACCGCATTTTTTAATAAAGGTTTCAAATTTTTTTTACTTCTTTCTCAGAGTAATTGATAACTTCATCAATTATTATACTCTTGACGATCGCCGTCATGATCTTCCTAGTCCTTCATACACAGTTACAACAGAAGATAGGGTTGCCGAGGTCGAAGAACATTTCAAGAATAATCCAACGGATTCAATAAGAAAAGCTGCAGCAGCTTTAAAACTGAATTGAGAGACACCAAGATTAATAATAAAAAATCTCATTAAGTTACATCCTTACAAAATTTTTTCCTTTCGCTAAGAAACGTGGATTAGTCAGGAACTATTATTTTATGCAAGATGGTGCTACGCCGCATAGAACTCAAGAGGTATTTAAACTATTTACGAAGTTTATGGTGAACGCGTCATCGGTTTAGGATATCCCGAGTTTGCACACGCAGGTATAGAATGGTCCTCTTATTCACCAAACTTAAACCCGTGTGATTTCTTCTTATGGGGCTACGTGAAAAATTACTGTTATGCAGAAAAACCCAAGACCAAAGATGATTTGAGAGAAGCTATTAGAAGAAGAATTTCTAGTATTTTTAAATCTGAAATTGAACAAGTTTTTCATAATTCCCAAAAACGGCTTGATTATTGTGCAAGTTTAGATGGGGATCATTTCGAAAATATTTACCATTAATAATTATTCCCTAGCCAGGTTTTGTCATTTTTTTAAAAACGTAATACGTGTCTGTTAAAAGTGTTCGATTAAACTGAAACCTATTTCAAATAAAAATGACCACTTCACTGATTTAATATGTATTTTTATTATTTTTTCCCTGCACTCATCTCAAAATTATGTGATTACTTTAGACAACTTCCCATTTGTCACCCTAAATACGAGGTGTGTTCAGAAAAAAAATGGGAATTTTTAAATTTCGCGGGTTTGGAGAGTCCGATTGTCAAAATTTTTTTATTATGTTAATACATGTACCCCTGAAGTATGATACAATTTTCAGTTGTATTCATTGTTTCCTTCGTCAATGGCCGCCGCTAAGGTTAGACGTGTTTTTATAAGCTCGGCGATTTTCGTTTGTTAAAAAAAATGAGTCGAAGAATTTGTATCAAATTTTGCGTAAAAAATGAAATAAAGAGTAAGAAAGTGTGTGAAATGTTAACAAAGGCCTATGGTGAGTCCACTATGAGTAAAACAAGGTTTTACGAGTAGTATAAGCGTTTCCAAGATGGCCGCGAAGACGTTGAAAATGACGAACGCCCCGGACGCCCCAACATATCAACAACCGATAAAAATTGGAAGAAGTGGAAGAAATGGTTTCGAACGATCGCCGAATCACAATCAGAGAAGTCGCTGATGATGTTGGCATATCGATTGACTCATGCCATGAAATTTTTTCGAATGTTTTGGGTATGAAACGCGTGGCAGCAAAATTTGTTCCAAAATTGTTGAATTTTGAACAAAAACAGCGGCGAATGGAAGTTGCTCAGGAGTCACTAAATGAAGTCAACAACGATGCAGAATTACTTAAAGGTTATAACAGGCGACGGAACATGGGTTTATGGATATGACGTCGAAACTAAAGCTCAATCGTCCCAGTGGAGGCATTCTCGATCGGCAAGACCGAAAAAGGCTCGACAAGTGCGGTCAAACGTGAAGGTTATGCTCACTGTGTTCTTCGATTTTAATTGCATAGTGCATCATGAATTCTTGTCACGAGGTCGAACGGTCAATAAGAAGTACTACCTACAAGTTCAACGCCGTATATATATATATATATATATATATATATATATATATATATATATATACATACAAAAGAAAACGGAAACGAAAAAATTAATAAATCTTGTCAAACAGGAATGAGAAAATTCTCCTTGAGCCACAACTCCAAGGAAAAATATCACGTCTTACGCCTGACTGACGTATTTTTCCTTCATAAAAATACGCTCGTTCTTCGACGGACCGTGAGGTCTAACATACGCAAATGATATGATAAATGGAAATAGAAATCAATCTTCAAAGATTGCGAATAATAAAGTCTTCGGCTAATGAACAATTTTAAAAAATATAAATCTTCTTATATTATTGATAAATGTGAACTAAAAACATAAAATTCTTTATCTAAATAGTACTTACGAGGTGTGTAACATTAAAAATTTTTTTTCTATCGAAACGAGAAAACATAAAATAAGCTGTAAAGATATTTTAAATTTAATTAAGCTAAAGTGAATTATTTTATATAAGTGCGCATCTGGTTAATTTGACTTAATTATTTGCATCCACGAATCTACTATCATATTCTATCGTATTCACGGTTACGAGAATTACATCGCCTAAACTCATTTTAATTTAAAGGAAATTAAAATCAATTTAGGTTTTTTATATAATTTTTTTCTATTAGGTGAAAATTTAAAGGATAAATTATACATAAAATTATAAACTAAAATTAATTTAAATAAATAAAAAAAAATCCGTGAAAAGTGTTCTCATCTCTTATTCCGTTGCACCCGTTTTTTATATTTTTTATTTTGTTGGTTTATGACGTTAACATTTTTAATAGATTTGTTAATTTCTTATTGAATTAGTTTTAAAAATCATAAAAAAAATTTAATGCAGTAAGATAAAAATTCAAAGTGGCGGATAATGCTGTATTTTTCTTAAATTTATCGTTTTTTGAGAAATTAAAAATTTTTGCAATCTATCTGATGATGCTTGTTGAAGTTTCTTCCATCAATATTACTCAGGGTTATATTAATAATGAAATCCAGATCAAATATTGTAATTCGAAAAGGCCGTTTTAATATGGCGGCTTTTACACACTTGTATTTTGCACTTTACTTATTTTTTCATTTTATTGGTTCATTACACTTATTCTGTAAATAAGTTTGTTGTTTTTTTGTAAATTTTACACCTATAATCGTAAAAAAAAAACATAATGAGAAGAGCTGAAAATTCAAAATGGCAAATGGTTAAGCATTTTTTTTAAATTGAACATTCTGTGACGGAGAGTCTGTCATAGGTCGTCGACGAAGGATGTAAGTGTTGACATTCTTGCGCGACCGTCGCCAGGTTGCCGGTTTGTAAAAGCCCGCTTAGCAGCAAAAGGGCTGACTTTTCGAAAAGCCGGCAACGTTCAAAAATCATGAAATTTTCGAATTTGCGGCGACGATCGGCGAGGAATTTTGGGAGTCGCGAGGGAAGGGGTAGAAGAGAGCGAGCGCAATGGGCAGTCAAGCTGTGCGCTACCGCGAAGGAAGTTGAGATATTTCTCGCGTTTCGCTATCGATTGATTTTTTTTCTTTTTTCGAGAGCAAGCGTCGCGAGTGAGTTACAGCCGGAGTGAAAGAGTGCGAGAGAGAAAGAGTAAGGAAGAAGGACAGAGGACAGTGCGAGGAAGGACAGGAGCGACGACGAGGAGTTACAGTAAGAAAGTGAGACGGGGGACGGGGAGGGCAGGTATCAGCGAGGGGGGGGGGGGGTGACTGGAATTTTCCACCGTTACACCTGAAGCCGAGGTTAAGGTGGAGGCCGTTAGCGAATAGGCGAGTTATTCCTGAGGTCCAGCAGCTCTTCTCTGGGTGGGAGGGGGGAGCAGCCGAAGCCAAGGACAGTGGCACGGAAGCGAGCAGCTGGGCGTTTAATGGCTAACGGACGAGTCACCGAGACATCAACGGTAAGTGTCATTGTTTTGTCCGGGAGCGATAAGTGAGAGAGAGAGAGAAAGATATTGATTGATTGATTGAAATTTATTAAGGCTACGGGGTATAACCCCATATAGCCCTGAAAGCTAAAATTACAATATAAATATAAAATTATAAACTAGTTAACAGTAAACAAATTAACAAAATAACAAATATAATATAGAATATAATATAAAAATAACAATCGATAAGATAATGCGATATAGAAAAGAAGGTATAATAATAATGATAATAATTCGCTGTACAGTTTTCGCAGTATATACACTATGACGAGTTACCGACATAGATCCGTACGCTCTAATAATACTGTCAACGCGTTATCAGTTGTAACCAGATTTAAAACCAAGTTCATTTCACGAGCTCTCAAACGCCATTGTACAACTTCTTCGGATAATAATCAATCACGAACCAATGATTTGAAAAACCGCGATAACTGAGTATCAAACGGAGGAAGTTGATCAGCCATCGAATTTAAAAATTTTGACGCTGCTATGTGAAAGGATCTGTTTAAGATTTCCGTACGGGGCGTTGAATATAATAGTGGCAAAGGCCGATAACGAGTTGATGTACGCAACATAAAGTTAGATCTAAGAGAGAATAGATTAGCTAAATACGCAGTCTGCCTATTTGCTATACAGTTAAATGCTAAAGCTGCTATGAACAACAGTCGTCTATTTTTCGTATCTAACCAACCTAGTGATAAGCGATAGGGTGTCATCGGCGCTTTCCACGGTATAAAACCATGAACAAAACGAGCACACGAATTAAGCAAACGATGAAGTTTTACTTCTTGCTCTTGAGTTAAATCATGATAAATTACAGAGCCATAGTCGAAATATGGAAAAATTAAAACCTCAACAAGACGTTGCTTAAGTTGACGAGAAAGTGCATGCCTATGAAACCTAAGAGCGTAAAGTGCACCATTTACACGACTAGATATTTGCCTGACTTGAGATTCCCGAATTAGGGTAGAAGAAAGTTGAATACCTAGGTCAGTGACACGATTTGCATACTGTATAACAGCATTATTCACTCTAAACAGTGGAAGATTACCATAATTAAGGGTAGAGATGTAACGCTGACTGCCCAGGATCATCAGTTTCGATTTGTCAGGGTTCAATTTGATTTTATTGTACTTTGCCCATTCAAAGACCCTCACTGCATCTTCATTAAGTAAACTGATATAATCAGGTAATTCGGATGGATCACAATGCAGGTATATACGTGTATCATTAGCATATATACCATGCTTTGAATCACGTAATACCTGAGGAAGATCATTAATGAAAATCGAGAGCAGTAAGGGTCCCAGGACACTTCCTTGAGGTACACCAGAGTGTGTTTGAATACGTTCTGACAATTTTCCATTCACATCACGTACGGCCTGTGAACGACCAGACAGGTAACTTGCAAACCATTTAACTACACCATCCGAACAATTTAAAGAACGGAGCTTTTTAAGTAATAGCTTATGAGGGACTGTGTCAAAAGCTTTTGAGAAATCAAAGAGAACCAGTGGTGTAACTAGATAACGATCAATAGCAAGTCTTACTTCCTCTGTGAAATAAAGCAACGCAGTCTGCGTAGAATGACAAGATCTCAAACCCGATTGAAACGAGTCCAATAGGTTATTTGCGTTTATAAAGCTTGATAGTTGGTCATGTATTACGCGTTCAAATAATTTCGAAAACTCAGATAAGAAAGCTATAGGACGTGTATCAGACGGCGATTTAGGTGGGTGAGTTTTAGAAAGAGGTAAAATAGCAGCAAGTTTCCAGCATTTAGGAAAAATGCCTTGCTGAATCGAGCTGTTGAAAATGGTAAGAAGATATGGACGTAGCGACAGATAAGCTAGTTTCAACATTCTTGTAGATACAAGGTCGGTACCAGTGCAATTCTTTACTGATTTGTTTAGTGCACGATCAAGGTCACTCTCGGATATTAAACTAAAATCAAATCTGCTTAATTGATCATCAGAGGTCAAGTGCTTAAGGATTTCATCAATGTCTGTTTGTTGCAGGGGTAGAGACGAATGTGAAACATTGGCATAATGTGCATTTAAAGTGTTGGACGTAAAATAAGTAAGTGGCGATGGAGTGTTAGGAGCCATGGCACCCATTTTTCTTAGGCTAGACCACAAAGACTTAGGTTCAGTGGATGACTCCAATAGGGAAGCAAAATATTTATTCTTCGCAGAATCAATATTATTGCTGACAAGCGAACGTAGGTTGATAAACGCCAATTTATCTTCAGGTCTACAAGTTGTTCGAGCTCTGCGGTATGCTGCATTTTTAGTATCCATAAGTAGGCGAATATCCCTTGAAACCCGAGGTTTATAATTTGACTTAAGTTTAAAATTTCTGTAGGGAGCATGTTTATCAAAAGCCTCAATGACAGCATTAGTTAGTGATTGAGCCATAGATGATATACCACCTCCATTAGGGAAAACAAAACGATCAGTGGTAGTCGATGAATAGGTGTGAGATATGCCACAGCATATAAGCAGAGATGAATAGGGGGATTGCCAGAGACATAGTAAAAATGCGAGGAAACTTTTGCGCGACAAAACCGCTGCTGCCGCCTTACGGTCTAGCAGCGAACTGACGCGCACATTGGAAAGAGACGGAAGATATACGTGCATGATAGAAAGAGAGGGAACGTTTACGCGCATGATAGAAAGAGAGGGAACGTTTACGCGCATGATAGAAAGAGAGGGAACGTTTACGCGCATGATAGAAAGAGAGGGAACGTTTACGCGCATGATAGAAAGAGAGGGAAGGTTTACGCGCATGATAGAAAGAGAGAAAGCGTTTACGCGCATGATAGAAAGAGAGAGAACGTTTACGCACATGGTAGAAAAAGAGGGAACGTTTACACTACTTATGATAGAAAGAGAGGAAGCGTTTACGCGTATAATAGAAAGAGAGGGAACGTTTGCGCGCATGATAGAAAGAGAAGGAAAGTTTACACGCACATTTCGTGTAAATGCAGCAAATGTGCGCAGACTCAGAAGAGCGTTTCAATAGACCACGAAAATTGAGATTTTTTTTTACGAAATCAAAACCAATATCATAAAAACTTTTATTCGATATGAAAAGAAACTCCCGACAACAAAATTAAAATAAAACAAAACTTCTATTTTACATGAAAATAAAGAAAAACTAAAATGTTCATGAAAAATTTTAATAATAAAAGAATTAAAATAAAAAGTAAAAAATAAAATATTAATTTTTTAATTGAATACTTAAAAATAAACTTAAATTTAAAATTTATATTAAAAATACACCGACATATAATATAAGCGTATCACATAAATAATATTTTATGACTATTTTTAAACAATTATTGATTAAATTATTTTTTCGGCTGCAATGTGTAATGTACTTGCGTATAAAACTCGATTTTATTTATTAAAATATTCAATAAAAAGTAATTAGAATCAATTTCAAAGTAGCTAAAGTGAATAGAGTTTTCATGTTGATATTTTATTGGTTGATTATTAGTCGACTTAAATGAAAGTTAAAACAATAAGGGTAAGCCAATATATTAGATTAAAGAAAATTAATTTTGAACAAATTTACTGAAATTTATTGTTATTGTTTTCAGGTATTTCTACTTTTAGATGGAGGTTGGTATTGGTTGCCTTCCCGCTGGTGCCCCCTGAAAACAAATGCACTTATCGTTATGATAATGCTAAATTATCGTAAATGATTAACAATAAGTGCATTTGGCTAAACAACCAATGATATGTACTGCTGCATTCATTTAAACATTCTTAATACTAATATTTTAATTTAATATTTTTAGATTCGAGATTCTGAAAATACTTTCGGGTTCAAGAGGATCTTGTTCAAGACAAAGCTACTGACGAAGTGGCCAATATCTATAAAGATGCCCGTCAATTGGCATTGTGCAGCCTACTATCAGGACACCGTAAAACGTTACCATCGAATAGGCTATATCTTAATTCACCCACAGAACATACTTAATTATAATTTTTAATTAATTTATTGTTCAATTACTAATTTTTGCCATGATTTTACTGCTCAATATTGTTAATAAACAATACAATATAGCTTTTTTGTAAAATATTTTAAATTATTTCTAAATAATTTATAAATATTGTTTTACATAAAAATTTTAATTTTAAATAATTGTATTGATTACCAGGAATTGCCTGTTTCACCTTGTGATAAACCTCAAGCTCAAGCTTTGTTAAAAGAAAATTCACCAGACCCATTTACTGTGAGTCCTCGTTAGTTAACATTACTGTAACAAACGGAATATTTAAAAAAAAACAGTATTACAATATCTAATTATATAAATAATTTATTTGTGTCTGCAGGAACGTTTTGATACATGAATGATAAATGTTATATATTTTTTAGACTTTTAGTACAGTCTGTCAAGTGAGAGCGTAGTCGACTTCACCGACAGGTAATGAATGATTTCGCTCTAATTCCTTCGCGAGCCGATAGAGGAAAGCTTTGTCCTTGATGCATTGTCAACAAAGATTCAGTTGTCGTTGATCTTTTGAGAGAGAATCACGTTAAACGCCATGAGTGCTAAGTACGCGTCGCGCTACGAGGCTGTGTTCCTTTGCATCCACCCGAAAGGTCCCAAAATATCGCAATCAGCGGCTGCTAAATATATGTAAAAGTCGAAGGCATTTGTACAGAAGTGGATACAGCGATATAAAGTAGCTAAAAATGTCGATGATTTACCAGAACGTGGCTCGATAGGAAAAGTGAACAAAAAAGATGAAAAAAAAAAGTGAATCTGTTTTCGCGGAATCCTGCTTTAACACTGCGGCAAGGACAAGCAAAATTAATGGCAAATGGTTTAGATATATCCTACGAAACTATCCGAACCCATCTTCGTACTCATCATCTGAAATGGCGCAACACAATGAAGAAGCCTCTGTTGACTGAAAAACATGTGACAAAGCGACTCGCTTGGGCGCATGAGAATATTGATAGAGATTTTGAAAATGTCATTTTTACTAATGAATGTTGTATATGGGCACGTTCTGTCCTCACGCCAGCCTGGTCAACTTCCACCAATAGGCTTGTTCAGCGGACCGTAAAATATGGAATAAAGGTGCATCTTTGGGGCTGCTTCTCAAAGCAGGGATTCGGCACTTTGCACCTGTTTACTGACAACCTAAATGCCGAGAAAATAATAAAAATCTACAAATAGGCTTTACTGCCATCTGCCAAACGATGGTTCATCACAAAAAATGAAGATTGGATTCTGCAGGAGGACAACGATCCTAAACACCGCAGCAAGCTCTGTACTCAGTGGAAGACTCAATCTGGCATCGTTACATTGGATTGGCCGTCGCAGCCGCCCGATGCAAACCCTATTGAAAATGTGTGGGCATATATTAAACAAAAGCTTCGTGGAAGACGCACATACACTTTAAAGCAGTTGTCTTACGAAATTCGTCGGATCTGGAGATCCTTGCCACTAGAATACGCCGTCAAATTAGTAGAAAGCATGCCTCGGAGATGCCAGGCAATTATCGACGCCGGTGGTGACTGGACACATTATTGACCGAATTGCATCATTGTTTGTAATGTGTACAATGTATATATGAATATGAAAGTTTCATCAAATAAATTTTTTTATAAATTAACACGACCACGCTTATACTTGACAGACTGTAATTAAATTACAAGTGAATTTTTATAAAGAATATTTAAGCTCTGTTACATTATATAAAATGCTCTGTTACATAAAACGATTCTTTCAACAGTAAAATAGTTATTGAAAATTATTTTTGACCCTTAAACATGTCGGGAGATTGCTCAGCAATATAAATTAATAGTTTAAATTAGCAAACCTAAAAGAAAAAAACAAAATAATAAAATTTTTAATCGAAGTATTATTTAATTAAAATTTTTTACTTCTCGATATTAGAATTTCATTAATTTGAATAACTAAATATTGAATATTGAACTAAATATTGAAAAAAAAAAAAAAAAAATTTACCACAAGGATTCGATCTGGAATCTTAGGGGTAAAAGGAAATAACTGAATTCGCATAGCTAGCGGAAAAAGTTACTATCTCATTTCTAGAAATGACATTGGCTTATCTGATTTTCCGTAACGTAACTTAGTGAATAATTATTGAGTTAATTGCTAATTATTTGTAATTCCATTATAATAATCAACTAATAAAATATCAACATGAAAACTCTATTCACTTTAGCTACTTTGAAATTAATTCTAATTACTTTTTATTGAATATTTTAATAAATAAAATCGAGTTTTATACGCAAGTACATTACACATTGCAGCCGAAAAAATAATTTAATCAATAATTGTTTAAAAATAGTCATAAAATATTATTTATGTGATACGCTTATATTATATGTCGGTGTATTTTTAATATAAATTTTAAATTTAAGTTTGTTTTTAAGTATTCAATTAAAAAATTAATATTTTATTTTTTACTTTTTAGAGAATTTTTTATTATTAAAATTTTTCATTAACGTTTCAGTTTTTCTTTATTTTCATGTAAAATAGAAGTTTTGTTTTATTTTAATTTTGTTGTCGGGAGTTTCTTTTCATATCGAATAAAAGTTTTTATGATATTAGTTTTGATTTCGTAAAAAAGAATCTTAATTTTCGTATTCTATTTAAACGCTCTTCTGAGTCTGCGTACATTTGCTGCGTTTGCACGAAATGTGCGTGTAGACTTTCCTTCTCTTTCTATCATGCGCGCAAACGTTCCCTCTCTTTCTATTATACGCGTAAACGCTTCCTCTCTTTCTATCATAAGTCGCGTAAACGTTCCCTCTCTTTCTATCATGCGCGTAAACGTTCTCTCTCTTTCTATCATGCGCGTAAACGCTTCCTCTCTCTCTATCATGCGCGTAAACCTTCCCTCTCTTTCTATCATGCGTGTAAACGTTTCCTCTCTTTCTATCATGCGCGTAAACTTTCCCTCTCTTTCTATCATGCGCGTAAACGTTCCTTCTCTTTCCATCATGCGCGTATATCTTCCGTCTCTTTTCAATGTGCGCGTCGGTTCGCTGCTAGACCGTAAGGCGGCAGCAGCTTCTGTCGCACAAAAGTTTTCTCGCATTTTTACTATGTCTCTGGCAATCTCCCTATTCATCTCTGATATAAGCATGGGCTCAGTCGGGAGAGCAAGTCTTAAGTATGAGTGCAAATCTTTAGTGAAACATTCAATATTAATATTGTTTAGACTCCGTACTGTTATAGTTTTTGGAGCAACAAAAAGCGATGGAAGACAGTAATCTATTAAAATAAGATCATGACCAGCAGCAAAAGGTGTGTCAGTTTTGAAAAATTTGTGAACTAATTTTAATGAAGGTACTATAAATAGGTCGAGCCATGTATCAGAACGAGTACCGTCGTCTCTGATTACATGGTGAGTAGGATCAGATGGTACTAACTCAAGATTATGCTCTTGCAATATATTTAAAAAGAATGTAGAGTCTGGATGTTCCTTATGCATCGGAAAATTAAAATCGCCCGTCATAATAAAGTCAGTGTATGCTGGTAAGATTTCACCTAATTCCTCAAATAATTTCGTAGGGTAAGCACCGTGTGGACGACGATACACGACAGCAATTAGCACTTTCCATGAGTCAGATCGTACCTCAACCATCATATATTCCGGCGTGTTATCGAACCGAGGATCTGAACAAGTGACTACGCTAGCTTTATACCAATCACGAACGTAAAGTGCAACACCGCCACCCTGTGTACCAATTCGATCATGTCTGAAAAAATTATAATCTTTGATTATATAAGGAGAATCAGGTACATCAGGTTCAAGGCACGTCTCGGTAAGAGCAATTACATCATATTTGCATACACTGCTTGCAAAAAAAAATTCTAATTCATTGAAGTGGGCAGACAAATGATTAATATTACTATGACAAATACTAAAATGACCAAACTCATTAAAAAGACCCGACTGAGCAGTTGCCACTCATTGTGGCTGAGTACGCGGCTCAAGTCTATCAAGATCCTGCAAAGATCTAATCGGGATTAGCTGAGATTGATTGTCAATACGCATATATACAGTCAAGTTACGCACGGTCGGTCGCAAGTAACCCAGATCTTTATACTTTCGATTTGCGGCACGTAGTAGTTCATAAACTTGACGAGGCCAAAGAGGTGTTATAAAAACCTTGTTTTCACCGCCTACGCCAAAGATTGATGTGCATGTTTTATCACGCAAGAGCCGTGCCTGAGACGCAATTTTATTTCTAATAATCGGCGAAGGTAAGCTAATAACTAAGGCAAAACAATCACGCTTCTCCACAGTACCAGCGTTAGTACGGGACGAGGAGGGAGCCCACTTGCGAATCGACACAACAAAATTTAAGTAATTGATACAATTTGTAACTTCAAAAATACGCTCAATTGCCTGAGGAAAATTGTCCAAAAATTGAGCTGGAATACCCGACACGCGCAATTCACAAGGGTCCGAGAGTAAATTATCACGCTCTCGTATCTCCGTAACAGCCCGAGTGGCCTTCATCTCTTTACGAAGTTCGCGAAGTTCGTAATACAGCTGGAGTGAAAGAGTGCGAGAGAGAAAGAGTGAGGAAGATGGACAGAGGGCAGTGCGAGGAAGGACAGGAGCGACGACGAGGAGTTATAGTAAGAAAGTGAGACGGGGGACGGGGAGGGCAGGTATCAGCAAGGGGGGGGGGGTTACTGGAATTTTCCATCGTTACACCTGAAGCCGAGGTTAAGGCGGAGGCCGTTAGCAAATAGGCGAGATACTCCCGAGGTCCAGCAGCCCTTCTCTGGGTGGGAGGGGGGAGCAGCCGAAGCCAAGGACAGCGGCACGAAAGCGAGCAGCCGGGCGTTCAATGGCTAGCGGACGAGTCGCCGAGACATCAACGGTAAGTGTCATTGTTTTGTCCGGGAGCGATAAGTGAGAGAGAGAGAGAGAGAGAGAGATAGATAGATAGATATAGTGTTTATTCGTATACATATACAAAATAAATATAAATTTTTTAATATTTATGAAAAAATATTGCACGTGATATCACTCGTGGAAATTAAAAAACTCATAAAACTGAAATAAATCTTAAGTCAATAAAAACAAGTGATATCGCAGATAGTTAAATACGAACAAATACAAATAAAATGCCACTTAAATACGAACAGACATCGCATATAAATAAATAAATAAATTAATTTAAATAAAATAATACAGAGACGCTACTGATTGAGTTCGAGATAGTGTTTCTTGACCGCTTTTTTAAACCTACTGACAAGGGAACCACCCCAACCCGACCCCACTGATTTTAATAATTTTTAGATATGTTGTAATACTCAAAAAAATATTCGACACGTGTTTTTTTTTTTTCGACTGACATCCACTTTTAAAGGGTGAAATCCACCCCTAAAAACCATCTCGAAAAATCGTTTTTTTAATATATCTCTGCATCTAATGAATATTTTTAAATAAGATCAACGCCAAAATATTTCTTATAAGTAGGCACTTCTACTGATGTAACTTTAAGACCAAAGGGGTTGCAACCCCTTTTTCTATCGGAGTCAAAGTTCTATTTTGTTTGCTATTTTGCGATTCAAAATCTGTTAAATAAGGTCGAGTGGGTTAAAAACTGCATTTATAATGAGAAAATAAGAAATTAAAATTAACGTGTTCGCGTTTTTTAAGAAAAAATATTTTGGGGGTGTGTTACCCCCTAAAAACCACCTCTACCAAATCACAAGCAGGCTGACCCACCTAACCCTGGCCACAGTGTGTCTATTAATTATTTGTTCTGTTATATGTACCATATGACAAGCGAAATATATTAGATAACCAAGCTACCCCTAACCTCTAACCCCTAAACTCGAAAACCCAAAAAACCACCTTTATCAAACCACAAGCAGGTAAACCCACGTAACCCTGGCCACAGCATGTTTATCTATTATTTTAACTAAATATATTCTACATCACAAGCGAGCTATGTCCGCAGAAATCCGACCCTTGACCCCTAACCCGCCCAACCCCGAAAAATCTCCCCTACCAAACCACAAGCAGGCTAACCCAACTAATCCCTGCCACAGCATGTTTATTAATTATTTTTTCTGTTATTAAATATATCCCATATCACAAGCGAACTATATTAGCTAACCAAGTTACTCCTAACCCCTAATCGTTCAAAATCCAAAAAACTACCCCTATCAAACCGCAAGCAAGCTAATCCATCTTAACCTGGCCCCAGCGGGTTTTTTGATGATTTTTTTTTTTTAATAAATATATCCTACATAATAAGCAATTTATGACAGCAAACCATAGTACCCTTAACCCAATTAATCCCTAAAGAACACCCTTACCAACCCACGAGCAGGCTACCGCCCTCAACCCTGACTACAGCGGCGTTTATCGTTCATTTCTTCTTGAAATAATTGTCAAATCAAAACCTGGGATGAAAAAAGGTCACGTCTAAAAATAAGTATCTAATGTAATACGTTATCTTATTATTTTTAAATGAACTTTATTAAAAGTTATTCTTATAAAAGACTATATTTTTGACTCATATGTAAATTAAAATGTATTATTTGACATAGTTTTCACAGTAATGATAATCTTCAAAGAAGCGCTTGAAACATAATGACTTTTTACACCAACCACATCGTATTATTGCAACATTCTTACATCCTTCTACTTCGCAGTTGACATTATAAGATTCTCCAAAACTAAAATCAACTGGATTATCAGTTTTATCTGGTTTTTGAGTAATATAGCCACTTTTATACCAGGAATATTTAAAAATATCCGTATATCTCGGTAAAGAAAACTGGTTATGTACCAGCGATTGTAATGTTATAATGTTATTTCTTACATGTAAATTCAAATCATAATCCATTAGCATTACATTAAATCTATTTCTAATGTATCTAAGAATATGCATGCAAAATTATATAGGATAATTCGCAATATTTTCGAAGATACAGCACTGAACGCAGTGGGGTATCGAGCAGGTATACGAGCGTTTGGGCAGCTGGAGCGCGCGCTCCCTTCCCTCAGTCGAATAACTCCGAACAATGTACCTGAAAAGGTTCAACGGTTGTTCCAAACAATATTTTCAATTCGCAGAAGTGTTGTATACCTAAGCTATAAGCCATAGTACGGATTATAATTATATTATTCCTTTCTGTGTACGTGCTTCTACGGAGCTGCTTCTAGCGTCCATGGTTAGTCTTGCTTTGAGTCTTGTCGAGTGCACAACGCTACAAGATAATGTCTAGTTATCCCAAAGGTGATAAATCGAACAGTGATCGTTCTGCGAAGCCACGAAACCGCAGATTCCAGGGAAATCGATTCACAAGTGAACCAGACAATGCAGAGTGCAACACAAGCAGTAGTGCGAAGAAATTAGCCACCGCAAGCACCGAAAATATAATTGTACATCCAGGTCACTGTTACCGAATAATTGAATTTCTGACAGTGTTTCTTGCAATTTCTGACATAGTATTATGCAAATCTTGTAAACAAAACATAACATTTGCAGAGAGCGGGCATCGAGGCTTGGGTTTCAAAATTGTATTATCATATATGTGCGGTCGACGTGAAATCAATTCAGGACCGTTAATAAACATTGACTACGAAATAAATAGACGAATTGTGTTTGTGTTGCGACTTCTTGGTGTTGGTCGAGAAGGCATCAATGTGTTTTGTGGATTTCTGGATATTTGTCAAGGTTTGGCAAAATCAACATATGATAAAATAGTGGAGCATTTATACTCAGCGTCGAAATCAATGTTTGAAAGTGTCTGTGAAAAAGCTGTAAAAGAAGAGCAAGAAAAGAATGTAGAAAATGAGCAAACTGCAAATTGTTTAAAAGTTTTGGGCGATTCATCGTGGAAAAAACGTGGCTTCACTTCATTATTCAGTGTAACAACTCTGATTGCATATTACTCTGGCAAAGTAGTTGATCTTATCGTTATAAGTGCGTATTGTCATTCGTGTGCCCTAAAGAAAAACACATTAGACGAAGACGAATTTGAGGAATGGTATGAAGATCATAAAGAATCATGCTCCTCAAATCACGATGGTTCAGCAGAGCAGATGGATGTGGATTCAATCATGGAAATGTTTTTAAAATCTGTTGATAAATTTGGAGTAGAGTAATCAAATCATATCGGCGACGGCAATTCGAAAACTTTTGCTGGTATTCTCAAAATGAATCCATACAGTGACGATTGCCCTGTTACTAAAAATGAGTGCGTGGGTCATGTACAAAAGCGTATGGGTACTTGACTCCGAAATAAAAGGATGGAAGAGAAACTCGGAGGTAAAAAGCGGTTGACGGAGAGCATAATTAAAAAGTTAACGATTTATTATGGTTTGGCAATCAGAAGAAATATTAATTCTGTCAAAGATATGAAAAAAGCTGTAATGCCAACGCTGGATCATTATTGTTCGAGTGATAAATCTTCTCACTACGAGAATTGTCCGGCAGGCGCCGAAAGCTAGTGTGAATGGCGCAAAGCTGAAGCCACGAATTCTCTTGCGTCTTTCAAGCATCTTGCTCGATTGATTAACGAAAATGTGGAGAAACATATTCGTCCAATATATGAAGAGCTCTCAAACGACGAACTATTGACGCGATGCTGAGGCGGGCATACGCAAAATTCAAATGAATCTTTTAACTCCACTGTCAGGCGCATGAACCCAAAACATCTGAATTCTGGTGTAAAAATCGTTGAAATTGCTGCGTTCATGACTTTAGGAATGTTCAACGAAGGATATTCCGCAATTTTAAATACCATGCTGCTGCTCGATTTAAAAATCGGCCAAATATGTAAGATGTTTGCGGATAACGTCGATGCACAACGGATCGAGAGGGAAAAATGGCGTACGTCCTTTTCCAGCAAGGAAGCTCGCACGGCCCGTAGACTCGAGCAACTCCATGAAAATGAGTTTTTTGAGGAAGAAAAAGGGTTATTTTATGGCGCAGGACTAGCTGATTAGCTTATTATAACTGTAAGTAATCGAAATTTAACATTTTTTTTTACCGACAACTTTAAAGCGCGTTTTCTCGAGCTTTCGTTTTCAAAAGGGGGCCAAGGCTTGTTATCTTTAGTTTTGTATTTCTTTCTATTTGAACTAAAAAGATTCACGAAAAAAAATTCCAAGCAACTTTTTCAGCAAGTTGAACTGTTTTTTTTTCGTACAAAAAGCACATTTTTTTTTAAACTTGAGAAAAAATTTTAATTTCCCAATTTTTTTGGTTTTTATTAGTTCATATAGAAGAAAAATATATGATAATTAAAATTGTCTTTGGTTTGTTTGTTTCAGCTTCATCTTGCCCGCCAATTAGAGACAGCAATTGCAAGGTGTTGCACGAATGTGCATAAAAATTGATTGCGTTTGAATATTTTTCTCTAAAAAAATTTTTCTTTTCATGTTTAAATATGCAATAAAATAATCTAAAAAGTTCGCTCGACTTACTTATTTTTTCCTGTCCTAAAAAAATTCCCCCAAAAACGCTTTTTTTGGACCTCTTAAAGCAGAATCCCCCCTTAAATAGATATACAGGGTGCGTACGGTATTTGAGGACATGCATTAATGTGACTATAACTTCGCGAATTTTTTTTTTAATTTTTTTTCCTTTTCAGATAAGAAATGGCGGACTACAACATCACTCAAGAAATGAAGAGACATGCTGTCATCGTCGCTATATGTGCGAACCATACAAATTTAGAGATCTCTAATTTTCTTAATTGCGCCCGTTCATTCGTGCATAAGGTTCGCCGTGAATTGGAAGCATTAGGAGGCGATACAGAATCGGTTGCAAAACGCAAAAAGCACGAACAACGTTCTGTCACTGTCCGATCTGCAGAATTTTTAGTGCAAGTGCAAGCGATCATAGACAAGGACACTTCAAAATCAATCAGGGTTATTGCGAGTGAGCTTCATGTTTCTGAGCGCCTTATTCGTCCACGAAGACCTTCGGTATAAGTCTTACGTGATGCACAGACGACAGTTCATGTCGGAACGAACACGGGAACAGACAGTTCTCCGATCAAAACGTCTTTTAAACAAAATCAAACACCCTGAGGCGCCCAAAATGTTATGGTTTTTTTTCGACGAAAAAAATTTTGGTCAAGATCAAAAGACCAATCGCAGAAATGACAGATGGCTATGTTCAAATCCTATGGAGGTTTCTGTTGTTATGCACACAAAATTTCCAGCCACTGTCATGGTTTTAGGTGTTGTCAGGAACAAAGGACATGTTATGCCACCACACTTTTTTACTCAAGGACTTCGAGTGAACTCTGCTGCATACATCGAGGTTTTGGAGACGGTAGTGAAACCCTGGATAGACAATGTAAGCGGAGGCAAACCATAAATTTTTAACAAGACTCTGCTTCTTTACATAAAGCGATGGCTACACAAGATTGGATGGCCGAAAATTTTCATGACCACATAACACCGAACCTATGGCCACCTAGCTCCCCAGACCTTAATCCTTCGGATTATTACGTATGGGGCGTAGTTGTGCGTGAGACCAATAAGCGTCCTCATAACACCACTTATTTGCTGAAGACTGCTATTAATGCCGTTATGGTCAATATGAACAAGGAGCATTTGATTTGGGCATGTCATCGTTTCCGGACCCGGATCGAAGAGGTTATTGCTGCTAATGGCGATTTTATTGAATAACTTCATAGCCATATATTAATTTAACGTTGTATAAATAATTCCTAAAATTTCAGTAAATTTTATTAAAAATACAAGCTAATTAATTTTACTCTCAAGTTGTCCTAAAATACCGTACGCACCCTGTACGTGTGTCATACTCAAAATATTCTAAATATATAGTTTTTTTTGTGCGAGGCATACAGGGCGCACATAGCTATTTCAGCTACGACGCAGTACCTCGTGACAATTCACATGAAAAATTAAAAAGTTTTTCCTGGCAGTATGATGATTTCTTGCATACATTTCTGGTATACGTACTATTTAAAATTATATTAAATTAAAAAAAAAAAATAATGAATTCCTTTTGTAGAAAAATTGAAATATTCTTTATAATTTTTTTTTCTTTTTTTTCTTAGATTACAATTATAACTGACTTCTACAGTTATTTTCAGACTGGAATGAATAAATGAATAAAACATTGAATAAAGCACGTAATCGTCAAGTAAAATATTTATAATTTTTGTACACTGTGTAAATTAGTTGTCATAATGTTTATTATTTTGAAATCCATAAAAGTCTAGATAGACTATAACATGCACAAAATTTCGCATACAAACTTATTTCTCAAAATTTATTTCCAATCACCAATACTAAAATTTTGTTCTTGTGCTGATTTATATTTTTTGATAAATAAATTTGAAGGAAGCAGATTAAAAATGTGATTTGCGTCAGCAATCCCTGGAGATCAATTTTTGAAGATAAGATCTAATAAGAAATATTTTAAAATAAGTGATAAAATGATTCTGAGAAAGCATAGCAATTTATATTATCAAAATTTGACAGATTGGCTTTAAAATTTTAGGAGTTGTGCAACAGAGTTGGATATTAGTTCAATTTAGATGTTCATTGTGGCAAAAATTCTTTATCATCTGCTGATTTAGAAAGTTGTACACTAGGCTCAAAGGTTGTTATGCAAATAACCAAAAAATAAAAAAATATTGTAGTATTTTGACAAAAATATTGTAGCTAAAAACGACAAAAACAAGATTAGCATAGTATTATCTTATTTTTAACAATGACTTTGCTAATCCTTATTTTACATTAAAAAAATTGGTCTACGAGCAATAGGAACTGTTAGAAAAGGAGGAGTATGCAACGATGAGCATACTTTTGAAAAAGATTATGTTAGTTTAATTGATAATAAAAAGGTGTTTTTACTCTTTACTGCAGCTGGTGTATTACCTTCAGTATTTACGTTGACATACTCTCAAAATCACGAATAAAAAATAACTTCCTTTTTATAATTTCAAATTATAATTGTTGGATGAGAAGTGTAGATGTAGAACAAAAAATATATAGAAATATATATTATACAGAAAAAATTCTAAACAAATAAACTTAAATTGTTCAGTTATTAACTTTATAAAAAATCTAATGAAATTTTATGAAATGACGATATTGTAATGTGGTTGTTGAACTCATAAGAGCTTTCTAATTCAGAATAAGTATTTCTAACAAAAAAATTTATTGCGATGACTAAACGCAGGAATTGGTACTCATGAAAATAGATGTTGACCTTTTAAGCTTTTTCTTAAGTGTATTTTTAAACTATCTTATTCTGTTGTGAACATCAACTTTTATACGTCTTCAGAAGCCGGAGTCAAAAATATAGTGAAAACCATAAGAAACTCATAAGAATAGTATTTTTTTGCATCTATGTTACAGAATATTGATAATTTAAAAAAAATTTCAAATAGAAGTTATAAATCGCATCAAAATCCATCTTTTTTATTCCACGTATTTTTCTCTATAGATGATATTTTCCGAGTTATGTATTAGTTAAATACGTGGGTATATCAGCCTTTATTAAACACTCTTAAATGCTTTCATTTCATGTAAAAAAAAAAGGCTTACTTATTTATTTTGACACGCTGATTACGAATACCATATGCGAAATTGTCAGAAATTTTATTTTCATGGGAAAAACAATGAAAAATCCATAAAAATCATAGTTTTTGCGTTTATCTTGATAACTACGAGGAATCTTAAAAAATACTTACAACAAAAGTTGTAGATCTCATAAAAATACATCTTTTTGTGAGATAAGAAGTAAGGATTCCCATTTAAAAATATGAAGTTGATCTTGAAATGACCTTGAAGGTCATAGTCCTGGTTAAATCTAAGGCCACTATTAGCGTTTCTTCTTGCATTTCTACAACTTTTGTCTCTAACACTTCTTTGATTGGAGTACTCCCTTAGCGAGTTATTTGGGCGGTTTTAAATTGGATCACCCAATTTTGTATAGAGATAATTCAAACATCCGAGCCAGATTAGGTGAGATGAATATGCATTTGGATTCTCTTGTGCACCAAATAAAATAAATATTTGTTTCGCATTAGATTTTATAACGCATCAGTTACGAATACATGCGCGGCATATTGCTACGCCACAGATTCCACTTATTGTTAATTTGCTCCTTTTTTACTAATGACCAAAGTTTCAACAAAAGACGTTGACGAGTTGAACGTTAACGCTGTTCACCTATGCGGAAACAACTATTTGCACAGGAAAACCCTGAAATCAATATATAAGATTTTGTCAACAGAAAAGAAGATATTAAAAGTATGTTAAGCAATAGTACCCCACAAGTTGTAACAGTTCGGTTGAAAAGTTCGTAGGCTAACATAGTAAAACATTTTTTTGGTAAAATTCGATTTTATTATTTAATATAGTTACCTTCGAGGGCGTTACAATGATTATAACGGTCGTATTATTTTCCGACACCATTTTTATACTACGATTTCTCTTTAGCCTCAAAATAGGCCTCAGTTTCGCCGATTACCTTTTCATTAGTGCTGAATTTTTTTCCAGCGAGCATACTTTTGAGGTCTGCAAACAGGTAAAAGTCACTGGGGGCAAGATCTGGAAAATACGGTGGATGGGAAAGCAGTTAGTAGCCTAATCCATCCAATTTTGCCATCATTTTCATTGATTTGTGACACGATGCATTGTCTTGATGAAATAGCATTATCTTCTTCAAATACGGTTGTTTTTTCGTGATTTAATCCTTCAAACGCTCCAATGATGCTATGTAATAATCGCTGTTGATGATCTGGCCCTTTTCGAGGTAATCGATACCATGCGCATCGTAGAATACTGATGCCATAACCTTGCCAGCCGACTGTTGCGTCTTTCTACGCTTTGGATTTGGTTTATCGCGTGCAGTTCACTCGGCTGACTGTCGATTGGACTCTGGAGTATAGTGATGGAGCCATGTTTCATCCATTGTCACATATCGTCTGAAAAACTCGTTTTTATTACGGTTGAATATCGCTAAACATTGCTCCGAACCATCAACACGTTGTTCCTTTTGATTGATTGTGAGCTCGCGCAGCACTCACTTTGCACACAGCTTTCGCATGTCCAAATATTCATGCACAATATGTCCAACACGTTCCTTTGATATCTTTAGAGTGTCAGCTATCTCGATCAACTTCACTTTACGATCATTTAAAATTATTTTGAGAACTTCTTTGATGTCTTCGTCGGTAACAGCCTCTTTCGGACGTCCACTGCGTGCATCGTCTTCGACGCTCTTTTCGCCTCATTTAAATTTAGCAAATCATTTCTTAATGGTTGATTTCCCTGATGCAAAATCCGAATAATGTTTATCAAGCCAAGCCTTGCCTTCAACAGAATTTTTTTTCACCAAAAAGCAATGCTTCATTAACAGACGAAATTCTTTTTTCAAAAGTAACAGAAGTTGCTTCACTCACAATGCTATATCTCACGAACCAATTGCCCGAAAGCTGTCAAATTTATACACGTATCGTTTGTAAGTTGATGCTAACTAAAAATTATGTGGATCAAATTCTAGTAATGCCATCAATGTGCCAGCCTACGAATTTATCAGCCGATCCGTTAATATTAGAATCAAAATTCATGTCTAATAAAAGAACAATACGACAATCCAAATTCCATCATCAATCAGAAGAGACGGAAGGAACAGACTCCTTTAAAGCTTCCACTTAAATACCTTTAAGTTTCGTTTAAAACTTACCGCCCCTTAAATTCGCGGTATTTAATTTAAGTAAAAATTTTGTTTATCTTGAATCACCGACGATTGACGTGAGAGAGCCTGGGCCCACTACAGAAACAGCCATAAGTTATTCCGACAAATTAACTGCTGGCTGGAGCAATATCAAAGGTCAAATAAAAAATTACCAAGCCAGTACTCGACAACATTCCTTGTCAAAGAATAATTTCTAAAGTATCACCTAAAGATGCCGCCCTTATAGTACAGGAGTTCAATGGGCACAACATCCCTTTTGTTCGCTTTGCAGACGCGTGCGAAGAAGCGGCTAAAATGGTGGGTCCAGAAAGAGAATCTAGCCTTGCTAAATTTGTAAAAGAAAGAATATTTAGATCAGCTATAAACGTCTTCGGGAAAACAAAATATAACACGATTAAGAAATTTATTGACTGCCTAAAAAGACTATTTTTACCAAGAAACACGCTAATAAGTTACAAGAAGAGCTTGGTAATGAGATCCAAAAAAATAACGACGCGAAGTTAGCCCAATTAAGACGGAACTGCTGTCTAACAAAGAAAAAATAAATACAGCAGATGCGGTACTACTAAAAAGTATAGGAGACGGTACAGTACTGACCTTAGGGGCCATCATAATAACCATCCACGGTATAGATACACTTTTTCACATGGTTCCTAATAATTTTTCAATTCCATGCAAAGGAGTTTTAGAAGCAGCATATTTTACAAAGATAGCATCTATAGATTCTCCATCTCAAACGTTCTCAGTCAATGGAAGGAATGTGGTGATAAAATTTAAAAATAATCCAAAAACAGTCTATTACTCTGATAGATCCGGCAGCAATCCTGATTCAAATCTTTCTGATCCTGTAGAGCCTATCTCCGAGAACGACAATGAAAACATATCAGACTATGATACTCATGAATCATTTAACGAATAAAATGAAATAAAGATTGTGGCCTATTCGCGAATAATAGGGATACGTTTAAGGATCTTAAAATAGAAATAGGCAGAAACGTGCACGCGACAGAGATTATTTCGTATTGCGACATGCTACAAAATAAAGTCAACATCGTGCACTTAAATATCTCAGAGCGAAATAAGTCAAGGAACTAATAACGAAAAAAGAGGACAGATTTTTTCTTGAAGGAGATAAATTGCAATATATGAACGTGACTCAGCATAGGATACCTACTATCGAGGATATACCCGTGAATACGAAGCAGTACAAACTACTTCACGCGCTGCAAGAGGAGGTCGACAGACAAATACACGACATGTTAAAAAAGGGTGTCATTTTACTTTCTAGGTCTATATAATACGAGCATACAATTGAGCTTGTGGGTCATCCCCAAAAAGTCCAGGCCGGATAGTAAACCGAGATGGCAAGTAGTACTAGATTTCAGGCCGTCAAACGGAAAAACCGTACCGATGGCCTATCCATTACCAAATATAACCGACATTTTCGAACAGGTTGGAAATGCTGAATATTACGAGGGCAGTCCCAAAAGTACCCGACCCGACAAAGAAAACAGTAAAAAAATTGCGAAAATGTTTTTTATTTTTCAACATATTCTCCTTTCAGTTCGATACACTTTTCCCAACGATGTTCAATAGCTTCGATACCCGCTTTATAGTAGGAACCGTCAAGCTCCTCAAAATTCCTATTAACCGCAGACTCTACCTCTTCATTGTTGGCAAATCTTTTGTCGCCGAGCCATTTTTTCAAATTCGGAAAAAGAAAATAATCTGAGGGAGCCAGATCTGGCAAATAGGGTGCGTGAGGAAGCAATTCGAACTTCAACTCATTGATTTTAGCCATCGCAATGACGCACGTGTGGACTGGTGCGTTGTCGTGATGAAACAACACTTTTTTTTGTCGTCAGATGAGGCCGTTTTTTCTTGATTTTATTACTTAAACGCTGCAATAAGGCTGCATAATATGCGCCGTTGATTGTTTTTCCTTTTTTGAGATAATCAATAAATATTATTCCACGCGCATCCCAGAAAACGGATGCCATGACCTTGCTAGCTGACTGAACAGTCTTTGCTTTCTTTGGAGCCGGTTCTCCCTTTTTAGTCCACTGCTTTGACTGCTCCTTGGTCTCAGGTGTAAAATGATGGACCCATGTTTCGTCCATGGTTATGAATCGACGCAAAAACTCGGCTTTATTGCTGCGAAACATTGTCAAACACTCGATGGAAACATCCTTACGTTGCTGTTTGTGCTCTATTGTGAGCAAACGCAGCACCCATCTTGCGCACAGCTTTCTCATGTCCAAATTTTTGCTCAAAATGCGATGCACAGCACTTTTTGAAATGCCTGCCATGTCTGCTATCTCGTGCACTTTTAGTCGACGGTCATCCAATACCATTTTGTGGATTTTCTTCACATTTTCTGACGTAGTGACCTCACTTGGTCGACCACTGCGGTGTTCATCTTGGCAGCTCGTACGACCTCGCTTAAACTCAGCTACCCAATTTGACCGTTATAAACGAAGGAGCAGACTTCCCTAGAGTAGAATCCAACTCGGCTTTGATATCAGTTGGACTTAGACCTTTCAAATGAAAGTATTGTATCACATAACGATGCCCGATTTTTTCCATATTTACAAATTCACTGAGAGCGTTCACTTTGGATGTCTGTAAAAAGAATAATAATAAACGTACCGTTATGGATTTTTCACATTAAGTTTTTGAAAGGTGGTATTGTCAATAGCAGTAATTGTTTTTTTAAAACTACCTGTATTTGTAAGTCAGGTCGGGTACTTTTGAGACTACCCTCGTACATTTTGATAGGTCATTTTGAGTATCTTCAAATGCCATTTGAACTGCGTAACGCGGAAGTAGAGTACCAGAATGCAATGAATACCACTTTAGATAGACACGTTGGAAAGGGAGTTTTCGTATATGTAGATGATATAGTCATTTAAATAGAATAGCAGAATAGCTCAAAACAAATACATCGCACGTATAGAATGTTTTAAAATCCTTTTGCTAATAAAGACAGCGTTCCGCGGCACCGGAGTGAAGGTAATTATATGTAAGGGCACTTGCGAATACGTCCATCATAATAAAAGGGCCGACATTCTTTATGAGTTGCACAGTTGTCTTTTATAGGACACCGAAGTGTGTCGAAATTCCTTAACAAAATAAGATAATCCTACGAATGCTAATTAGAGAAATTGGAGCGATTCAAGACAATGCAACCAATGGTAAATGCAGAAACACCTGGTACATTATCATACATACGTATTTGAGAAACTGACTTTAAATATTGTATGATCGTTGTCAATAACGAAGAATGGTAATGAATACATCCTAACGATGTAGGATCAGTTTTACAAGTAATGCCCTGTAGTACCTTTACATAACGCACAAACAGCGACTATTTCTGATGCCTTTGTTAAAAGATTTATTTGCACATTTGATATTCTTAAAGTAATACTAACGACCAAGGAATAAATTTCCTCAGTTCATTACAACAGAGAGTAGCTAAATGATTTAAGTTAAAGAAGATTCGTACCATAGCCTTCCATCCCTAATTCAGTGGGTCACTAGAGAGGTCGCATCACGCTTTAAGGGAATTTTTGAAGGCTCCACGTAGCGACGTTAAATTACAAAACTTGCGTAGGAGAATATCAAACACACACCATATGAAATCATGTTTGGTAATAGTGCCCAACTGCCCTCTAATGATTCCTTGCGAGTAGTAGATTTAGTGTCCACGTACCAAAGTTATATCAAGGCCTAGTAATACGCTTGAGCAGATTCCATAAATTAGTATATGATAATTTAGTAGGATCGATATTAAAATCCAAGCATTATTATGATAATAAGATAAATGAGAAACTAATTTGAGATGGGAGAATTTGCGTATCTATTAAAAGGACCAAAGCCCAGTAAATTCAGAAAACTATATAGAATCTCATAGAGTTTTAGAGGTTTTAAGCACGAGTAATGTAAGAATTCAACTTAACAAGAAGGATAAGGTAGTTCATGTCAATAGGCTACAAACATCTCTCATGCATAACGAAATAACGAAATTCAAAAAAAAAAAAAAATAGAACTGAAGAAACCAATATTGGACGCAGAAAAAAAGTTTACGTTATTATGATTTCAGATGTCTTCATATCTATTCTTATCTTCCTTCAGGCGGCCAAGTGCTAACCTGATCTGACTGAAACTAACATTGTCCAGTGCAAGCTCAAAGAAGACAGATCTTGTGGAATTTATATTAAATATTGTACATATTGTGATATTTATAATGTATGGTTCTATATTAAATATTGTTCTTTTATTTTGTTATACTAATAAGAAAATTAACTTCTTTTCTTTTTCATACAAAACAATCTAGCTTTCTATCCTAAGCTATTAGGATAACACCTAGGCTCAAGAAGGAAAGTTAATAATTTACATAACGTTATCTTTTATTCATTATTAATTTTTTTTGTTTTTCAGAATACCAGTTTTTATTACATCTTCGTACATCTTGAGGGAGTTTACAGTCTTGTACTTTCAAATTAACTTTTTAATTACTTAAGATTTAACAGTTATTAGATCTGGATGCATTTTTAAGTAACAGAAAAAATATAAAAATATTAAAAGCTTTTTTAGCTTATCAACTGCAATTTTTTCATTAGTTTTTTTTTTTCATTAGCAAAATTAAATGTCATATAATAAAACCTCTCTTCCCTTAATTACGAGGGTGGATCAAATATAAATTGCAATTTTTTTTTATAGATTTATTGAATAATATTACACACAAACAATATCATCAACATTTCTCAATGTTGTCTCCTGCGTTGTCTACACACTTTTACCACCACTTTGAAAGCTTGAATATTGCTTGTTCATAAAAAGTTTTAGGACGAGTTGTCAGCCAATTGCGCACGTGCTTTTCGACTTCTTCATTGCTTTTGAATTGTTTTCCTCCTAGTGATTTTTTCAGGAGCACGAACAAAAAGTAGTCACAAGGGGACAAGTCTGGAGTATAAGGAGGGTGTTCGAGTGTTTTCCAGCCCATTTCTTCCAGTTTATCCCTTGTCAAAGTTGCGGTGTGCGGCCTAGCGTTGTTACGGAGAAATATGACCTCTCTAATGGGCATACCTCGTCTTTTGTTTCGGTAGGAGGTTCTCGCTGACTGTAACAACTAGCAATAGTGGGCTGCATTCATTGTTTATTGATCGTGAAGAAAATCAATGAGTTAAACTTCCTTTGAGTCAAAAAAAATTGTTGCAAGCACTTTTCTGGCTGAGAGGCGAGTTTTGGCTTTCACTGGGCAGCCTTCATCCTTCCTTCGCCACTCCTTACTCGCCATTTTCGATTCGGGGGCATAATGGTGGACCTACGTCTCATCACATGTAACGATGCGCCTCAAAAAATCCTTCCCTTCTTATCGAAATTGATTCAGAAGTCTCTCAGTGATCTTCGATCTGACCTGTTTTTCATTCCCGGTAAACAACCTCGGAACCCATCGAGCACTAATTTTTCGGAAGTCAAGATGATCAGTGATAATGGATTGAGCACTTCCATAGCTGATACCCATTCTTGACGAGATTTCTGAAACAGTTAGCCGCTGATCATAATCAATAAGCTCTCGAACGGCACGGATGTTATCATCTGTAAGACTTGTCCTTGGACGTCGATCATGACTTTCGTTTTCAACACATTCTCACCCACCCTTAAATTCCCTGGCCCACGTATACACTCGATTCTGAGACAACGTAGTGTCCCCAAACTGCGCCTTTAACGAGTAAAAATTTCCGACGATTTAAAGACTTCATTGGTTAAAAACTTTATGATAATGCGTTGCATGACAGACATATGTACCTCTTGCTCAGTCATGGCTTTACTGAGGGCAGAATCGAGCGTAGCCGCTGACTAAGCTGGTTCCCCCACTCCTTATAAACGAACCAGCAACCGCCATACTATATTATCTAGTTCGGAGGTGCGTGCTAAGCAGAATAGCTAAATTACTTTATATTTGATTTATTAGTTTATATTTAATTCACCCTCGTATTATATTTATTATATTTTTAACTTATTATTTTTTCACAAACAATTTATTCAAAAAATTAAAAAAAAAATTATGATTAAAATCAAGTGAATTATAAATATCTGGTTAAAAAAGTGAATTTTAAATATATATTATATTTTTATTATATTTTGTTTCATAAAAATAGAAAATTTTTATACGCTTAATTTAACGTTCTGTAAAAATTAATTCTCCGAGTATGTAAAGAACGTAGCAGTAATAAAAAAGTGGCCCAGAGCCTCTTTAGCTTAACTACCAGACTTTAAATATACTGAAATAGATTAAATAAAACAAAATACTAAGAATGCAATTAAGTTATATGTGATGGCCTTGACATTTTACCGATGATCTTAGGTCAGCAGTTAGGACTTATAAAGTTCCCATTTTCTTTGTTAACGGGATACCAGTAACCTTAAAATCTATTACTTAAAAATTGATCTGTCAGAACTTCTACAGCTTTTGATTAAAAAAAAAAAAATTATTAATAAACTATAAGTAGAACTATCTAAGTAAAACTATCAAGCAATTTATTAAAGTATTAATTGTTATTATTTGTACAGCATAGCTAAGCTTTAAGAAAATGGGTGATAACTTCCTAGATAATTTCAAGAATGAGAACTATGAAGAAATAGTTACATTTAACTATTACGAGGTACGCTTCTTCTATTTCTATCTGCATTCTTTTTCACAAAACTTAAGAGATGTTAGTGAAGACCAAGGAGAAAGATTTTATAAACATAACAAGGAAATAGAACAACGTTACCATAGTAGATAAGATATAAACATGTAGTAAGCATCCTCTTAGCAGATTTTTTATATATAAAGTACAAAAACTCGAATGGGATTGATGAAAACTTGAAAATGTTTTCTCAGGAGTCAAAATAAAATTCTAACAAGCTTTGCATACAGTTCTCGCTCCTTTCGCTCGCTCGCTGATTTATGGTGTCTTGAAGCCATTTCACTCTGAATTTTATTAGGTATGGCCCTTTAATGACCGTGACAATGACTTCAAGATAAGTTTTGCTCTGCATATTGAATATCTTGAGGAAGCTATTGGAACGTATCATGTATACCAGACTAGAGCCAACTATAGCGAACCAATGATCTGTTAAAAAACCAATTTGGATTCCGAAAGGGACGCTCAACGATAGACGCCATAGGACGAGTAGTAGGATTAGCTACGAATGCTTTGCAGGGTATTCGACCTTTAAGGGGGGAAATCACAGTAGCACACAAAAAATAGGCATATTTTCGGGAATTAATTTTGGCTGAATAAAAGTATCAATCGAAAATCTGTAAAATAGGTTTTATAGCAATACTAAAAAAGTACAAAATGTGATTTTTTCAATAAAAAATATTTAAAAATGGCGGCTGCGCAGCATATGCCCCAAGGCGCCTATTTTTGAAAGCGTGTCGATGGCCGAAGACGTAGACTCCTTAATTTTTGACCTGGAAGAAAAAACCAAAATTTTTTAGTTTTCATATAACAACAGCTAGCGAGCTACGTAAGATTTTTTCGATGTATTGATTTTTCACAAAATGGTGCATGTTTGAAAATGAAGTTAAATTTTTAACAAAAAAAAACGCCATCAAATCTTCGATAAAAAAAACTAAGCAATATAAAATAAAAAATCCTACGTAGCTCCGTGGAGAAAAATATTTCGAAGCTACTGTCAAAATTTCAAGTCGATCGATAAAGATTTGCTCAAGTTATGTTTTCAGCGAGCTCAAAAAAAGTGGTTTCGAGAAAAACGCGTTTAAAGTTTTAAGTACGTAGGAGCATACCTGAGTGGCGTTACCGCAGAATGAAAAATTTGGGCACTTGGACACTTTTGCCGTGTTCCATCATTTGGTATATTATTTTTAAGACCCTAAAGCACCTTTTAGGCAAAAAAAATTTTTTTCGAAAAATTGAAAATTTCACTGTGATTTCCCCCCTTAATGAATCGACATTATACGGGAATTAGAACACTTCAAAATACCGCTCTATTTGCGTCAAGTCGTCTCCAGCTACCTCACAAGTAAGATTCTAAAGTATAACAGGAAGCGTACTGCAAGATTCAGTACTAGGTCTGTTGCTCTGAAACATACTTTATGACGGTTTTATAGAACAGTCTTTTCCAGGCGGTGTGAATATCGTAGCTTTCACAGATAACATTGCCCGCGTTGCGATCATAAAGACAATTAGTAAGATCGAATATATTAGTGACATCGTTATGAGCACAGTAGCTAACTAAGAAAAATATAGGTGGCAACTACAGTCTGTCAAGTAAGAGCGTGGTCGTGTTAATTTATAAAAAAATTTATTTGATAAAACTTTCATATTTATATATACATTGTACACATTACAAACAATGATGCGATTCGGTCAATAATGTGTCCAGTCACCACCGGCGTCGATAATTGCCTGGCATCTCCGAGGCATGCTTTCTACTAATTTGACGGCGTATTCTAGTGGCAAGGATCTCCAGATCCGACGAATTTCGTAAGACAACTGCTTTAAAGTGTATGTGCGTCTTCCACGAAGCTTCCGTTTAATATATGCTCACACATTTTCAATAGGGTTTGCATCGGGCGACTGCGACGGCCAATCCAATGTAACGATGCTAGATTGAGTCTTCCACTGAGTACAGAGCTTGCTGCGGTGTTTAGGATCGTTGTCCTCCTGCAGAATCCAATCTTCATTTTTTGTGATGAACCATCGTTTGGCAGATGGCAGTAAAGCCTTTTTGTAGATTTTTATCATTTTCTCGGCATTTAGGTTGTCAGTAAAGAGGTGCAAAGTGCCGAATCCCTGCTTTGAGAAGCAGCCCCAAAGATGCACCCTTATTCCATGTTTTACGGTCCGCTGAACAAGCCTATTGGTGGAAGTTGACCAGGCTCGCGTGAGGACAGAACGTGCCCATATAGAACATTCATCAGTAAAAATGACATTTTCAAAATCTCTATCAATATTCTCATGCGCCCAAGCGAGTCGCTTTGTCACATGTTTTTCAGTCAACAGAGGCTTCTTCATTGTGTTGCGCCATTTCAGATGATGAGTACGAAGATGGGTTCGGATAGTTTCGTAGGATATATCTAAACCTTTTGCCATTAATTTTGCTTGTCCTTGCCGCAGTGTTAAAGCAGGATTCCGCGAAAACAGATTCACTTTTTTTTTTCATCTTTTTTGTTCACTTTTTCTATCGAGCCACGTTCTGGTAAATCATCGATATATTTATAGCCACTTTATATCGCTGTACCTACTTCTGTACAAATGCCTTCGACTTTCTCATATATTTAGCAGCCGCTGATTGCGACATTTTGGGACCTTTCGGGTGGATGCAAAGGAACACAGCCTCGTAGCGCGACGCGTACTTAGCACTCATGGCGTTTAACGTGATTCTCTTTTAAAAGATCAACGACAACTGAATCTTTGTTGACAATGCATCAAGGACAAAGCTTTCCTCTATCGGCTCGCGAAGGAATTAGAGCGAAATCTTTCATTACCTGTCGGTGAAGTCGACCACGCTCTTACTTGACAGACTGTAAGAAAAAGAGCTTTGCTACTTTTACAGTAAACGAACAGAGGATATAAACTAAGGTAAGCATTGAGTACATGGAAGTCACTGTAGACGCGTAGCTATCATTTAAAGAGCATTTCTCAAACGCGGGCATAAAGGCGGTACAAGTAGCCCAAGTTTTAACGGATATCATTCTCAGTATTAGAGGATCCAAACAACCAAGAAGATCTCTTGTGTCCTCGGTAGTGAGCTCTGTAATAATTCTCGAGGCACTGATATGGATATATGCTATAGGAAATCATACAAGCTATGGAGCAGCTTGCTGAGGAACATGCAGAAAAGTTGCGCTCAAAGTAGCCTTCGCCTATTACACCGTGTCGAACATCGCTCTATCGGCGATCGTCGGCATTCTGCTTATTGATTTGTTGGTAATAAAAAGGGCCGGTAAGTTTTACAATGAAGGACAACTGGAAGAAGAAGAAACTTGGAGTTAGGCCACAGTATATAGTCTAGAAGGCCTTTTTAAAGATAATGGCAATGAGACACGTCCAAGGTGGGTCGATGGACTTACCGTATCATTCCTGACGTTGTACAATGGATGAAAGGAGACATGAATTCTTAAATTTCCATATAACTCAAGTGCTAAAGGGGCACGGTTGCTTTCGCGATTTCTTACAACATATTCGCGTTTATGAAAGCGCAGAATTTTTGGTGTGTTCCAGACAGAACAAAGACGCGGAACATTCCCTCTTTAAATGTCCAAGATTTGTTGACGAACAAGATCGTTGTCGGGCTATATGGGTGGATCCTACGACCCTAGAAGGTTTAGGCCGACGCCTGCTAGGTTTGTAGGTAAGGTGGGACAAAGTTGTGATCTCAGCAAAGATCATCGTTAAAAAATTAATTACGATCAAAAGAAAACAAGAAAGAGAGGGAAGGGGGGACAGACAGCAACAGCCTCTACTTTTCCTTTATACATAAATCTTTTAAAGTCAGAGTGTTTAGGTTGAAGCACATTATATGACAGGTATAGATAAGTGCTAAAACATACACATACACACATGCAGTTGTAATAACGTGCCTCAGGGTTCATCGTGTTAGCGCTAGGTAGCACGGGAAAAGAAAAAAGAAACAACTGCCACTCACGAAATCAAATGAAACTTGGTTCATTGGTAGAAAATGGAAAAATATGAGACATTTATTTTCTTATAGCAACCCAATTTCATTTTTTGAAGTATAAATCACCCCTGAAGAGTGTAAAATAGTAAAAATTTATAGTAAAATAACTGAAATTAAATGCTTTCATTTCCACCACACAAACGGATGGTCTTATAAAAAAGAGTATCATTTTGATACTTATTTTGGGGTAGCTAAAACCAAATCTGGTAGCCGTTCGATCTAAAAAAGTAAGAATAAAGATCAAATGGAAGACAAATCTTGAGGGTTAGCTTTAAAATGAATAATCTAACTAGTTAATCATTTTATTGGGTCATTGAAACCGTATCTAATGTCAATTTGATCTAAATAAGTCAGGGTTAAGGTCAAATGTAGGTCAAATTTTAAACATTACATTTAAAACGAGTAGTCGTACTAGTTAACAGGTTTTTAGGCCGTTGAAACCGAATCTGGCGTCAGTTTGACTCTAAAAAGTCAAATACAAAGTAATTTAGAAATCATCTTATGAACAATTAACTCGATATAATCTTAAGCCTGAGATGCTAAACCTAATTAACCTAAATTCTAGAATTCTAAACTTAAAAACTCCAAACTCACAATTTCAAGTCCAAAAACCTCAATTCACAAGTATCAGCCTAGAAACCCTAAGCCCATAACCAAAACTAACAACCCAAACCCACAACCTAAGCTCACAACCCAAGCCCACAAACCTCAAGTCCACAATTTTAAACGTATAAACTTCAAGTCCAAATTAACATACCTCCAGCTCATAAACTGCAAACCCATACACCACAAGCCAAAAATTTTATGTCTATAAACCTTAAGCTCACAACCCAAGTCCATAATTTTAACGTATAAATTTTAAACCTACAACCTCAAATTTTGACACCCCAAGCCCACAAACCCACGATTTTTTACGCTTGGGATTACTGTAGTATATCCGATTTTCATCACCAGTCACAATACGATGAAAAAACCTTTTCTTTTTAGTCGTTAAAGCAGCTGTTCACACATGACAAAACACCGTTCAACGTCTCTCGGCTTCAGTTCGTACGGCACCCAAGATCCTTTCTTTTGTATCATTCCTAATGCTGACAGGCGTTTTAAAACTGTTGTTCGATCAATGCGTAATGATTTTGCAACATCAAATTGCGTCTGACATGGATCTTCAGCAAGTAATGTTTCCAATTCTTCGTCTTGGAACTTTTTTGGTGCACCACTACGTTCTCTATCTTGAACATCAAAATCATCATTTTTACCAAACCAGAGATCGGTTAAACCAATCTCTGCATGTGTTTTCCGACAGAGCATGATTACCATAAGTTTCTATAAGAATTCTGTGTGCTTCAGCTGCAGATTTATTCTGAATAAAATAGTGCAGTAAAATTTCCCGCAAAAACGGTTTATTTGACACAAAATTTGACATATTTTACACTACAAAAAGAAAATGTTCTTTATAGGTTAATGGAAAGACACGCACTGATTTTAAACTTAGGTTATAGAACTTCAATATAGATGCATCATCATCTTGAATTATACACACAAAAGTTTTGTACTGCCATTTGACGGTGAAACGGCGAGAACTTATTCACACTCCCAATATAAATGCAAAAAGTAACGCATTGAAATGAATTTCCTATTACACAACTATCGTGACAACTAAATTTCAAGCTAATTTCAACTAATTATTTGTAACTCAAGAAAATGAAGGCTTTACTGATCTTCTATTTATTAAAAAATTACCCTTAAATATAATATATGCTACTATAAAACTTTATGACTACCAAGTTTCAAGCTGAGGTTGCAATCAACATTTATAATTTAAGAAGTTAAAGGCATTACCGATCTTTTATTTACTAAAAAATAATCTTTAAAAATAATATATTCTACTGTGTGACGTCAGGGTGTCGTTTATTTGCATTGACACAATGCAACGCAACCAAGCATTCACCGTTTTGAGCCTAAGATACTAAGCTTATGGGCTCAGGAGAGTGTCTGCAAGTTTGTTTTTTTTTTCAGAAAAAGGGTTGGTTGTTGCGGGACTGAGCGTACTTCTAGGCCGAAACTCAGGCAGCTACGGCGCTCTGCAGAGGACCTATCTAGTGTTTTTTAGGCTAAAAAGCAGTAAGCTGATACTCAGACTAACTCTACCTTTCGATGATGTTGAAGTTTGCAACGTTGAACTCCAACGAAAAACCAAAATTTTTCATATCCGTTTTTCTCAATAAAATAGATATGAAATTAAGAAATATGTATTAAAATTGATAATTGTCATTAATTTGAGCAAATTCAACCCCTAAAATACCCCTAGAAAGGGATGAAAAAAACCAATTATTACAACTGTTTTTTATAATTTAAAAAATAATATAAGTAGAATAAAAGATGTACAAGGCCCCAGTAACCGTATAAAACGAAAAAAAATTGTCAACCCTTTCCGGAAATAATTTTAGAGGGGGATGAAAAGTCAAAATTTACGAAAAAAAATCTGACAGCTTTCGTAATACCGTTGGCACAAAAATAAAAAGTGTATATGATTTCTTGGAACATGAGAAACCTAGAAATAAATTAACGTTAAAAAAACAGTCCGGAACTCACCCTCCAGGGGAATTAAAGGTTTAAACATAAAAAAAAATTCCAGTATCTTTCCTAATAACGATGGCAAAAAAAATGTATTGTAACCTCAGTATCTGGTTATAAGAAAAAATTAAAATAAACAATTTTATATATGTTAATAAATATAGAAAAATTTATATAAATAAAATCTACAATATTATAAGCAAAATTAGAAATAAGAAACAATTATAAAATAGAGCGATAGGATTAAGAAATTGAAATGTAACATAAATTACGAATAAATTCAATACCGCGAAACAACAAGGGCATTGAATTTCAAGGTCGCTACAATCGGCGTATATTCTATATTATACTAGTTAGACTAATGAGAAATCAAAGTAAAGTTTAAACATAAAAAAGTAACAGAAAAAAGGTGAACACCGAAATAATCTCATATAGAATAACAAATAACACATTGGACAAACAAATAGAAAAAAGAAAAAATGTAAAATTTGAATTAGGAAAAAAGTTATTACACATAGAAGCTCATAGAACATTTGTACCTCGAGAGAGTCAAAATTCTATGATGTTCCATGAGGTTTACTGGATGAATAAAAAACAGAATAACAATAGATTTTATAAAAATACATAGATAAAGAGAGTGCACATATCGTGACTGAAAAAACAATCAATGAAATAAATTATTTGTACATAAAAAGTGAAAAAGAAAATTTAAAAAACTTGTAAACAATAAAAAAGGCTCGAAATTTGCGAAAATCACGATATTGTTATACATGTAACGACGCAACTACATCTCAGCTAGAAAATAAGAAAAAAACATTCTCGAAAATATTATAAACTATTAAATAATTGACCATAGAAGCCCATAGAACTTTGCCTCAATCAAGGAGCGGCGAGAGTATATAAAGCCGAGTTCGACAAGGCAGAGGACACTTGATTTCAGACTATCAAAGAAGACAGTCATAGATTAAGCTTAGCCAATGTAAGAATCATTCGTAATAAATTTTAAATTTAACATTTAAACTGATTTTATTTTCTTATAAATGTGTGAAATCAAGGCAAAATAACAAGAGATTTACAAAACCTCCAGTCGATGGCATTTTGCAAGTGCTGCAGATGCCTAAGTATTGGTAACATTGTAAATTTCATACTCAAGGGTTTTATCCTTTTTTAAAAGAGATAAGATTCTTGAGTAAACCGAAGACTTTTGGGTACATCGACACTGTGTTCGAGTGCACCGGGGTCGGGTGTTAAAATATTAAAAAATAAAAAATTAAAAAGAATAAACCGCACACGATTTCCACTATCGAATGAGTGTGGCTGGTTTAAACACCTATGTATTAGTCTGCTGGGATAATGCATTCTCTAGCAAGTACATAGGTATAGTCTTCCTGAACGTTAAACTCTTTAAAGGCCAAACGTAAACATTGGCCGGTCAACGACCCTCGCGGCGTCTCTCTCTTAGATGTCACGCAGTGTCGTATGATTTAAAATTTTTGTATTTAACTGAAATAAAACTGAAACGCCGGAAAAACACTTGTCTCGGAATTTAATTTATAAAACACACAATTGTTAAAAAGAACACAAATAGGATCTTGGTTGATCATGGATAAAATTTAAATTGTTAGCTTCTTTAAATTCGATTCAGATAAAAACACACACACACACACACACACACACACACGGGAAATGTCAACGAAATCGGGGTTCAGCACTCGAACGTGCACACATAAAATAAATAAAATTATAATACAAATGAATTAACATACGCTTTTGTTAATTTTGTTATAACGTGAGAATTCGACACGTTACAACTGGCGACCGTGACAGGACTCCGATTCAAAAAGACATACAAAATAAAAGCTAACGTGTTTTTAGATGATACCAACCTACCAACATGGACTGCTGGAATCACACACGTATGCACGACTAGCATCGTTCAACGATCAGTTGGAGGAAATTGAAGAACAAACGTTAAATAACCAATGGGATATAGAAAATCTACGTCGAGAACAGGACATCACGGCGCGACACAATGAACATTTGAGGAAGCAATTAGAAAATCTGGAGGAAGAATTTTATCTGCGCCTGGAAGGGAACACGCGGGCATTCGAACAGGAGATTGCCTATCTCTATAAACAAAATAACAGATTACAAAAAGAATGTGAAAGTTAAAAAAACCAATTAAAAGAAAAGGAATGCTCGCAAGATAAAAAATTAAATGATATAATGGAAAAAATCGAAAAATTAAAATTAAAATAAATCACGTTAAAAAACAATTGGATTGTAGAATTAAAATTTATTTAAATCCATAGCAACCCAAATTAAGCATTGGATTGAAGGCAATAAAAATAAATACGCAACATGTCATCGAGACGATCGATCGTTAAGAACCGCGTAAGGTCGTCAGAAGAAATTATATTAGAGCTAAACGATATTTTAGATAAAAACGAGAGACATGAGAAAAAGCGAGAATGGCAAACTGCTATTTGCGAAGAACTCAAAATATTAGATGAAAATCAAGAAAATCTAGAAAAACGATATCAGGCAACAATAATTGAAGTAAAGAACGTAGAACAAATACAAAATAACATGCAAGGAGATATGCTTAAACAATGTCAAGAAATCTTGGACGAAGTCAAAACGCTTAAAACGCGCGTCGAAATTCTAGAAAAAGAAAACGACGGCTTAATGAAACGCAACACAGAGATGCAGCGTGAATTAGACGAGCTTCATATACAAAATGGCAACAGCCACGCAGCAGGACAAATCATACGATACGAAATACAACCAAATCCAAGAATCGAAATACCAAAATTCACTGGTACAGAAGGAGAACGTCCAATGCGATATTTGAAGGAAATCAAGTCGTATATAGAGAATGCTAGAACTGATTTTAAAAACGCAAAACATTTCATTACACAATCCCTGCAGGATTCTGCGAGAGAATGGTGGGAATTAGTAGAACAAGAAACGGGCGATTTTAAAACATTTGAAGAAAATTTTAAAGAAAGATTTTGGAACAATTCTATGCGCAGAAACGCAAAGAGAAAATTGGAGCTTGGACGATATACGCCCGAAGGACGATTCACACGAGTCGAATATGCAACCTATTTACTGAGCATAGCAAATGAACTTGAGTTAGATTGTCCGGAAGAGGAGATTATCGATAAAATAAGCGAGCATTTCGGAAGAGAAATACGACACACCATATTAGGACAACAAGTGAAAGATAAAAGGAATCTTTTTAAAATATTAAACGATTACGATGCAGATACAATAAGCGAAAAAAGAAAAGAAGCATGGAAGATGAAAAAGCCAATGTATACAGGGAATGCAGCCCAACAACAAAATAAAACTTATCAAAAGGGAAACACTTATGAAAATAGAAACGTGTGGACACAAAAAACAGAAAACCAAGAGACAACACATAAATCGAAAAAATATGCTGAAATCGACAAGCAGACACGAGAGAAAAATAAGAAGCACATGAAGACAGCTCTCAAAGCATATGAAAATGTAAACAACATAGAAGTACAAGACGATGAAGAAATTATTATCAACAAGCCGGGAAACGCGCATTAGTTGCATATGGTTTCTCGGACAACATAAATTCAAAAAAGAGTAGGACTTGTAAACAGCCATGTGCAACTGAAAAAATAAATGAAATTAAATATACAGACACGAATAAAATTATGAATCAAGAATTAATAAAAGAAATCAAAACAAACGTCGTAAAAAATCGTACAAACAAATTGCATGAAAGCGTAAAAAGTAGTAAAAATGACTACTATGCGAAACATGCAGAGCTCGCAAACAAGCGAGACATGTCTTTTAAAACATCTCCAAAGGAGAGAGAAGACGAAATTAAACAAAAAGAAATTCAAACAAAACAAAATTCAAATAAATCAATTAATACAGATGTAACACGATTTAAGCAAACGTTTGATTTTAATAAATACATATTTTTAAATCAAATTAACCAAGAACGAAGATTTGAAAACGAAAACGTGAATGTATACTTAATTTTTGAAAATCCGAGAGAAGAACTTCTATACGACGTGGAGCCGCAAGGAACTCAACAAACGTGTAAACACTGTCCGGATATACCCTTGATGATTGAGGAGGTAAGGGTCAACGCACTCATTGATTCAGGCAGCGAAGTAACTTGTATCTCGGAACAATTCTATGGTGAAAATATCGAACATTTTAAAAACAAACCGACACTGCCTATTACAGGAAAAGTTATACGCGGTGCAACGGGGGCGAAATCTACACGCCTCAAAAAACAAGTCATTTTAGAAACAACATTCGGAAATTTAAAAACGAAATTAATATACATCGTAGTTCCAAAGCTCACAAGGCAATGTATTCTTGGATACGATACACAAAAAAGTTTACATATGCTGTTAGATACAAGAAATGAAGAAATTTTTATAGAAATAGATGGCAAGGACGAGATCGTCAAGTACACTGACGTGACCCTGGAAAGCCACGAATATGATAGTTTAAAAATCGAACTCAACGAATGTGATGAAAGACAAAACATTGAAGACTCATGCGTGAAAGAAACGGAGAGTACGCTACAGTTGACAACAAAAGAAATTGATGATAAACTTACAGAATACCATGAACTAACATTCGAACAAAAAAGGGCATTAAAAACCTTAATAAATAAATATAAAAGCATTTTTCGCAAAGAACCAGGACGTATAAAAACATACGAGCATGAATTGAAGTTAAAAGACGATCGACCATTCTTTATCAAGCCGTATGCAATACCAATGGGCTATCGCGAGAAAGTCAGAGCTGAAATTGAGAAAATGACGAAAATGGGAATTATCCGCCGATCTACGAGCCCGTACATAAACCCCATAGTTGTAGTTATAAAAAAGGATGGAAGCGTGCGTTTATGTCTAGATGCACGAAAGCTCAACGAAAAACTTATACATGATTATGAAGCGCCACCCGGTATAGAGGAAATTTTCCAAAATTGTAAAAGTTCCAAATACATATCAACGATGGATCTCGTTAGTAGTTTTTGGCAAGTGCCGTTAAGTGAAGAAAGCAAAAAATACACCGCATTTATTATCGACAACAAAGTCATGGAGTTTAATGTTGTGCCTTTTGGTCTATCAACGAGCAGCGCAGCTCTCATACGAGGATTAGACTTCGCCATTGGCGAATTAAGAAACTCAATTATACCGTTCGTGGATGATTTATTATGCATATCCGAGAATTATGAAGAACACCTTCAACATCTCGAAGCATTGTTCAAAAAAGCCACGGAGTATAATTTTACATTAAGCTTCAAAAAATCGCACTTTTTGAAAAAAGAAGTAACCTTCTTAGGATATATTTTAACAACGAATGGTATTAAACCGCATCCAGAGAAACTTGAAATAATAAAAAATTTTAAGACGCCAAGAAATGTAAAAGAATTACAAAGCTTTTTAGGCTTCGTAAATTTCTATACTAAGTTTACAAAAAACTACGCAAAGGAAACGATACCGTTGTTAAAATTATTAAAAAAGGAAACACTGTACTCTTGGAGACAAGAACAAGAGGACGCATTTGAAAAGATAAAATTATTATTCGAAGAAAATATTATGTTAAAATTCGCAAAACAAGACGAACCATTCGTTTTAACGACAGATGCAAGCGAACACGCGCTTGGGGCCGTACTATCGCAAATGAATACCGAGGGTGAAGAGGAAGTTATAACCTTCATATCACGTACACTCAAAGGATCTGAAATATATTATTTTACAACAGAAAAAGAAATGCTAGCCGTAGTGTGGGCACTAAATAAACTCGACACTTACTTAAGAGGTGCGAAAAAAATTATACTACGAACGGACCACGAAGCACTAATATTTTTGAAAAGCTGTCGCTTCGGAAACGCAAGATTAAGAAGATGGAATTTAGCAATACAAGATTTTAACATTGAATTACAATACTTACCCGGAAAGAAAAATATTGTAGCAGACATTCTTAGCCGTAACTACGAACCAAAGCATAAAAATGAAATAAATATTGCCAAATTAGAGAAAATACAAGTGAATCAGACACTGGCAGATATTTTCTCGAAAATACACGAATATCAACAAGACGATAGCAAACTAAATAAAATTAAATGCGAATTAAGAGACAGTCAAAATAAATCAAACGACATCTACATGATTCAAAATAATACATTATACAAGAAGGCTCACGATAACTCGTATAAGGTTATGCTTGGGCGCGACCTTGTAAACAAAATAATAACAGAAATACACGAAATTTATGCTCATATTGGAGCTAGAAAAATTTACGAAATGATCAGACATGATTTCACAGCACACAAACTAAAAAATATAATTAAAAGAAAAATTGCAACATGTGACACCTGCCAAAAGGACAAGCATTCTGTCAAAAAACTGAATAGCGAAATGACACCTATTTTAACAAATAAACCAAATGAGTTGTTGTCAATTGATTTTTATGGGCCATTGCCGACGTCAAAAGGAGGCGCCAAATACATCCTTACAACGATAGATGCCTTTAGCAAATTCGTAGTGATGTACCCGATAAGAAAAGCCACAACAACAACAACAATAAATAAAATATTTAAAGATTATATACCTAAATATGGAAGGCCAGAGAAAATCATGTGCGACCATGGCACCCAATTTACAAGTAAAACATGGAAAAAAAAATTAGACGAAGAAAAAATACAACTAATCTTCTCATCCATACGTCACCCTCAAAGCAATATAGTTGAAAGAATACATAGAGAGCTGGGAAGATTTTTTCGAACTCTAGTAAAAAATCAACATAACACGTGGACAGAGTATCTCGAAAAAATTCAAATCATTATGAATGAAACTTATCATGAAACAATAGAACAAACCCCAATAGAATTACATCTAAACAGACAACCCGAGAAGATATGGAAAAAATGGATAAACACGGAAAATAACAGTACGAGAAAAAATTACCAAGAAAAAAATCTATATTGCAAAAGAAAAAATGAGAAGAAAATTAATATCACGCGCCAAAAGAAGAAATGAGGGAACCAAACATTTTCAATTTAAAATCGGCGACCTGGTACTGGTTAAAGCCATAAATAATGCAAAAGCCGAAAATAAACAAATCGCGAAATTTTTCAGCGTGTATGAAGGTCCATATAAAGTCATAAAAGTCGTGGCAAATGACACATACATATTAGCACACGAAGATGGAAAGGAAAGGGGTATGTTCCATTTAAGTAATATTAAACCCTACCTTGCTCCAGAGGACACGAGTGACACGAAATCAAAACAATAGAACAAGGATATATAAAGGCGGCAACGGCCTAGCCTTGCACAACACGTGAATTAGCCAAAGCTGAATAACGCCACCCATCAGTTCAAAATTTTGCAATATAAAATGGAAAAGGGAACGTACTACGAGCAATTTGCCGAGTGTGACACCGCACAACAAACGGGGAAAATAACGGTCTACCATCCGAAAAAACTACACTGGAAGAAACAGATAATGGGGCGAGCGTCACGATACGTACCAGCACCGCGGCATAGACGATACCAGCCGGGTATGGGCACGCAAACGGAACGCGTGAAGACGTGTAATAAATGGACGCAGACAGGTTCAAGCACGAGAACCGGAAAATTTCAAAAACATATAAACTGGAAACGCATCACGGAGTCGGAGAATCTATACCATCCAACCCCAATTAACGCATTTAGAGAAGACGAGACACACGATACCAAAATGAGGAAATATCAAGAATGGATGAGAAAGGCAGAGGAAGAAGAGCAAGCCACGAGATCCGCGATTGCTGAATTGGAAGAAAAAATAAAACAAATTATCGAGGAAAAAGAGAGAGAAGAACACCAAGAGAGAACAGAACAGCAGACATTCGAACAGTGGCTGCAGGGAGAGCTCAACGTACAGTTCGAATGAACAACCAAGTCAAACGATCAGTAAAAACACAGTGACTTTAAAATTTTAAATTTAACATTTAAAAAAAAAAAAAAAAAAAAAAAAACTTTATGAACGAAGGTATTATTTAAAATATAGTATAATTAAAGAGTGTAAATGTCTAAGTATATAAAATGCTGTAGAAAATAAAAAGCCATTATCAACCAAAAAAAAAAAAAAACTCTTGTGTATTAATTGAAATTTAATTTTATTATAATTTTAAGTTAATTTTGTATATAGTAAAATAAATATGTATTTTCCTTGTTCCGATTATGTTTTTGTTATGTAAGATTAGTATCTAAGAAATCGAGTCAAAAAAAAAAAAAAAAAAAAAAAAAAAAAAAAAAAAAAAAAAAAAAAAGTAAACATGGATCAGACAAAGCTTTCCAAAAAAAAAAAAAAAAAAAAAAAAAAAAAAAAAAAAAAAAAAAAAAAAAAACATTTGAAGAATTGAAATAAAATTTTAAATTCAATTAAGAAAATAAAATTTGGATCTAAATTTAAAATTTTATTTCGGGGGGCAATGTAACCTCAGTATCTGGTTATAAGAAAAAATTAAAATAAACAATTTTATATATGTTAATAAATATAGAAAAATTTATATAAATAAAATCTACAATATTATAAGCAAAATTAGAAATAAGAAACAATTATAAAATAGAGCGATAGGATTAAGAAATTGAAATGTAACATAAATTACGAATAAATTCAATACCGCGAAACAACAAGGGCATTGAATTTCAAGGTCGCTACAATCGGCGTATATTCTATATTATACTAGTTAGACTAATGAGAAATCAAAGTAAAGTTTAAACATAAAAAAGTAACAGAAAAAAGGTGAACACCGAAATAATCTCATATAGAATAACAAATAACACATTGGACAAACAAATAGAAAAAAGAAAAAATGTAAAATTTGAATTAGGAAAAAAGTTATTACACATAGAAGCTCATAGAACATTTGTACCTCGAGAGAGTCAAAATTCTATGATGTTCCATGAGGTTTACTGGATGAATAAAAAACAGAATAACAATAGATTTTATAAAAATACATAGATAAAGAGAGTGCACATATCGTGACTGAAAAAACAATCAATGAAATAAATTATTTGTACATAAAAAGTGAAAAAGAAAATTTAAAAAACTTGTAAACAATAAAAAAGGCTCGAAATTTGCGAAAATCACGATATTGTTATACATGTAACGACGCAACTACATCTCAGCTAGAAAATAAGAAAAAAACATTCTCGAAAATATTATAAACTATTAAATAATTGACCATAGAAGCCCATAGAACTTTGCCTCAATCAAGGAGCGGCGAGAGTATATAAAGCCGAGTTCGACAAGGCAGAGGACACTTGATTTCAGACTATCAAAGAAGACAGTCATAGATTAAGCTTAGCCAATGTAAGAATCATTCGTAATAAATTTTAAATTTAACATTTAAACTGATTTTATTTTCTTATAAATGTGTGAAATCAAGGCAAAATAACAAGAGATTTACAAAACCTCCAGTCGATGGCATTTTGCAAGTGCTGCAGATGCCTAAGTATTGGTAACATTGTAAATTTCATACTCAAGGGTTTTATCCTTTTTTAAAAGAGATAAGATTCTTGAGTAAACCGAAGACTTTTGGGTACATCGACACTGTGTTCGAGTGCACCGGGGTCGGGTGTTAAAATATTAAAAAATAAAAAATTAAAAAGAATAAACCGCACACGATTTCCACTATCGAATGAGTGTGGCTGGTTTAAACACCTATGTATTAGTCTGCTGGGATAATGCATTCTCTAGCAAGTACATAGGTATAGTCTTCCTGAACGTTAAACTCTTTAAAGGCCAAACGTAAACATTGGCCGGTCAACGACCCTCGCGGCGTCTCTCTCTTAGATGTCACGCAGTGTCGTATGATTTAAAATTTTTGTATTTAACTGAAATAAAACTGAAACGCCGGAAAAACACTTGTCTCGGAATTTAATTTATAAAACACACAATTGTTAAAAAGAACACAAATAGGATCTTGGTTGATCATGGATAAAATTTAAATTGTTAGCTTCTTTAAATTCGATTCAGATAAAAACACACACACACACACACACACACACACACACGGGAAATGTCAACGAAATCGGGGTTCAGCACTCGAACGTGGACACATAAAATAAATAAAATTATAATACAAATGAATTAACATACGCTTTTGTTAATTTTGTTATAACGTGAGAATTCGACACGTTACAGTATATAATTTCTTGGTACATAAGAGATCTATAAAAAAATTGGCGTCGACAAAAGCAGTCCGGAACTTACTCTCCAGAGGGATGGAAAGTCACAATTTTTTGAGAAAAATCTGACAACTCTCCTAATACCGTTGGCACAAAAATTAAAAATATATATGATTTCTTGGAACATAACGAACCTATAAAAAAATTGGCGTTGAAGAAAGCGCTCCGGAACTTACCCTCCAGGGGAGATGAAAAGACAAATGTCTCGAAAAAAAATCTGACAACTTTCCTAATACCGTTGGCACAAAAATAACAAGCGTTTATAATTTCTTAGAACATAAGAAACCTATAAAAAAATTCGCGTTGAAAAAAGTGCTCCAAAACTTACCCTTCTTGAGGAAGAAAAGACATAATTCTCGAAAAAAAAATCTGACAACTCTTCTATTACCGTTTGCACAAAAATAAAAAGTGCATTCGATTTCTTGGTATATAATCTATACGTCGACCGAACGGACCAGATCTTTCCCTTTAGGAGAATCAAATAAATGCCAAATTTCCTTTTCGTATCCTAATGCTGCTTAGGTATATTATTTTTTATAAAATTTTTTTTCGTTAGAACGTATTTATTAACTTTTTTAAATAACTTTTTTAATTGGATGTTGTTATTAACGATCCTTATTTAAATCTGCTTTAAAATCTAAGTACTGAAAGAAAGTTCTTGTATTCGTCAATATGTAAAGTAAAATTCAAGTTTTTGAAAAAAAACTGTTGTTATAATATAAATTTTTGAAAAATGTTTAGCTTGTCTTCAAACTCGTTATAACTTCACTAGTATATAATACTTTTTAATTTAAAATAAGACTAATCTTTTTTTATTGATTTACTTATTATAATATTCTTTTCAATTCAGCGTTTCTATTAAATAATATGTTACGTCCCGTTATATTTTGTCCGATTTAAAAAAATGTTTTCTTTTACTTCGAAAATTTTAAAGCAAGCCCAAAAGAAAATCTCAGATACGGTTCCTCTAAAATATTTGTTTATCTTGTCCACATGTGCGCCAAGTGCTTGAGAATAAAAAGAGATAAATGATAGCGTACGCGCAGTTCAAAAATATAAGCGTTATAAGTATGAAATTTTTTTGTTATACAATAAACGTAATCGCTTGAGCCACCCGTAATTAACAATAATATATCAACAAAATTCTAAATCCAACAATATACCTGCGCGCTGCTTATTTTATTGCTCTAAAAGGTTCATAGTAAAATTATCATGCGACTTTTTCATTTTGTATTTTAATCTCGTCTTTGTATTTTATTTTTGTTTCACTTCTTCTCGTAATTAAGCCAAAAGGCAGCGAAATTAATATTATATAAAAGATCTTTGTTAATAAATTTGATTTTCAATTATATAAGCAATCGAATATGTTAATATATAATTCTATTATCATTATTGTATTTAATATTATTAATTGTATTAGTTTTTATAAATATAATTATATAAGTTTCATAATTAATAAATTATTGTAAATGTGAAATAGGAAGAAAGCTGACAGTTTACCAACGAGAGCGACAGAGACCGGCAGATGCTGCTGCCTCTCTTCTCTTTCTCTCTCACACCATATACGCTCTCCATCGCACGATGCACTTTCTCTCTCTTTCACATAAAATGCGTAGGCGGAGGCGTAACTTCTTCCCGCGACTGTAACCCTTCTATGTCTTACACAATGCTACAAAGGTCAAGGGTAAGGCCGAGGAAATGTCCTTATTGGCTCAAACTATTCTCGCCGCTTTTCCAGCCGCCGAAAAACTCGCGGTCTAGCGGGTATAAAAGCCGGTGCATCGATGCATTCGACGGCTTTTCTTGAGGAAAACTCCAAGAGCACGACTCAGAGTGACCTCGAAGCCCTGCTACTTCTAATTTCTAATTTTTCTATATTCGAACTCTTGCTATATTACGTATAAATCCTACTATATTCAAACTCATGCTATATTATGTATAAATCCTACTATATCCGAACTCTTGCTATATTACGTACAAAAATTTTTCTATATTCAAGCTTTTATAATATTCAAACCTTGCGACTCAAAACTTGTATAACCAATCGTATTAAAATTATTATTTGAGAGATCTAATTAAACGTAAGATTTGATATAAAACTATCTTTTTATTTCTTATACCTCTCATCTAATTAAAGTCTGAACCTACCTACATCGCCATCTCCCAATATTTCCTAGTATCGAAAGAGTGTGTGGCGTCGGAAAGGTGAGACTGTGCTAAAGTCGACCTCTCGAGCAGCTGGTAACGCTTTCGATTTCTCCCATCAAAGGAGTGTGTGGCGTCGGAAAGGTGAGACTGTGCTAAAGTCGACCTCCCGAGCAGCTGGTAACGCTTTCGATTTCTCCCATCAAAGGAGTGCGTGGCGTCAGAAAGGTGAGACTGTGCTAAAGCCGACCTCCCAAGCAGCTGGTAACGCTTTCGAACATCCGCTATTCCCTCTTTATGGCATGCATTACTAACTCTAACGATTTAACCATCCTTAAACCGTAAATGAGCGTTTACGGAAAATCTAGATAAGATAAGGTAGAGTAATAAAACCTTAGCCTACGTATTTAAAAGAAAACGCACTGCGAAGAAAAACTTAATATATAAGGAGGAAATTTAAAAATTATCTTTAGTTCGTTTCGAGTTTTCAAACAAGCGAATTCCAAAAAATAGTTCGCAGAAGCCACCCGCGCTAGTATCGAAAGATAGGCGCAAACGGCAGCATCAACATGCGGTTGATAAAATTAAAATCGCGAGTTCAAAGAGCGATAACATTATTATTACCGCCACCCTTACAAATAATTGATTTATAATACCTGAATATGACGTCATTGCGCAGAAATAATAATTAATTAACGTTTGTATTTTGTTGACACTTTTTTTGGAAATATTTTTATTTTATTTAAAATAAATAATTAAAGAATTTTAAATTTACAAAGCACGCACCAAACTTGTATTTGAAACTTCAATAAAATAATAGGACTATTATTATTTGCTAATTTTAAAAGTTTTTTTCAAATTAAAATTATATTAAAAACTTCAATTGGATAAAAGAAGTAATTTTTTATAGCATTTGATAATATAGTAATTTCTAAAATATTTAAATATTATTGAATTTTTTAATTAATTCAATAAGAATTAGAATTTGAGAAACTCAAATTAATTTTATAATTACTCTTTTAACAGTGTGATTTTATACTTTTCTACGTGTTGTTTACATACGTGGTTAATTATATCGAAATGGAGTGAAAAGCAATACACTCAGTCATACGGCCAATACACACACAAACATAGCGTTGTGCGCGTTACCATCTCTACTGACAGCGAAGCGCAGTGGAGAGGGAATCGCGGCCTGCAGGCCAGGCTACGCACGCAAGCGCGCGCACGAACATACGGGCACGCGTATACGTATATTGTATAGGCAACGTCGCGAATTTTTTACGAGTATCGCCACATTCGAACTTCTATCTTCGAATTTCACTTCCAAGCGCAGTGGCGCGCTTGCTTGAATGTATCGTGCGTGCTATTTTTTCGTCAGCGTATTACATGACATCGGAAATACATAAGAACGCGCGCCGAATTACGTATTCTTTGCCCTTGCGTGTATACACACACATATATATATATATATATATATATATATATTTATATTTATATAGACACTCACTTGCCATAATAAGGCAATTTTTTAATGAAACGAAATAAATAAAGAAATGACTTTTTTTCTTATTGTAAAATTTTATTTTTACTTATTGTAACAAATACATAACGTGAAAAGTAATAAAATTCTATTGCAAAATAATTTTCAATTTTTTTAGAATTTTTTTGTATATGAAGACTATTTAAATTTTTTATAATTGATTAGATCAGTTTTAGAAATGGTTAATAAAAATTTTAATATAATATTCTATTTCAATTAAAAATATGAACAACTTTTTAAACATTATAAAATATGTCAATTTCATGTTTACTGATTTCTCTTTGACACTAAAAATGTATTTGTCGCTTGAATAAAAAATTTTTTCATATACAATTCAATTATCTTTAAAAATTTGATGATAATAAATTTTTATGTTTGAATATTGAATAGTCATTTTCTTTTAATATGTTTAAAATATATTTCAAGTTAAATTTATTAAAATCATTAAATTGAAATATTCTTGTACGTTGATAAAAATTATTTTTACGCCATAACAAATTTTTCTATTATTTTACATTTAAAAGTTTCTTATGAAATTATTAAAAGAATTTTGATGTATTTTAATTATTATGCATTATATTATTTTACTTAAAATTATTTGTATAAAAATAGAAATTTGGATTTCACAGGCAAGAACTATAGTCTTTTTAAATAATATGCATAATTTAAATGACATTTTATATCTTAAAATTCAGTTACGAGGGCAGTCCCACAAGTACCCGATCCGACAAAGAAAACAGTAAAAAAATTGCGAAAATGTTTTTTATTTTTCAACATATTCTCCTTTCAGTTCGATACACTTTTTCCAACGATGTTCAATAGCTTCGATTCCCGCTTTATAGTAGGAAGCGTCAAGCTCCTCAAAATACCTATTAACCACAGACTCTACCTCTTCATTGTTGGCAAATCCTTTGCCGCCGAGCCATTTTTCAAATTCGGAAAAAGAAAATAATCCGAGGGAGCCAGATCTGGCAAATAGGGTGCGTGAGGAAGCAATTCGAACTTCAACTCATTGATTTTAGCCATCGCAATGACGCACGTGTGGACTGGTGCGTTGTCGTTATGAAACAAAACTTTCTTTTTCGGCAGATGGGGCCGTTTTATCTTGATTTCATCACTCAAACGCTGCAATAAGGCTGCATAATATACGCCGTTGATTGTTTTTCCTTTTTCGAGATAATCAATAAATATTATTCCACGCGCATCCCAGAAAACGGATACCATGACCTTGCCAGCTGACTGAACTGTCTTTGCTTTCTTTGGAGCCGGTTCTCCCTTTTTAGTCCACTGCTTTGACTGCTCCTTGGTCTCAGGTATAAAATGATGGACCCATGTTTCGTCCATGGTTATGAATCGACGCAAAAACTCGGCTTTATTGCTGCGAAACATTGTCAAACACTCGATGGAAACATCCTCACGTTGCTGTTTGTGCTCCATTGTGAGCAAACGCGGGACCCATCTTGCGCACAGCTTTCTCATGTCCAAATTTTCGGTCAAAATGCGATGCACAGCACTTCTTGAAATGCCTGCCATGTCTGCTATCTCGCGCACTTTTAGTCGCCGGTCATCCAATACCATTTTGTGGATTTCCTTCACATTTTCTGACGTAGTGACCTCACTTGGTCGACCACTGCGGTGTTCATCTTGGCAGCTCGTACGACCTCGCTTAAACTCAGCTACCCAATATTTGACCGTTGTAAACGAAGGAGCAGACTTCCCCAGAGTAGAATCCAACTCGGCTTTGATATCGGTTGGACTTAGACCTCTCAAATGAAAGTATTGTATCACATAACGATGCCCGATTTTTTCCATATTTACAAATTCGCTGAGAGCGTTCACTTTGGATGTCTGTAAAAGAATAATAATAAACGTACCGATATGAATTTTCCACATTAAGTTTTTGAAAGGTGGTCTTGTTAATCGCAGTAATTGTTTTTTTAAAACTACCTGTATTCATAAGTCAGGTCGGGTACTTTTGGGATCACCCTCGTATTTTTGTTAAATAATATCGTTGATATATATTCAGAAGTGTATTAAATAAAAATATTTTAAGATAATTCAATTGTATATAAAATAGTTTTTGATTTAAGTAATAAATGCATTTTCAATGTCAAAGAGTTATCACTTAAAAATTAATTGTCATATTTTTAAATGTTAAAGCTGTCAATATTTTTAATTGAAATGCCATATCATATTAAAATTTCTCTTAACAATTTATAAAACTGTTCTGATCAATAATAAAATATATACGAGGGCGGTTCAAATATGATGGAGACAAACGCTGTAGATGGCGCGCATGTATGTTTTAAAGGTCGTAGCTTTAGTATGTGATAGCTGGATCCCTTACGAACAGTGTGGCATATTTTTCGTCGGAAGTGCATGTTTCACGCGCGTGGTACGACCATGAGTGAACGTCAAGTGCCGACCGCCGTTGCGCAACGTATTATCATTCGTTTTTTAGTGTGGGAAGGCGGTAAAAACACGGAAATTTTTCTACGTATGCGAAATCAGTTCGTTAGTGAGTGCCTGAGTAGGGCTGCTGTGTTCAAATGGGCCAAAGCATTCAAGGATGGTCACGAAACCGTCGAGAATGAGCCGCATGATCGTCGACCGCGAACCAGCATCACACCAGACAACATTTGCCGCGTAGAACAACATATTTTGGAGGACTGTAGGATGAATGTTCGAGACACTTCGGCTGAACTAGGTATCAGTATTGGTAGTGTAGAGTCTAACATCCACGAAAACCTTCAATATCGCAAAATAACGGCGCGAGGGGTTTCTAAACTGTTGAACTTCGAGCAAAAATTCACGCGGTTGGAAGTTTGTCGTCGCTTGCTGACACGATACGAGGTGGAGGGAGACGGTTTTTTAACGCGATCTTCACTACAGACGAGACATGGGTACACTATTACACTCCCAAAAGCAAGGTGTTGTCTAAAGAGTGGAGGAAGAAGGAGGAAGGAGCGCCAGTCAAAGCGAAGACAACCAGATCCGCGGGTAAGGTTATGTGTACTGTGTTCTGGGACCGGCGGGGCGTGCTGTACGTCGATTTTCTGCGCATCCAACGTTCCATCAATGCTGCATACTACCCTAACCTTCTGAAAACGCACGTGAAACCCGCTTATCGCTCGAAACGGAGGAGCATTCCAGCACGAAATGTGATTCTTCTCCAGGATAACGCACGCCCTCATACCGCGCGTCTCACGCTTGATACAATATCGAAAACGGGGTGGGAGGTACTGGAACACCCCACCCTCTCTACAGTCCCGATTTATCACCCAGCGACTACCACATGTTTGGACCACTGAAAGAAGCCCTCAGAGGTCAAAGATTCAACACCGACGACGAGGTAGAAGAGTCCGTGCGCACATGGCTGTCCGAGTTGCCCAAGGAATACTTCGATACCAGCATAAATAGCTTCCGGAAAGGTGGACAAAATGCGTAACTTGTAAGGGGAAGTATCTAGAAAAACTGTAAATTTTTGTAAATTTTTTCGGTAGTAAATAAACGTGAAAGAGCATTTGTCTCGATCATATTTGAACCGCCCTCGTAAATAGTTTTTATATAAAAAGAAATTTCAAATAAATCAAAATTAATTTTGTAATAGTATTTTATTACTTTCCACGTTATTTATTATAATAAATAAAAGATTAATTTCCCAATAAAAAAAGTCAATTTTCCATTAATTATTACATTAAAAAATAGCAATTTTATGGCAAGTAAATGTTATTAAAATTAATAGAATAAACAGAAATTAAATATTTGCTAGTCTGTATGAGTACTTTTGTGGTCTATGTATTTAATTTTTTACATTAACAGATTTTTTATTAACTGCATAAAAATATTTTTGGAATGAATTTTACAGATTATAAATAAATTAAACAATTGCTGTAATGGTTTTGAATAATAATAAAAACGATTTTAGTACTTTTAGAATATTCTGATATACATTCTGTCAAAAAAGTACCGGGAATTGTCGATTTAAATCTGGCGGCGCAATTCAAGCAGGTAAATTTTTTTTCTAGGTTGGTACAACTGTCCTTAATGACTATGCCAAGTTTGAGCGGAATCTGTTAACGAGTGTGTTGACAGTAGCTGGTTAAGTCAGTCGATGTCAATAGTGCGTGCCGATTTTTTACAATGGGTGATTACGTTGAACAAAGAATTCGTCTAAAATTTTGTGTTGCGAATGAAATTTCGTGTGCCGATGCATTGAAAATGTTGCAAAAGGCTTTTGGTGATAAAGCACTATCGAAAACCCGTGCGTATGAGTGGTACAAAGCCTTCAAGGAGGGTCGTGAAGTCGTCGAAGACTTGCCTCGTTCCAGACGCCCATCGAAGGCTTCGACCGCAGGTAACGTCGATGAAATTAAGGAAATGGTGCTTGAAAACCGTCATACCAGCTTGAGAGAGATAGCACATGAACTTGAGATATCCCACGAGTCCACACGTACGATTTTAATTGATATTATGGGCATGAGAAAGGTGGCCGCAAGATTCGTTCCAAAAGAGCTTAATTTTCTTCAAAAACGCTATTGCGAACAGGTCGCTTCGGACATGCTGGATCGCGCCAATTCCGATCCCGCATTCATGGAATGCATCATAACTGGTGACGAAACGTAGGTGTACGAGTACGATATGCAAACAAGCCAGCAAGCATCGGAATGGGTGGAAAAAACGAGCCGATACCGAAAAAACCATGCCAAAGCCACTCAAAAGTGAAGGTGATGCTCATTGTTTTCTTCGATATCCGTGGCGTGGTGCACTACGAACTCGTTCCAGAGGGTCAGACGGTAAACAAAGAGTATTACCTTGGCGTTATGAAAAGTTTGCGTGAGCGTATCCGTAAGAAGCGGCCAAATTTGTGGACGAACAACTCGTGGATTTTGCACGACGATAACGCGCCGTCTCACCGAGCTACGATTGTGACCGACTTTCTCGCCAAAAACCCAACGGACATGCTTGAGCAACCACCGTATTCGCCGGATTTGGCTCCCTGTGACTTTTTCCTCTTCCCAAAACTTAAATTGCCGCTCCGTGGCACCCGTTTTCAGTCGATTGAAGCCATAAAACAAAATTCAGCGCGCGAGCTAAAGGCCATCCCGGAAAGCGCCTATAAATGTTTTGATGATTGGAAGTGCCGTTGGCATAGATGTATCGGAGCAAATAGAGCCTATTTTGAAGGCGACCCAATAAATTTTGATTATTAAACGTAAAAATGTGGTTTTAATTTAAAATTCCTGATACTTCTTTGACAGACATTATTTAAGCCTTAGCGCTCCGCACGTTTTTATACTAAATGACGGACGGCTCCGTGGCGGAGCCAACGGAGCGCTAAGGGTTAACTAATTTTTTTTTTATTAATTTTCATCAAGAAGATTATTATGAATTATTATTCATCGAGAATGGGAATATGAAAAATATGAAATTATATAAACATTTTTATACTATATATATTGTAAAATTCACAAGTGTTATTAAACAATTAATTTAGTCTATTAGTTGTTTCTTCTATCATCAAATTAAATGGATAAATTATTGATGGTATCTACATTTTATATGTTGTAACAGGGGTAATTTGGTTACGGCCCGTTAGCAACACAGGACCTTCCTCTGGTCTTGCTTTATCTATCATGTGTGAGGGGCCTTGCCTAGGGCCCCGCTACCGGTGTTGCTCCCAATAGGCTCGGCTGCTCAGTTTTTGTGCTAATGCTAGATTGGCACACCCGCGGAGGCGGCGATATCCAGGATAGGGAAGCTGTAGGGAAGTAAAATAAGAAAAGAGGCACCGGCTCAATGCTAAAGGCTTATTAGAAAACCAACAAAATAATACAAAATGTAATAATTATTGCGGAGAGGTCCCTTGTGAGTGAAGAGCATCTAGTATTGGCTCACGCGCAATACTAATTCATGAGGTGCGAACTGCGCATGCGCACCCTCTTCGATTCGCGCGGCTACACATACACGTGTAGTCTATGGACGTCGGATATAGAGAGAGCAGTTCTCTCCCTATACCGACGTAGTCTATGACTGCTCGAGTGAGAGCGTTTCTCTCACTCGACTATGCAGTCTATGGTTGAGCGAGAGAGCTCGTTTCTCTCGCTCAACTACGTGCTTAATGATTGTACGGGTGAGAGTGGCTTTCTCTCACTCGTACTCATATTCTATGATTGTGCGAGAGAGAGATCGATCCTCTCACTCGCACGGCCTATCCGAATTAGAGCTACGCGGTCTCGCGCGTACGCTCTTCTATATCTATATATGCCTGACGCGATCGCACACGCGTCAGGAAACTAAATATAATTATTTGCGGGCTACTTTACAGCTACCTAAGTGGCCACTTACTTTTTACGAATCGACAGGTCGTCCTCTCGCTATCTGCAGCAGGTGTACGGCAAAAACTCATTGTAAAATCTCGTGAAAATCTGAGCGCGTGCGGCACGTCGAACCGGCAGAACGAGAAGAAGAGTTGAGGGGAGGGCTCCCCCTTTCCTTCTCGCCTGTCGGTTTTCCCGCGTAGCGCCATCGATCAAGCATCGATGGCGCCGCGTTTCGGTACGCCGCGGCTTCTCGTGCTTTTTCCCGCGTAGCGCTATCGATTCCTTGATCGATAGCGCCACGGTTAGTTACGCCGCGAACTCTGTCCTATCGCATATGGCAGGTAACCTAACCTCTATAAGCCACCTGTCATAATGTTATTATAAATAACATATAAAAAAAAAGAAAAGGCATGGTGTCGAAACTGTTCTCTTATTCTTCTTAAAGTCAAATTTAAATTATATATATTTTATGAATTTAATATTATTCTCGTAATTAAAAAAAAAAATTACGTAATTCAGATAATTATTATTTGAGATATAACAGTTTAAACATTTTACTCCTCCTTTTTCTAAAGATAAAATATTTAAAAAAAAAATTATTAATTTTTTTCAAATATAACTTTTTAAAAAATTATTATTTTAAGCTGATATTTGGCATGATATTTTACTTTGATATAAACTAAAAGTTAACAAATTTTCCAAAAAAAAAAAAAAAAAAAAAAAATCGACTCCGAAAAATAATAAGAATTTATAGGAACATCCCACATGTTGTTTACATACATGGTTAAGTATATCGAAATATCGAGTGCAGAGCAATACACCCAGCCATACGGCCAATACACACACAAATGTAGCAATGTGCGCGTTACTATCTCTACTTACAGCAAAGTGCAGTGGAGAGGGAAGCGCTGCCTACAGTCCAGGCTACTGACACAAGCGCGCGCACGAAATATACAGGTACGCGTATAGCTGTATATAACAGCTTCGCTTGTTTGAATACATTGTGCGAGCTATGTTTTCGTCAGCGTATCACAAGACATTAGAAAAACAAAAGAACACGCGCCTAAAAACGTATTCTTTACGTATTCTTTACCGTTACGTGTGTGTGTATATATATATATATATATATATATTTATATTGTAACGGAGTTGCGGTTTTAGAGGCAAACCACCACTGGAGCAATTAGCCTTAGGGGACGCGCAATTCGTAAAAGGTGCGAATATGATCGCTGCGCCCCCTTTTTGGTCGCTAAAGTCTCGGACAACTTTGCTCCTGGGTCCGGGCACGAGAAGCCGTATTTCGGACCCAACTTATTCGTTGCAACGCCGCGCAAAGGTCGTTGCGCGGCTCGTGTGTCGTCCTCGCCGGCTAGCTGAAGCCTTGGAGAGGGCAGTATTCGGTAGGAAGCTAGAAGTTCCTCGCTGCAGAAAGAAAAGAAGTAAATAATAGAAAAAAGCAACAAAAAAAATAGATAAAATAAAAAAAATAACAAAAAAATATAAATGCTTGGTTTGAAATTGATATAAATAATAAAAATATGAAAAACGTTAATAAGGCAAACAAAAAGGTAAGCAAAAGGAAAGAAATGAAAAATAGCAAAAGAAACAAAATATTATAATAAATAAAATAATTTAACAAAAAAAATGTAAATTAAAACGAAGCGCAGATAAATATATAATAAACAAAACAAAAAAATATTTATAAAAAAGCAATGCACGAGGAATGCAGGTAAAAGATCTGTGCAACGACTGGTCTAGGGCGCGCTATTCCGCACTACTAGGGCTCACGCACGCTAGGTACGATACGAGTGCGAAAGAGAAAGGAACTCTCGCACTACACCTACAGGAGTAAGATAAAAAGATTTCCCTCACTCGCGCGCGCCGTATATGCTGCGAGTGCGAAAGAGAAAGCGACTCTCCCGCACTGCTGCTACTAGAGTGAGAGAGATACCGCTTGAGAGAAGACTACTCTCTCGCACTGAGCCCGTAGGAGTAAGAGAGAAAGCGCTCTCTCACTTGTGCGCGTCGTATCTACTGCGAGTACGAGAGAGAAAGCGACTCTCGTACTGCGCCGTAGGAGTGAGAGAGAAAGCGCTCACCCACTCTTGCGCGCCTAACCCTACGCGAGTGCGAGAGAGAACGCAACTCTTTCGCACTGCTCTTACTAGAGTGAGAAAGAAAGGCCTCTTCTACTCGCGCGCGCCGTATATGCTACGAGTGCGAAAGAGAAAGCGACTCTCCCGCACTGCTGCTACTAGAGTGAGAGAGATACCGCTTTCTCACTCAAACGCGCCTATTCTTACACAGGTGCGAGAGAACGCAACTATCTCGCCCTGACTATACGAGAGTGAGAGAGATGACGCTCTCTCACGCGCATGAACCGCGTAAAACGTATATGCCAAAAAGCGGAGTAACCGGCGGAGGTTACTCCTATGCAAATAAAAAAAATATAGAGTTATGCGCGCCGGTTACGTTTTTAAAAAAAAGTTACGACAAGGCTGGCCAGCCTCGCACGCTCGCAAAAAGAGCCGCTCGGAGCGGGACGCCGATGCCGTCTCGACAAATCGTTGGTGTCGTCGCCTCGACAATACGTCCCTGGAATCTGGTGGCGATGCCCTGCTTGCCGCTAGTTGCGGCTACGCACCTGCACAGGAAACTCACGACCGGAGGCGCACCGACGGCTGTACAAAATAAGGAACGACGCGCAAAAACTGCTTGGACGCGGTAAAGAAAAATTCGCGTCCTTGCAATTAAAATGACGGAAGTTAACTCCTTAAACGCGGGAAGACGCTAGCTTCTCCAGCCTGAATTAGCCAATCTTTTCTATACGGCACACAACTATTCTATATATCGGCGTGTACCGTATTTTCCCGCCTGGGGCTGTCCCGTTACCGAAATTAAACTCGGCTCGCGGACCGCGGAAGCGCGCGAAATATTAACACGCGTGGAGTACGGAGTGTTCTTCGTGACAATATATAAATATATATATATATATATGTGTGTATGTAGACATTCACTTGCTATAAGATTGCTATTTTTCAATAAAACAATAAATGAAAAAATAACTTTTTTTATTAGAAAATTAATCTTTTATTTATTATGTGACAGGCGGCTTATAGAGGCTAAGCCACCTGCCATAGGCGATAGAAAGAGAGTTCGCGGCGCGACGATATGCGGCGCCATCGATCAAGCGATCGATGGCTTGACGCGGGAAAAGCCGCGGCGTACCGAAACGCGGCGCAATCGATGAAGAATCGATAGCGCTACGCGGGAAAACCGATAGGCGAGAGGGGAAGGAGGAGCCCTCCCCTTAAGCCTTCTTCTCGTCCGAGCCGTGGAAAGAGCCGCACGCGTTTCGAGTGATCGGGAAAAGACACAGCGATTTTTGGAGAAGATTTTCCGCAGCGTCTACGCAGATCAGAATAGTTAATCCCGCGAGCAACTATTTGTAGAAGTAAGTGGCCACTCGTTAGCATAATTAGACCGCGAGTAGTTATATTTAATTTTCCTGACGCGTGTGCGATCGCGTCAGGCATATATAGATATAGCAGAGTTACGCGCGAGACCGCGTAACTCAAACTCGATTAGGCCGCGCGAGTGCGAGTGAGAGGATCGATCTCTCTCTCGCACTATCATAGAATAGGCGTACGAGTAAGAGAAAGCCACTCTTACTCGTACAACCGGCGAGCACGCAGTTGAGCGAGAGGAACGAGCTCTCTCGCTCAACCATAGACTACAGCATCGAGTGAGAGGTAGAGCCGCTCTCACTCGAGCAACCACGAACTACGGCAGTATAGAGGGGGAACTGCTCTCTCTATATCTGCCGTACATAAACTACACGTGTGTGTAGCTGCGCGAAGCGAAGAGGGTGCGCATGCGCAGTGCGCACCTTGAGAATTAGTATTGCGCGTGAGGCAATACTAATTGCTCTTCGCAATAATCGACCTCTCGGGGATAATTCGTTCCGTTGGCTGTGTAATTGTTGTTTTTATTTTGATTAAATTAACTATTTGGCACAAAGCTGGTACGTTTCTTCTTTCATCTCCCTTCTAGCGTCCCTATCCCGAATACCGCCGCCTCCGCGGGTGTGCCAACCGATCGTTGGCACACATACTGAGCAGCCGAGCCCGGTGGGAGCTGCACCGGCCGCGGGGCCTGAGGCAAGGCCCCTCACACACGAGATTAAAGCAGGACCAGAAGAAGGTTCTGCGTTGCTAACGGGCGTAAAGAAATTTGCCCCGTTACAATTATAATAAATAACGTGAAAAGTAATAAAATACCATTACAAAATTAATTTTAATTTAATTAAAATTTTTTTTCATATAAAAACTATTTATATATTTTATTATTGATCAGAACAGTTTTATAAATTGTTAATAGAAATTGTAATATAATATGGCATAATTAAAAATAATAACAGCTTTAACATTTAAAAATATGACAATTAATTGTTAAGTGATAACTCTTTGACATTGAAAATGCATTTATTACTTAAATCAAAAACTATTTTATATACAATCAAATTATCTTAAAATATTTTTATTTAATACACTTCTGAATATATATCAACGATATCATTTAACAAAAATAACTTAATTTTTAAATATAAAATGTCATTTAAATTATGCATATTAATTGAAAAGACTATAGTTCTTACCTGTAAGATCCAAATTTCTATTTTTATACAAATAATTCTAAGTAAAATAATATAATGCATAATAATTCAAATAAATTAAAATTCTTTTAATAATTTCATAATAAACTTTTAAATGTAAAATAATAGAAAAATTTGTTATGGCGTAAAAATAATTTTTATCAAAGTACAAGTGTAACGTCGGGATGTCGTACAACTGCGTTTTAAAATAACGCGGACTGCATTCGTCTTTTTGAGCCTAAGTGCCAAGACTTACGGGCTCGGGACGGCGGAGGAAATAAAATCGTAAGAGTTTTTTTTGGATACAGATGAAGTTCAGGACTGGACAACCGTACAGGCCGACGTTGGCCTACATGTTGTCCTGGAAAAGGACCTAATAAGTGATTAATGGAGAGAGATAGTTAGCCGATCTTGGCTAATAATATCTCTTTGGAAAAAGAAAGAAAAGAAAAAATAAAAATATTTAAGCCAACTTACTCTTTATTGACGTAACTGGAGTTGGTGTAAAAAGAAAAATCCTCTTTCTCTCTTCCTTCTTCCTGGTGGAAAACTGGATGAGTCCTGATTAACGAAGTGCGAAAAAGAAGTCTCGATGAAAAAAATTTTATCTTAAATTACGAAGCGCGAAAAAGAAGTTTGTATGAAAAAAAAAATTTATCTCTAATATTAAAAATAAAACAAGGAAGTCTGTATGCAAAATTAAAACTTGAAAAATTAAGACTTGAAAAATTAGATCTTAAATACGGAAGCGCGAAAAAAAGAAGTCTCGAGTCTGTCTCCGCGTGTAGATCCTCGCCTTTTTATGCACTTGTGCAGAGACTTCTCTGGGCCAATCCAATTGCTCGAAATTAGCGCAGGGTGGACGCTACTGCTCTATCTTAAAGGTGTTACGGTTGAGTGGGAAAGCGAGAATTAGAGAGAGAGAGAATGATTCCTTTTTGCATAATTTTTATACATTTTCTTTATCTATTATTTATTGCAGAAATACATTAAATTTAATTACATGATTGTGTTTTATTTAAAATTTAATGCGTATTACAAAAAAAAAAAAAAAAACGAAGTTGTCACATTTTTACGCATTAAATCTATACTGGTTACTAAATAAAAAAAAATTATTTAAATTAATGAAAAATTATTGTTACCCAGGACACGTGTGGTATCCGTGGGTTAGTAAAATAATAATAAGATATAATTTATGATTATCGAACGGTAGAAAAGAGAAATAATTGAAGAAATAGTAATTTACATAATTATTCTTTATAAGTTACAAATTTGGTTAAATTCGTAGGTAATTGTTTCGGACTGCCGGAAAAGTAATTAATTGTTCGATGTTATTTTTTTATATAATTATTTCGTTAGGGGCCTAAAAACAAATGATTATTGCGCACTAAAAATTATTATCGCAAATTGGAATTAAAATATCGCAAAACGTAATTGATAATACATTAATGATTAAGGAGTTACCCCCAGTTGTAGCTCAACAAAAAAGGCCTTTTTCATGAATTTTTTTAAAGAAAACTACAAAACTTTTTTAAACGATTATTATATCATCTTAAAGAATACATCTTGAAGAACTTTCAGTAATTTTTTTATTGCAAAATATTACATTGTTAAGTGGCAAATGGCCGCCAATGAAATAGTGTTTTTATTTATACGGTTTGCGATGACCAACATTGCGGCGAAGTGAATCATTTGAAACAAAAAATGTGGATAGATTTAGTTAAATATAAGTATAAACTAGTCTTTAATCAAAGGATTTAAAAAAATATTCATTTTTCACAAAATGGCGGACAGTCAAAGTTAATGGTTCGATTTTAACGAAAAAATCGAACGATTAAAGACTACATTTTTATGTATTAAATAAGCCTGCAAAATTTCAAGAAGATCGGTTCATTAGTGTTTGAGTAATCTTGGTCACCGACTTCAAAAATGCCATTTCGAGAAAAACGCGTTTAAAGTTTTAATTGCCGGTTGTTTACACAACGGATTCTTCTCTTTCAACGCTCATATCTCAGTCAATTTTGTTCGGATCGACTTGAAATTTCCAGGTCATATTCTCAGATAATTATACTTCAAGAAAATGCAATTAACAAAAAATCGATTTTTTCAAAGTCGCAAGTGGGGGTAACCCGTTAATGCAATGTGGTTTGTAAGGTTTCGTTATAGAAGGGAATGAAACAGAAAATTAATAGAAAAATGGTTATGGCAAACTAAAATATTTAATGGTATAATTTGTCCTCACGCGGAAGGATAGAGTTAAAGTTACTTATAAAAAAAAAATAATGTATATGTGAAAATATATTAGCTAATATATTAACTAATCGTTAATATATTATAATTATTTTTATTATTTTTTTATCGTTAGGACAACAACAAAAAATTACAATAGTGAAATTAATATAAAGAAATTAAAGGTAAATATAGGCGCAGCGTTATTATCAATAATCTGGGTGCAATTCCGAGCTCATTGGTATTATTCAAATCAATTATTTAAATTTGTGCAACAGAAAATTTTTTGGGAGAGTGTACCTGTAATAAAAATTATTCAGCGCTTTGCGTGTTTTCTAATTATAGAAAAATTAATGAGAAATATAGGCGCAGCGTTATCATCAATAATCTACGTATAATTCCAAGCTTGCCGGTATTATTTAAATTAATTATTAAATTTGTGCGAATTGGGAAATTTTTGCGAAGAGTGTACCTAAAAAAATTTTATTCGGCGTTTTGCGTGAGAACAAGAATAATATGATTCCGCGACACCTCTGATTGCGGCGGAGGCGCTCTTTTTCCTATTGCTTAGCAAAAAGTACAATTTCGACGATTTGGAAGTAAAACAATGTAGTAATTAAAATATTTATGCGAGCAAAAAAAAAATTATGACTATTTTTATTAATAAATTTATTTAAAAAAAAAGAAAAAGACATGATCAGGCCATTTTGTATTATATCTATTCATATTTTTTTTAAACATGATTCATATATGCGTATATATATTTTAAAGTATAATAATAAAAAATAATAACAATGCGTTATAAGCTTAATTTAAATTAAGATTTAAATATTAACGATTGTAGCTATTTTTTTATTTAAATGATGTATGGGCTTTACAAGAAAATCGCAAGCTCTTGGCCCAAGCTTAGGCTAGGTTTCATAACAGTTCGGGTCGGAGGAGAGTGCGTCATGTAGATTGTGGGGAGAGGCTTTATCGTGGTGGAACGCTTGGGTGAGGATCGAAGCCGTCAGCCGATGTGTTTTTTCTGACCGGGGGCGGGAAAGGCAGGAAGCAGACTTATCGGCGAACACAAAAAATTAAAAAAAAACGGAGGTCGTATACCGACGTTACACTCCCATGCTAAAACGGTTGCTAGATGATCGTAGTATCAACTAGCAATCGTACTGGCGTAGCCGGAATGAAAACGATGAAATCTTGTACTATAAGGCATGGTTTTTTTTAATGGCTGTCGTTGAAGAAACTTCTTGATGACAGGACTAATGACGCCTCCGGTAACGAGTCGGCTGGAGTTGGTGCTTTGGTGACTGTTGGTCCTGGGTGTGAGGTTACGTTGTCTAGGTTGATGAATCCTATTTCTATGTCGTGCTGCTGTTCGGTCTGTCTCACGGGCGGATTCGCTGTCTCCAGAGTCATAAATAAACGAGTTTTGGACCCACAGAGTGCGGCTAGAAAGTGCATGGAACATCCGTACATTCGGTAGAGGAGGATTTTATTGCAAGTATAATGAAGACGATGGCTATGATCGCGGAACTGATGGTTCCGAACGTCAACAGTCGGTTCCAGGTAGTAGTCCATACTGAATCCAATACTATACCTACAACATCCTTGTTAAGGAGTTTAGATATTGTTCCTTCATTGTCAATAATGGATTGGCCGTGGATCTCTTTGGCAAAGTCGTTTAATGATGACGGCTTTTCGATCGAGAACATAATTCGTTCCTGTAGCTGTTCTAGTTTTTTTTCTGTATAAATGCCACTGGTTGCCAAGGAAGCTGGGTCGACGCATTTCCACGTCATCCGTGTAAAGGGCCTCAGGGTTAATGATGCTTTGCCTTCCACTAGCTTAGGCCATACGTATTCACATACGTAAAGATGTCCAAATTTTCTATCGCCATCCTTCCTGGCTTCGCGAAAAAATATCCTTTGGTGGTTTCTAGGATAAAGAGCTTAGGGTGTTCCGTTTTAACCACTGTGTACCCGCATAAGCTCTCACTGCCTTTGCTGGATAAGACAAAGGTCACATCGTCTGTGGTAAGGAAATATATAGTTCGTTCATGGTTAAAGCTATTGTCTGTGATTTTATTTGCTAGTCCTTCGTATAAGAGTCCGTAATGGTCGAATTTACATTGGTCTAGGGGTAGAGCTTCCCAGAAGGTATACCCACTTTCAACGTCGATGCACGAAGTTTCAGAGAGAGTGCACGATGTTCCGGAATTTAGGTGAATTTTGTTATTATCAAGGTTGATTTGCGCAAATTGCTCTTTCAAGGTGATCTTTAGGAGGCCTTGTACAACTACGTTTTCTTAAGCACCATAAGGGTCTCGGTAAACGCTTCTGGAGTATCGCCCACTCTCGCTGAGTGTACCTGCGTAGATTATTGGTTGTGTTACAGTACTATTGACTTTTATTTCGCTAATTATTGTGCTATCACGAAACTTAAACATTCCGGTTTCGTGCATTTGTTTACAAACGCGCCTACTGATTTCGTGTATGTATTCGGCCTGACCATGGTTAACTATTGAATTATGGGAGGACATTCTGCAGTAGTAAACTGTCCTCTGTATCCCTACTTTACACTGTATTACATGAGTTTGGCGATAGTTTATTATTTGTAATAGTTGTACGTAACGACGGGTTACATTTACAGGGTTCATGGGGAATTCGCATTCGCCTACTTCTAGTAGAGATACAGTGGTTATGTTCAGGTGCCGTGATCCGCAGACGTAACCGATTAGACTGTAAATTGGAGCAAAAAGACATAAGAAAGTAATTACTTTCGCCAAGTCCATCTGAAAAATAAAAGTAATTTAATTCTGTTTCTTTTTCATAATTGCACGGTACGTACTTGGTGCTTATGTTCTTAAATCTTAATTTGTGGTTAGTGTATATTTTATACAAAATTTCTATTCCCTTTTTTTGTAGTTAGTTTGTTTTATTTTTTCGATTCCTTTATATTTCGTATTTCCTTATAACAAGAAAGTTATATTTTTTTGTTTTATTATATTATTTTTATGGTTCGTTTTAATGCATACTTAATCTCGTATTAAAATTTTTTTTATAATTATTTTATAGAAATTTTTATTACTCACGCTTCTTTTTATGTGTATTTATACGCATATATATATATATATATATATATATTTATAAGGGTTTTTGTTGGTGTTATTATTTTTTGATTGTTTCTACGTGCTCTTATCTGTTTATAGTTCGTTCTCGCTATTTACGTCTTTTTTCTTGCACTTGTGTTTATATTCCCGATTTATGTGGGACTTGCGGAGTCTGTTGGCATGGACAATCTTATCTCCCTTTTTGTACTGTATCCTTACATTATAAGATTTGAGGACCTCTAATACTTTATGTGGACCGGAGAAGTGGTCGCCAAACTTGCCAGGTCTAGGACCGAGCAGTAAGAACACAAAATCTCTTACTTCAAAGTTTTGTGAATTTATTCGTTTGTCGTACAGTTTCTTATTTCGTAATTTCGATCCGACTAGGTTATCGTTGGCTAGGGTTTGAATGCCATTAAGTCGGGTCGCTAATTCGGTGATATAGTCTTTGTATGTTGGTGACATGTCACTTGCTTTCAAGGGGTCGGTCGAGGGTAACCGTGCTAATTTTCCGAACACCACCTCATAAGGCGTGTGTTTCGTGCTTTCTTGCACACAGCTGTTACAGTTTAGCATGGCTACTCCGATCCACTTGTCCCACTCATTGTCTCTATCGGTGTACTGTTTCAGGAACTCACCGAGTGCATGATGAGATCTTTTGAGTGATCCATTCGACTGTGGGTGGAAGGCGGTCGTTTTAAGTTTTTTGATTCTGAATCTTTTGGCGATCCTATTTATTAGGTGGCTTAGGAAATTCTTACCTTGGTCTGTTAATATTGCCTTGGGTTCTCCAAATAGACAGATGAATTTCTTTATTAATGCGTCGGTGGTGGCCAGGGTGTTTTCTAGGGGTACGGCTAAACAAAACTTCGATAGTTGATCTTGTATTGTCAGCACGTATTCGTTCCCTTTCTTAGTAGCCTTAAGGGGTCCTACTATCTCCATTGCAATTTTGTCGAAAACAGCGCCCGGTGTATCGGTGATTCCCATGGGCTGCTTTGTTTTGCGACGCACTAATTTCTTTAATTGACAGTCGAGGCATTGTTGAATGCGTCGCTGTACGTCGTCTTTTAGATTTTCCCAGTAATATTTTTGGCGGATTCGGTTAAACGTCTTAGATACTCCTCTGTGACCTCCAATAGGTGACTTGTGAAGTTCGTAGAAGACTTCATCCCTCTTTTCGATCGGGACGTATTTTAGTTTTTCAGTGCAGACGAAGATCTTAGTGGAGTTATCAGTGAATGTACCTTAGAAAAGGCTCATGATCTCCGACCATTCTAAGTTTTCTACATATTTATTCTTAGCAATGCTAAACGTTTTCTGGGCGAATTTTTCCAATAGTCCCTTCAAATTTTCCAAACCATTCGTCAGATTTTCTTTTATTTGTGTCAGGGAATGCGGTTGATTCTCTTTTATACATATATCGTAGAAAGATTTTTTTCCTTTACGCTTCTCGCGATGAACTTCTTCGACAGTCAAGTTTTTTAAAACGGTTATTTTGCCGTAATCGTGCAGCCTTTTTCCGCCCTCGTCGCAAAAATGTCCGTCCGAGCTCACGAAATAGATTATATTGTCATTTCTCGTGTGCAGTGGTTGTTTTAATTCTAGTATAGGGCTGCGGCTCGTTACTTCGTGGTTTTCGAATTCATCGGGGGATTCTGATTCTTTGTCTGACTTTGGTATGGTCCTTATAAGCGTAGCGAAAGGTCTAGGTTTAGCAAAATCGTCGGAGTCGTAATCTTCGCTTTCTTTGTAGTCGACCTTTATCTGGGGTCGCGATGCTCTTTTGTCCTCAATCGGGATTACTTCCAGGGCCTTTCTCGGTCGTCCCCTAGGTTTTTTTGTTTGTATCGTCAGGTTGGTCGACGATTGTTTCTCTTCCTCGTCTTTGTCGGCGACCAGGGCAGTCTTTTTATGTTGCGCGCGTGTTACTACATTAATGGCGCCTTCTTCGACGGGGTTGGGCGATAGTGCGTCAGCATTTGCGTTTAATTTGCCGGGCTTATAAATTATCTTGTAATTATATTCAGATAATTTAAATCTCGACTTCTGGACTCTAGTGTTAAGGTCGGCTGTTTTAAACCATACTAACGGTTGGTGATTAGTTATTATTGTAAATTCTCGTCCATATACGTATGATCTGAAGGCCGTTACGCTGTGTACTACAGCTAATGCTTCCTTCTCATATACTTCGTAATTGCTTTCGGCACCGCGCAGAATGCGCGAAGTGTAGGCTATTGGTTTATCTTTCCCTGTTTCACCTTGCGACAATACTCCTCCCACCGCATATACGGAGGTATCGGTAGTGATTATAAAGGGTTGCGTCAGATTTGGGAATTGTAACACAGGTGCCTTACACAATATTTCCTTTAACGAAGCAAACGACTCTTCTGATTTCTCGTCCCATTCAAAGGGTGTGTCTTTCTTTAATAATTTTATCAAGGGTTTAGAAATATACGCGAATCCATTGATGAAACGGCGATAGTACCCGGCTAACCCTAGAAATTGACGAACATTCTTTATGTTCTTGGGGCGAGGAAAGTTCCTTACGGCCTCCAGTTTCTTAGGATCAGGGCGCAGTCCTTCTACACTGAGCATGTGCCCAAGGTAAATAACTTCTCGCTTCAGGAACTCACACTTGTCTATTTGCAGTTTTGATCCTGCTTTCCTCAATCTTTCCATGAGTTCTTTTATCTTTCTGTCGTGTTCTTCGATACTGTTAGAGTAAATCACAATATCGTCTAAATATATAAAAAAACTCACGCCTTGTAATCCTTTTAATAATTTGTCCATTAATCGTTGAAAAGTGGCAGGTGCATTTCAGTCCGTAAGGCATTCGCACGAACTCGTAATGGCCAAAGGGTGTACTAAAAGCCGTTTTATGTGCATCTTAAGGGTCTATTTTTATCTGGTGGAACCCTGAGGCTAGATCGAGGACTGTGTAGTACTTGGCCGATCCGACTTGATCGAATATCTCTTCGATGTTTGGGAGGGAGTAGGAGTCATCTATGGTTTTCTCATTTAAGGCACGAAAATCCAGCACCATGCGCCATCTAGGGCGACCTTGAGCGTCTGGTTTTTTAGGGACGGCCCAAACTGGCACGTTGTGGGGTGAGTTCGAGTTCTTAATTACTCCTGTTCTCAAGAGCTCGTTAACCTGGCGGTTTATCTCTTCCTTTATTAAATGTGGAAACCTGTATTGTTTGGTGTGTACCACTTCATCGACAGTCGTTGGAATTTGATGCATGATTAGGTTGGCGCCAGGAAGATCATCCCCGCGTAAATAAAATACATCCCTGTTTTCTCGTACTAAATTGGTTACGTACGATTTCTCGTTTTCTAATAAATGTTCTGTCCGCAAATAATCTATAATACTCTGTTTCCTTTCTACATCTTCAGGGAGTCCTGGATCTCCGAAATCGACAACAGGGTCCAGATTATAATCTAGATCTGAAGCAGTAGCACTTTCAGAAGTAGAATAGCTGTCTTTGACAGCTGCACTGCTCTTGATAGCTTCATTATCTAATTCTTCCATGATTTCCCAAGATTCTCCGTCATGTTCATCCGTTTTGGAAACTGTGGTTTTAATTTCGAGTGGTTGTACGTATTTGTCACATGTCATTCTTTGGTTGGGGTAATCTAGGTATACCTCAACAACCCGCAAAAAGTCACAACCTAAAATCCCTTCGCCTGATATATATACACTCTGACAAAAAAGTATCCGGAAATTCTCATTTAAATTGCCCGCGTTGAATATTTTTAAGTATTTGAAGTTTCTGTATGTTGGTAGGACTGTCCGTAATTACTATGCCAAACATGAGTGCGGTCTGTCAACTAGTTTGTTTACGACAGCTGTTGAAACCAGTCGACCTCAGTGGTAGTCTGCAAATGTTACAATGGAAAAAAATATTGAACAAAGAGTTTGTCTCAAATTTTGTGTTTTGAACGAAATTTCGTGTGCTGACTCGTTGCGAATGCTGGAAAAGGCTTATGGAGACTCTGTTTTATCGAAAAGCCAAGTGTACGAATGGTACAAAGCCTTTAAAAACGGTCGGGAGATCGTCGAAGATTTGCCTCGTTCAGGACGACCATCGACCTCTTCAACCAACGATAACGTCGAAAAAATCAAGGAAATTGTACTCGAAAATCGTCATGCCAGTGTGTGACGTGGTGTTTTGCATCAGTCACATGAAGAAGCTAAAGCATAGCTTGTGCGCCTCCTCGTAGCTGAAATACCCCCCTTTTACAATCTTGGCAGCCTCGCAGGACTGCCACGCTCACCCTAACTAACAGCCACGCAGGGCTGTACATACTGTACCTTCCCCAGGTACAGGGGGTTCGAGCTCAATCACAGGCTCTAGCGAGGAGCTAGTCTCAGGAGCCCCTGGCTATTCGAGGCAGTGCTCGCACACACTGCAGCAGGGTTCCTCTCCAAGCTCATTCCTGTCCTTGTAGTGGTCCCCGTACCTGCAACCTGCTAGACAGTAATTAAATAAAGAAGAAAATAGTAGTAGCAGCTGCACCTTGGAAGGAAGTACAAGCTGCCACACAACATCATAGGAAAGTGAAAGAGGAGGTTAGAAGGCAGGCAAAACACATAAGCACAACATTTTAGTGCACGTAATTACGCACCTGGAGGTGTCTAATAGTGTTGCATCGCTGCCGCTGCAAGCAGGCTATAGCTGTCACCGACACCGCGGCTTTGCTTCCTTAACCGCTCGCCGTTCGATCCGCCGTACTGCAGCACCTGAAAAAGAGAAAGAAGAAGCAAATGAGTCGACGCCTACCAGCTATGGAACGCGTCGACTTACCTGGACACCTGAGGTAGATTCTCGCCGTTCCAAGGAAGAAACAACAACACTGGCACTCGCGAGCGGATAACCTTAACGCGCGCTGCTTGCGAGCAGTAATATCAACTGCCGACAGCGCTGAGCGCGCGCGGCAGCTACGTCGCGTAACGTACTTTACACGTACGTTGCGCCGGCGCAGATCGATGATCTAAAATCCGCGCTCGCGAGAGTGCCACGCAAGAGCTTCTCGTTCACTCCGTTCGCGTCCGTTTTAGCGAAAAGTCACAATAAGCGAGCAGTCAACACTCCGCTCGGGTCCGTTTGAGAAACAAGTCGCGATATCAGCAGTAGCTTTTAAAGAGTAAAAACGATACGAGCGTGCGAGAAAACCGTATTGTAGTCCGAAGCGTGGAAGAATATCTGGTAAGTGCACCAAGGTGCAGCAGCTGTTACCAGGAGGCATCCCTGCAACGAATCGTCCCCGTATCCTTCCCGGCTGCGTGTGTGCGACCGCGTCGCGCGTTACGCGCTATTTTCGGTCGTTGTTGTATGCTGTACGCCCACGACCGCTCTAACCGTGAGTTAGCCGCGCAACGTATTTGCCGCGCAAGAAACCACGCTACACTATTGTAGCTGGCACCCTGGGCCCGCGTAAAAACGCGATAAATTCTTGTGTTTGTAATTTTTGTTTAAGTAAACGTATTTGTTCGTGTGCTCATTTTAATCGGTAGTTGTACCTTGCACTAGCAAGCAACCCTCCCGCTCCCCCCCCCTTAACATTTGTACGCCACCCTGATCCCCAGTGGCGTTACAAGTGTTAGAGAGATAGCTCGTGATCTCAACATCTCTCGTGAAACCGCTCGTTTGATTTTGGTGAACCAATTGGGCATGCAGCGCGTCGCCGCTCGGCTCGTTCCGTTAAAGCTGAATTTTCTTCAAAAACAGTACCGGATGCAGGTAGCTGCAGACATGCTGGATCGTGCGAATTCTGATCCCACGTTCATGGGACGGATCATAACTGGTGACGAGACATGGGTCTATGAATACGACACACAAACGAGCCAATAATCATCGAAATGGGTGGGAAAAAATGAGCTGAAACCGAAAAAACCTTGCAAAAGTCGTTCGAAAATCAAGACGATGCTTATTGATTTCTTCGATATTCATGGTGTGGTTCATCATGAATTCGTTCTGCAAGGTCAAACAGTCAATAAGGACTTCTATTTAACTGTTTTGAGACGTTGGCGTGAAAATATTCGCCGTAAACGGCCGGATTTGTGGCAAAACAATTCGTGGATTTTGCATGACGATAACGCACCATCTCATTGAGCCACGATTATTAACGATTTTAAGACCTAACACTCGATAAATACCATCGACCAGCCACCTTATTCGCCTGATCTAGCTCCGTGTGACTTTTTTCTTTTCTCCAGACTGAAATTACCGCTCCAGGAACCAGATTTGACTCCATAGACGCCATAAAAGAAAATTCGTAGAAGGAGCTGAAGGCCATCCCTGAAAGCGCCTATAAAAAATGTTTCCATGATTGGAAAAAACGTTGGCACATGTGTATCGCTTCAAATGGAGCATATTTTAAAGGAGATTTAATAAATATTGAAGAAGTTTAATATTTTTGCGGTTTATTTCAAATTTCCGGATACTTTTTTGTCAGAGTGTATGTCGTCATTTATGACGCAGAAGGTCGCCGAGCGGCCAAACAGTGTGAAATCAACAGTTCCGAGGGTAGGTATGAGGCTCTTGCCGATTCCTTTCAGGTTACATTTAATCGTTGGATCCAAATCTGCTTCTGGAGGTACCAAACTTCTTTTAATCAGATTGACTTCTGATCCGGAGTCGATTAACAGTCTTCCTTTCATTTCACTAGGAGGGTTAAGTATAGTAACAAACGGTAGCCCATGTTTGACGCTTGCAGCGATGTTATGTAGGGCCTTGATCATGGTTGTGTAATCTTCGTCTTCACAACGGATTTTAGCCTTTAGGTTGTTTATGGTAATTTGGTCCGTGCTTAAGTCTATTTTAGCATCTGTGGCCTCGAAAAAGTTCGATCCCAACACTCCGTCAAAAGGAATCGGAAAGCTATTGTGATCTATAATGACTTCAATTACGGTTTCACCAATCTTTATTTTAGTCTTTTCTATTCCTTCCTCTATCTCAGCCCCTGATCATTGTAATTTAAACCCTTTTTCGGTGTTACGATATTTAAAATCTGGCAGAGCAAAAGTTTTTAGGACGCTGACCTCTGATCCGGTATCTATCATTAGGGTGTTAGGCAGCTTATTCTGGAGCAGGTTGAGCATCAAAAAGGGCACTGTTTTACAAGTTCTTACGGTAGTAATTCTCCCGCAAGGTCCTCCAACTCCATGACTCGAGTTGAGCGTTCTTGAGTTCTCTGGGCCTCCCTGGGGGCGCTCGGTCGTGGGAGGTTCTGTTCGTTTTTTGACTGGTTAAACCTCTTTTTTCGGCATTCGGCGACATTGTGCCCTTTTATTTTGCAATAACTGCATTCTGGGACAGGTGGTGGATTAGATGCCCTTTGTTGGCGGCAGACCACTGCTGTATGGCCGAGCATGTTACATTTGAAACATCATATCTCAGCGCGAGGCGCATTACTTGCTCGTGCAAAGCAATTGAGCGCTGAGTGTCCTGGCATATATCGACCCCGCGTTTATTTCTGTTACATCTTATCGCGGCGTGTCCTTTCTGCCTACACATCTGGCATTCGATATTGTTACGGCAAATGTTAACACTATGCCCTGGTTTTCCGCATATTTGGTACAGTGACACGGGCATAGGAGCGGTGCTGCTGCAAATCGTTGAGGACGAGGAAAGGGTGCTAGAATTTGCTAGCAGGACCCTGAACTCCGCCGAGCGGAACTATAGCGTGACCGAGCGAGAATGTCTGGCAGTTGTATGGGCCGTGAAGAAGTTTCGGCCATACATCGAGAGGCGCCATTTTAAGGCTATTAACGATCACAGCAGCTTGCGCTGGCTGTGCTCGATAAAAAACCCCACCAGCAGACTGGTGAGATGGGCTCTAGAGCTCCAAGCTCACTGCTTCGAAGTTGAGCACCGGAAAGGAGCGCTTCACCACGTGCCAGACACGTTGTCTCGCATGTAGGAGGAAGATGAAGTCGCTCTTTCCTCTCTCGCCTAGTCGGAGAATACCGCCGACGAGTGGTACCTCGCTTGGGTCCGCAACGTATCTGAGGAGCCTAACGAGCACCCCAAATGAAAGCTCGTTAGGGGAAATTTATACGCGCATCGCCCCGCCGACGAGATCGACGGAGTTACGGCGATGAAGAAGAGTGGAAGCTGGTCGTGCCGAAAGAACAACGGCAAGCGGTGCTACGAGAATGCTATGACGACCCAGCTGCAGGGCACCTAAGCCGCGAAAAGACTTTTGCGCGGGTGGCCAGAGCATACTACTGGCCACAGTTCTACGATGTCGTTCGGGAACATGCCCGCAAATGACTAGTGTGCCAACGCTGTAAGGTAGAGCAGCGAGCTCCCTTTGGATTTATGGGCCGCAGAACAACCGACAGGCCATGGCATGTCATAGTAGCCGATATCACCGGCCCGCTTCCCCGCTCCGCAAGAGGGTTCTAATATATCCTGTTCTTTCAGGATTTGTTGACGCGCTGGGTTGAAGCCGTGCCGATCCAAAAAGCGAACGCGAAAACGATCATCTACGAATTTAACAAGCGGGTCATTTTACGTTTTAGCGCTTCAGAGGTTTTCCTCTCGGATAACGGCACGGAATTCAAAAATCAAGCGGTTGACAAATATTAAGAGGCGGTGGGAATACTCCATCCGGATTCCCCGCCTTACCATCCGCAAACCAACCCAGTGGAACGAGTGAACAGGACTCTCAAGACGATGATTGCCTCTTTTGTTACAGACATTCATAACTCATGGGATGAGCATATCCCTGAGTTCGTCTTCGTCTTGAACTTGGCTGACCAAAGTTCAACCGGCCTGAGCCCTGCAGTGCTCAATTACGGCCGGCAGCCGACGCCCCCTGGGACTGCTAAGCGCATATAAGAGCGCAAGGCGACCGACAAAGTCGCCGACGAGAGCAGAGAAGCATGGAGCGCGAGGATGCGAAACCTCCTGCTACTTCTAGCTCGCGCCGCGGAAAGTTCCCGCAACGCGCAGTTCAGGCAGACTAACCTCTACGACGATAAGAGGCGTAAGGTATCGTTCAAAGTTGGAGATCGCATCTGGAAGCGGAATCGCGTACTCTTCTCAGCCGTTCGGGGCGTTACGGCCAAACTGGCCCCAAAATTTACAGGTCCCAATTGGATAGTAGAGGCTCGGGGCTCCAATTGCTTCAAGCTCGTAAGCAAACGAGGCAAGCTTGAAGACCTAGTTCACGTGGAGCACTTAAAGGCGTACTAGAGCGGGTGTGCGCCCAAAGATGACGACGACGATCCCGCTCAATTGCATCCAGAGCCCCAGCCGCCGAGGGAAAGGCAGGCGACGCGCGACCCACCTTTAGCGAGCGCTCCGGCTCCCGCAACAGAGCCTCAGCCGACGAGCGAAGGCTCAGCGGAGCCCGTCGAGTTTGAACCCGTTTCGTCCGAGGCAAACCCCGCGCCTAGAAAGGGAAGGGGTGGACCGCGGAAAGGCGCGAGCGTGCGGGCCTTCTAGCCTCGTGGCCAGAGCAGTCCGATAGGTACGAGAAATCGCGCCTAATGTTCCTCCGGTTAACCCCGCGTGCGATCCGCTATCGGTTTCCCACGCGACACGACATTGGGCGACCTTACCAAGCGTCCCTCGACGATATTCCTTTTTTTCTTTTTTTTTTTTTTTTTCTTTCTCTTCTTTTCTTTTTTTCTTTTCGTGGTCTGCTCTCCATTTCGCAGAGTTGGATTAGCCTGAGCCTTTTTTTGTTGCAGACAGAATAACCTGAGGTCATGTCAATGAAGACGACTTTAGAGGACCTGGAGCTGCTGGCGGCCGCCCTAATCACCCTCCAGTTGGGCGAGGAGATAGACAACCTCGTCAACGCGGCACTGACGACCGCCATGGAGAAGGTGCGAGCCCAGGAAGAGGAGGCTAGGCAGCAAAAAGAGCTGCGGGAGGCCGTCGTTATCCTTGAATTGAATGACGACGAAGAAGATCTAACGACCCCCCACCGCATCGGGATCACAGATTTTCGTGCGCCGAACCTACCTTTTGGGTTTGCCACGGCGATCCCGGCGCGACCGCCTAGCCCCGACCACCCTCGGGCCGACATGAGGGACGCTGCAACCCAGTACGAGGAGTACTGGTGGCAGGGGCTGCCTAGCGTCGTGACTGTTCGGTGGCCGTGCGTGGAGTTGGGGCTCCTAGCGGTACAGCAAACCGCCCGTGAGGCGACTCGCCGGGAGGCGCGCCCTCGAGGTACTCGAAGAGTATCTCCGCACCGGGCCTCAGGCCGCTTTGCACGCAGGCAAGTAGCCCCGCCTCGCGGTAACCCGCAAGGTCGAGACAGCGGTGATTGAGGAGCATCAGCAGCGGAGGCGCGACGAAGCGCGCAAGGACGAGGAGGTCGCCGCACTCCTCGAATAGGCCCGGCAGCACTGAGAGCGCGCACAGTGGGCCGCCCAAGAGGCCCGCAAGGCGGAGCGTGCCGCTTTCAAGAGGGAGCGCCTGGCCGCCGAGAAAAGGCGGCCAAGCCCTCCCCCACCACCAGCGTCCCAGCCTAGTGCCGCTCCAGGCACTTCAATGGACACCCCAACAACGGAAGCGGCCCCGAAGATACACAAGAGATGTCCAGCGTGCGGACATCGTGGGGTCGCTGAACCGAAAAAGTGCCCACAGAAGGGGCTCCATTGGCGGCAGTCGGCTAGGCAAAAAACCGTTAAGACAATAAAAGCAATCCTTTCTCAAGATTTTATTGTGTCTTTTTTTTTCCTCTTTCCTCCTCTTTTCTTTCATTTCCTCATCCTGGTAGCCCGATACGCACGGAGCGTGGCAGAATCCGCTTATCCAGGATAAGCAATTTCTGGGAGGGGGGTGTCACGGAGAACACTCCGTACCCCACGCGTATTTATGTTTCGCGTGCTACCACGGTCTGCGAGCTGAGTTTAATTTTGGTAACATGACGGCCCCGGACAGGATAATACGGTACACGCCGATAGATAGAATAGTCGTATACCGTATGGGAAAGATAAGCTAGTTTAGGCTAGACAAGCTAGCTTGTTCCCGCGGAAAGTACAGGTTTTCTCTTGACCAGTCGAACGAGCTACGTGCTTTTTTTTGTCGCCTTTCCACTTTCGCTGTTAAGTTCGGTCGCCATTTTGTACGCGTGCCCTTTTCTCTTCCGCGTCGCGTCGATTCTTTCCGCGGAAAGTTTTTTGTATTTTTGGTGGACTCCGATCGCGGATTCTATAGTGCAGGTGTGCAGCTGCAGTTGGCAGCACACAAGGCACCGCCACTAGCAACCAGGGGCGTAACAGCAAGGCGACGGCACCAGCGATTTTGTTCGGCGGCAGCGGCGTCCCACTACGAGCGGCATTATTTCGATTTTTAGCGTGCGCGGCTGGCCAGTTATCGGTGTAAGTTTTTTTTATAAATTTAGTTTCGCACATAATTTTTTTTTTTTTTATCATTTACGTAGGCGTTACCTCCGCCGGTAACTCCGCTTTTTGCCACCTTTATTTTACGCGGTTTGTGCGAGTGGAAGAGCGTTATCTCTCTCACTCTCGTATAGTCAGGGAGAGAGAGAGTTGCGTTCTCTCTCGCACTCGCAGTAGATTCGGCGCACGCGAGTGGGAGAGCGCTTTCTCTCTCACTTCCACGGCGCAGTGCGGGAGAGTTGCTTTCTCTCTCGCACTTGCAGTAGTTACGGCGCGCGCGAGTGAGAGAGCGCTTTCTCTCTCATTCCCACGGACTCGGTGCGGGAGAGCAGCTTTCTCTCTCGCATTCGTACAGTGTACGGCGCGCGCGCGAGTGGAAGAGGCCTTTCTCTCTCACTCGTGTAGGCGTAGTGCAAGAAACGTTCGTTCTCTCTCGCACTCATATCGTGCGTAGCGCGCGTAAGTCTATTTCGCTCCTCGTGCGTTTTTTTTTTATAATTTTTTTTTACTCTGTTTATTATTTATTTAGCTTTGTTTTAATTTATATTTTTTTTGTTTATCAAATTATTAAATTATTTTATTTAATTAGACATTATTGTTTTGTTTTCTAGTTTTCACTTTCTTTCCTTTTTTTTTATTTTACTATTATTTTTATATATTTTTATACTTTTTTTTTGCTTTCATACCGAGCATTAAAATTTATTCTTTTTTTTAATTTATTTTAATTACTTTTTGCTCGATTCCTTTTTTTTCTCTTTTTTGCGGCGAGGAACTTCCAGTTTCCTCCCGAATACCGCCTTCTCCGAGATTTCAGCTAGCCGGCGAGGACGACATACGAGCCGCGCAACGACGTTTGCGCGGCATTGCAACGGGTAAGTTGGATCCGAAAGACGGCTTCTCGTGCCCGGACCCAGGAGCAAAGTCGTCCGAGACTTTAGCGACCAAAAAAGGGGCGCAATGGGCATATTCGCACCTTTGGCGAATTGCGCGTCTCCCGAAGCTAATTGCTCCGGTGGTAGTTAACCTTTAAACAGCCACCCCGTTACAACTTATATTATTTTTTAAATTATAAAAAACTGTTGACATAATTAATTTTTTTTCATCCCTTTCTAGGGGTATTTTAGGGGTTGAATTTGCTAAAATTAATGTTAATTATTAATTCTAATACATATTTATCAATTCCATATCTATTTTATTGAGAAAAAACAGATATGAAAAATTTTCATTTTTTGTTGGAGTCCAACGTTGCAAACTTTAACATCATACCTTTCGTAGAAAGAAAAAATAATATACGAGAACGGTACAATAAGTACCCGTGTTTGACGACAGAGGGCGTTCCTGAGGGAAGTTGGTATTATCATCGTGTGCTGCCATCTATCAAACGACGGTAAAACAAATTTCAGACTGATTGATAGATTAGTTTGGATTTAGCAGCCATTCATTTAAGACGTGTTTCGTGATTTTCGCTAAGATGGAAAAAGAGCAGAATCGTTCGGTAATTCGCTTTTTGTTTTTGGATGAAAAAAAATGCGAGGAGATAAAAGCAAAGTTAGATGCTGTTTATGGGAACACTTTGCTATCTTTGATTACAGTTAGATATTAGTTCAACGAATTTAAACGTGGGCGAATATCCGTTTTTGATGAGGAGCGACCAGGACGCCCGGCGGACGTGGTTACCGAGGAAATCATTCAAAAAGTCTACGGCATGATTCTCGCTGATCGACGAACGAAAGTGTGCGAAGTAGCAGAGGCCGTAGGTGTGTCAACCGGAACGGCAATTAATATTTTACATGATAAGTTGGCGATGAAAAAATTGTCGGCCCGATGGGTGCCGCGATTGCTCACGGTGGACAACAAGCGAATGCGGCTGTTAACTTCGAAGCAGTGTTTGGAGCAATTTAAGCGAGATCCGAAGGAGTTTTTGCGTCGAGTTGTCACCGTTGATGAAACCTGGATTCATCATTACACACCAGAAACTAAGCAACAATCAAAACAATGGATTTCTCCCAGGGAATCTGCTCCAAAGAAGGCGAAGACGGTCCCATTGGCCGGAAAGGTCATGGCGACGATTTTTTGGGATGTGAACGGCGTCATCCTAATGGATTTTTTAGAAAAAGGAAGAACAATCACTGGACAATACTACAGTAAGTTATTGGACCGCTTCGACAAAAAAATTGAAGGAGACACGGCTGCATTCGGCGAAAAAGAAGGTGCTATTTCACCTCGATAACGCACCAGAATATTCATCCGGAGTTGCCGCTGCCAAACTGCATAAATCGCGTTATGAATTGCTGCCGCATCCCCCGTATTCACCCGATCTGGCTCTCTGCGACTTTTTCTTGTTTCCTAGCATGAAGAAATGGCTCGCGGGAAAAAAATTTAGTTCAAACGAGGAAGTCATCACCAAGACAGAGGCGTATTTTGAAGAGTTCGACAAATCCTATTTTTTGGAGGGGTTAAAAAAATGGCAGGAACGTTGGGAGAAGTGTATCTTTCTAAAAGGGGACTATATTGAAAAATAAAAAAAATTGTTTGAAAAAATGGTGTCTTCATTTCTAACACGGGTACTTATTGAACCGCCCTCGTAAAAAGGAGAAAGAAAAAAAATTTTCAGAGTTAACTCACTCATTCTGGAGAATCTGTGAATATGGACGAATTCTCTTTCCCACCTCCCCTCCCCCATCTCTCCCACTCTCCCTCTGTCTCCTTCTGGCTCCCTTTCTCTTTCTCTCTCTCTCTCTTTCTCTAAAAAATTTTCGATTGAAATTATTTTACATAATGTACGAAAATATGTGTTGAGTGATATTTTTGGAAATCGTAGTTTCCATTCTCTTGATTAAGCATTGCAGTTCTTATTTTATTTTAATATTGTTTAATGTATCGTTAGGTTAACACAATTAAACAACTTGCTTACTGAGATTTTCTTAGTGACCTGTTTATTTTTTCATAGCAGTACCCGTTTAGTGTATCGGTAAGCGAAAGTTACCGTTACGTTACGCGGTAATTATTGCAATAAATTAATTTAAAGAATATTTGTTATTCTTTGCATTATTTTGGAGTGTATTTCAGAGGGAAAGTTTGAAAAAGAAAAGATACATTTTAAATGGAAAAATTATGTGTAATAAAGAGAGTATTGATGAAACATTTTCATTGTTTTGGGCGCCGAGTTGACGCGCACGTGCACGTGGATGGAGGCTTTCTCATGGTGGAGCGCTTGAGTATAGATCGATGCGGGCAGTCGATACGATTGACGCACATTTTTCCACTAACAAGCGAGGGCAAAAAAAGTAAGGAGAAAAGTTATCGGCTGACAGAGGAAGAAAAAAAATGTGTAGGTCGTGCACTGACGTTACAATTACAGATACCAGAGTATCAGAAGGAATTTCAAATTGCTGGAAAAGACAGACTAAGTCTTTCCACCACGAGGATATCACAAAGAATTTTAAATTGCTGGAAAAGACAGACTAAGTCTTTCCACCATGAGGAAAACCATTCGAATTTCGTATTGTAGCGAATATCGACGGTATTGTACGATATTGCCAAGTGACTAATGTTCGCTAGCAATCTCGGTTACATTGAAGGAACGGCGGTCTCTTTGCGAATAACAGCATACAAGAGTAGAGAACTTTGGCAAACACACCTCTTTACGATTGTGAAATACTCCGATATAAACTGATTTTTTTTGGTCTTTCTCTTAAGATTAAAATAGCTAAAGTAAAAAAGCTGCTGCCGATTTATCAGCGTCTTAGGTTGGATAATATTATACTTATTTATCCCCAGTTGTTGAATAAAACTTAGACTGAAAGAAAGTTAGTACAAAATTGAATATAACATTAATAATAGGAAAAATCAAATTAGAAATCGCATCTTGAATGACAATATACTAAAATTTAAATTATACTTATCTTCTGAAAAGTTTAAAATTTTTATTTTGCTTCATCAAAAATTGAAAAGCTTAATATTCAGGCCATTTTATTCGATAAAATAACTATATTTAATCATTTATGTATTACAGAGAATTTTTCATTTTAATAATTTTTTTATATATTTTGTTTCATGACATAGCCATACTATTGCACTTAAAAGTAAGAGACTACCAGATTGGTGAAACACTCCCAAATAAGTAGGTACATAATTAATAAGAGCGCAAATACCCAGAGTTGCTTGCAAATAAGCAGTACTTACAACTGCTACAGATGCCGTTAAAAGTCGTTTTGATAGTTTATATTTGTAAGACATTAGACCAATACTTGTAGCAGAGGATAGAGTTAATAATGCCTGAAAAATAAGATGTATACAAATAAAAGAAAATGTTCTATTATTTATTTAACTTACAAGTATTCGGTGATTAAATTGTACAGTTGTTGCATTTTCTGTAAAATTTTTTATCATGGGTTTCATGCTTAAAATATCATCAGGTATCCACTTATTTGACATTTTAGGAAAAGTATTGTAAATCAAGCCTGCATCTAAACCAGCTACAAAAGCACCTGATATTGCTGTCAAAAATATTAATCCTTTACTGATATTAGCAACTAATGTCAATTTCTTTAATTGACTTAAATTTTCTGTAAATAATTTTGAAGCGAAATAGTTCATCGAATTACTTTTAACAGGATTATAGTGATCTAAAGCTGCGTATAAAAATCCGCTATATATAACAAATGCCAAACCAAGATGAGCTGCTAATCTATATTGCGATACACGTGGTATATTATCAGGATCACTAAAGTCATTTTCTAATCCTGATTTAACCATATGCCAACCCATAAGTCCTTGGCAAGCAATTAGGATACCCAACAATAATATTTTTTTCTTGGTATTGAAACTTAATTTCTTTTGGTTCCAAAAATAAAAGGCAGGAAGAAAAAATATTATACCTATAAAGCGTCCCCACATTCTGTGAGCATATTCCATCCACCAAATTTGCTTGAATTCATCCAGTGTCATATTCCTATTAATACTAAAATAAAATAAAATAATTTAAAACTATATTTGTAAAATATATTATTGACCTTTTAACCCCAACTAGGATAAAAATTTCTTATTTTATTGCGAAATTCATTACTAGGTTTTTATAGTTACTTATTTAAAACGATATTCATAAACTCAAAAAAAAATTATTAGAAAAATAGCAAAAATTGGATAACAATTAACAACAATAAACATCAATTGGAATAACAAACAATAGGATTAAATACAAGTTATTTTAAAAGTCTGCTAATTTTGAATTTCGCATTAAAATTATCTAGGGTTTTCATTTAAATTAAGAAAATTAAATTAATTAAGAAATTTATTTTTTAGCCAGCGATAATTTCAATATAATAATATCAGTTTTAATTTAATTTTATAAAGTAATTTAACTTACATTTTAAATTCTGGAAATTTTTTATATTTTTCAAATTCATTTAGCCATGAAATTTCATCGAACGGAATTTTTTCACCCAATAACTTCCATGTAACCATAGATAAACCAGATTCCGTAAGTCTAGTAACTCCTCCTATATATTAAATAAACATCACTTAATTAAATCGAATAATGAAGTTATATGAAAATTAAAAATTGTTAAAATATTCATCAAATTTTAATAAATGTCGGTTATATTAAGAGATCATTCTACTAGATTTTTTTTTGAGAGTACAATTATATTTATTGATCTAAAACTTAAAAGGCTTAATAGAAACAGTTTTAAATTACAAAAAAAAATTTTGAATCATTTTAAATAGTTTTTATGCATGAAATCGGCAGCCACACATGACTCCACAAAAAGCAGGTAGGTGTGCGCTGTTGATAAAATCTCGAAGACGAATCATCTGAAACAGGAAAATAAAATTGCTTTAGATTCAGTATGACTGTGGCTATATCCTGCAGCAAAATTATTTATTTATCTGTGAAAGAAAAATTATAGTGAAAAAGAATAATGAAAATAGGGAGTGTTTTTTCACTGTTTTTTGCAAAAAATAATATAGTGAAAATTAAAATTTTGCAATAATTCTGTTGTGAAATATAGCGAGAAGTGTACAGAATATGTGGTTAAAATTTCATAAGAATCGGTGCAGTAGTTTCTGATACTTCTTCAACAAGCGGTATAAAAACGTTGTTTTGAGTAAAACGCGTTTAGTTATTTTTTTTTTTTTAAATCGTTAAAAAATCTTAATTACGCTTAATCATCGATGGCTGGACTGGAAAATACTCCTTCTTGTTCCACCAGAAACTCAATCTCTTTCAATTTAGCTTTTTTACGCTTTATTCTGCCTTCATTAGAAGCCTCCGGTGCATATTTGTTCGCTGGATATCGCGCGCCTCAACAAATAACTAAGCAATTGGCCGATTTTGATGTCCATCACATCCATTATTTTAAGTACAGGTTTGTACTCTTTATTAAAAAATGCAAGCTGCAATATGTCACACAATTTCCACAAATTCTCTTCTATTGAAACTGTGTTTTGGTGCAATAGTCTAGACGCATTTGTTGTAGCTTTCATTGTTCTTCTGGGTGTTGCCGCTGAGACATCATTGAAGTAAATCATCTTCTTTTAAATCCTCGTAAATTGGTTTAAACACCTCTTGAACGCCTTGAGAAAGAGCAGGGGGTGTTCGGTGTTTGAGGAAGGTCAGCCGTACACCTGCCTTGGCAGACGTAGCGGCTAGGGTAAATGAGTGCGTTCAGGTAGTTAAAAAGCATGGAAAAGTACAGTTAGAATCCTCCAATCTCTCTGAAATTTTAAAACAATATTTTTGAATATATCTACTTTTGAATAAAGTAAAAAACAAAATAAAAAATTCAATTTTTTTGAAAGTCCCGAAGTCAAATGATTCCTTAAATGTGCTAATGAATGTCGGAAAAAATTTAAATATTGGGAGTACAAAGTAATTCGGTCCGTTTTCTTGCGGTCAAAAATGCATTTATTTCAAAGTAAAAAGAATTAAAAGATTAGTCAAAGTATCGTCCATCGCTAGTTACTACTTTTTTACACCTCTTAAGCAATTTTCGAATTCCATCTCGAAAAAATGTCTTGTTTTTTGAGGTGATCATGTTTTATGTGTGTTGACGATGGACCACACATAGACTCTCACTTGAGACGAGAACGGGTAGCATCACGCACGAAAATACATTGGCGAGGATGTTGTAAGACGAGAACAGTTGGACGGCGATAGCTACCTTCGTCGAAACTGTTCTGAGGGGAAAGAAGGCGGACGGGAGCTTGGAATAGTTGGTGGTGGGTAGCATGAGTTGGTTAGAAAATGTGTATGAAAGGAATGTATGGAAGAAATACGAGACGGTTACAGGTTACAACGTAACACGAAACGGACTGATGAATAGACAGAACCCGCAGCGGCAAAGTAATACGAAAGTAGTCCCACGCTGCAGGTTGGACAGAAGGTGAATATTCTATCCGCGATTATCTATAACTTGCTTTCTTATCATACTAGAACTCTAGTTTTTTGAAGTCACTCTTATTTAGCAGACTGTGCTGGTGATAAATCTTGCGAATCGGTTGTTGATCTTTATCCAAAAGGTGTATGGTTAAAAAACTTCTTCTTAATAGTTTAGCAAGGTACTGTAGAAATACCAGAACACGTTATACGATCAGTACGATTATCTTTAACATGCAAGGAACCACCTGTTGATAATGATTCAGACATGCGAGTGAAGATTGGAATTCTCATTAATGGAATCCAAGATGGAATAGAGTATGTAGCAAAAGTTCAGAAAGTAATTCATAGATTTAATAAAAATGAACAGGGCTTAATTGAGATTATCTTCTTTTGAAGAATTGAACCCTCAACAAGAATTAATAAATTTGGATTCTCCAGTATCAAAATATTTAGTAGGCCATAATAAAGATGTATTAAAATTGCAAGTAGTTATTTCACCTATTAATCTATACTGTCTGTCAAAAAAGTAGCGGCAATTTTAAATTCAAACAACATTTTTACGTTTAATAATCAAAATTTATTGGATCGCCTTGAAAATAGGCTCCATTTGCTCCGATACATCTGTGCCAACGGCACTTCCAATCATCGAAACATTTTTCATAGGCGCTTTCCGGGATGGCCTTCAGCTCGCGCGCCGAATTTTGTTTTATGGCTTCAATCGACTGAAAACGGGTACCACGGAGCAGCAATTTAAGTTTTGGGAAGAGAAAAAAGTCACAGGGAGCCAAATCCGGCGAATACGGTGGTTGTTCAAACGTGTTCGTTGAGTTTTTGGCGAGAAAGTCGATCACAATCGTAGCTCGGTGAGACGGCGCGTTATCGTCGTGCAAAATCCACAAGTTGTTCGCCCACAAATTTGGCCGCTTCTTACGGATACGCTCACGCAAACGTTTTATAACGCCTGGGTAATACTTTTTGTTTACCGTCGAACCCTCTGGAATGAATTCGTAGTGCACCACGCCACGGATATCGAAGAAAACAATGAGCATCACCTTCACTTTTGAGCGGCTTTGGCGTGGTTTTTTCAGTTTCAGCTCGTTTTTTCCCACCCATTCCGATGCTTAATGGCTTGTTTGCATATCGTACTCGTAAGCCCACGTTTTGTCACCAGTTATGATGCATTCCATGAATGTGGGATCGGAATTGGCGCGATCCAGCATGTCCGAAGCGATCTGTTCGCGATAGCGTTTTTGAAGAAAATTAAGCTCTTTTGGAACGAGTCTTGCGGCCACCTTTCTCATGCCCAAAATATCAATTAAAATCGTACGTGTGGACTCGTGGGATATCTCAAGTTCATGTGCTATCTCTCTCAAGCTGGTATGACGGTTTTCAAGCACCATTTCCTTAATTTTATCGACGTTACCTGCGGTCGAAGCCGTTGATGGGCGTCCGGAACGAGGCAAGTCTTCGACGACTTAACGACCCTTCTTGAAGGCTTTGTACCACTCATACGCACGGGTTTTCAATAGTGCTTTATCACCAAAAGCCTTTTGCAACATTTACAATGCATCGGCACACGAAATTTCATTCACAACACAAAATTTTAGACAAATTCTTTGTTCAACGTAATCACCCATTGTAAAAAATCGGCACGCACTATTGACATCAACTGACTTAACCAGCTACTGTAAACACACTCGTTGACAGATTCCGCTCAAACTTGGCATAGTCATCAAGAACAGTTGTACCAACCTAGAAAAAAAAATTTTACCTGCCTAAATTGCCCCGCCAGATTTAAATCGACAATTCCCGGTACTTTTTTGACAGAATGTATCATAAAATATTGCATACATGTATGTGTGCACGTCAATATATTATAGTATAATAATAAGATTTGCAGTAATAATAATAGTAATAATACCAACAAAAATATTAGTAAAAATAATAATATTAATAAAAAAGTAAAGACAGTTTTGTATTGTTGATAAAATCAAACAACATTAATTCGCAGAAATCAATCAAAATTTAAATTAATACGTAATATTTAATCGAATTTATTTATTTTAAAAAGTGTACAAAGTCTGGCTATCAAATAACGAGACTGGTTATAAAAAAGAGTTTTATTATAAAAATTATTATACATTTAAATGCTCCCCTTCAATATACTCCCCTTTCCTCGCCACACACCTTTCCATACGTTTTTTCCATTGATCGAAGCAGTGCTGGAAGTCTTCTTTGGTGAGGGCCTTTAGGAGCTCTGCCGTTTTTTGCTTTACCGCTTCCATCGACTCAAATCGGGTCCCTTTCGAAGCAGATTTTATCTTCGGAAACAAAAAAAAGTCGCACGGTGCTAAATCTGGCGAGTACGGCGCGTATTCGAGCACTGGAGTGCGCTTACCGGCCAAATACTGCTTCACAGATAGCGCGTTATGGGCAGGTGCATTGTCCTGGTGCAAAATCCACGAGTTGTTCTTCCACAACTCGGGCCGTTTATTACGAACTCGTTCTCACAGTGTTGCCAAAACTGACAAATAGTAAGTCTGGTTGACAGTCTGACCCTCTGGAACCCATTCAGTCATCACGATACCGTTAATGTCGAAAAAACGATCAACATTGCCTTGAATTTTGATTTGGACATCCTTGCTTTTTTGATTCTGGGCGATTCAGGCGTCTTCCAATGCATCGATTGCCGTTTTATTTTAACATCGTATTGAAAAATCCACGTTTCGTCGCAAGTAATAATGTTTTTCATCAGTCCGGAATCTTTTTTTAGCCTTTCAAGGAAATCTGAGCAGACCTGTTGACGCAAGAGCGTTTGGTCAGGAGTCAGGTTTTTTGGCACCAACTTCGCACAGACTTTTGTCATGCGTAATTCATCGTGTAAAATTTGTCTAACCGTTTCTTTATCGGCGTTTACAGCCTCGGCAATCATCCGGATGCTCATTCGACGATCTGCACGCATAATTTGGTTGATTTTGGTCACTGTTTCCGGAGTTGAAACAGTGACAGGGCGAAACAGCGACCTGGGCGTTGGTCATCTTCAGTGCTCACTCGGCCCTCACTGAAGCGCTTACACCACTCAAAAACACGCGCACGAGATAGAGAATTGTCCCCATAGGCCTCTTGCAACAATTTACAGCACTCAGTCGGAGTTTTTTTCAATGTAACAAGAAATTTGAGATTGATACATTGCTCCTGTTTTTCGTCACACATGGTTTTCGGTACGAGAAAAAAACACGTTCGTTTCAAACCGCTACTGCACAAATACAATAATAGTGACGAGAACGTGTTTTGGTACGTGCATAGACAAGATATCTATATACCCAACGCACTACTCGTTTTTTTTCCCACCCCTCTACGGCGCCCTCTAGGCGCGCAGTCTTGTTATTTAATAGCCAGACCTCGTATTATGATCAATGTGAACAAATATATTGATATTAAGATCACGAATTTTCAAAATTAAGAGCTGTATTTATTTTCTAAAATAGACATTTGTTAAATTATTCCAAAACATGGGAAAAAGATTTTAAATATTTTTATAAAATTTTCCTTACTGACTTTATAATGAATAATTATCATCAATGTCACCTGCATTTTTTTTATAATTATTAACCCTCCTGCGCTTGCGTTTTAGGTAACCTTAATAACTTAATGCATTCATTTTTTATAATGTTAATTCATTATGATTATGTATTCGTATGTTTTCGAGGTAGCTGATTACGAATCTGCTATCAGAATTTTCAAATTCAAAATGGAGGGGATTTAAAATGACGCTCGTTTACTTTTAATTTGGCAAGAAGTACTTAAATTGACTTAAAAAAACGTTAGTTGGGAGAAATTAAATTTTTTTTACATTTTTTTACAACTAGGATTAGCTGAAATTCTAAAAAACTAAAGTATCCCCAGGATGTGCCACGTAGATACTACTAGTTTGATTTTAAATCCCTTTTTTTCTTTTTCTATTCTTTTTCTTTTTTAAAATTTTTTTCATTACTTAAAAGTTTTACAGTTTTTCTTTTTGTCTAAATTTTTATTGGAACTCTTCCTTTGTATTATACTGGGTGTTCTATTTTTAAAAAACGGATGAATATATCTCTAGAACTAAAGATTTTAAGAAAAAAGTTTTTTGACAAAAGCTCTTAGATTTTGAAGGGGACGTCTAACTGTGACCTTGACTATGACCTTAAATATGGCCTTCAAGGGTATTTGAAGGTCAAGTTGGTTTTCTAAACGAAAACCCTTACTTTTCACCACAGTAAACGAAAGAGCAAAAAATTTTACGTCCTAATATGATCTTGACCATGACCTTGTCTACAACTTTCAAGGTCATGTGAAGTCAACTTTAACATTTGAAATAGAAAATATTAATTTGACCCCAGAAAAAGAAAAAATTTTACCGAGCAAAAACCCGGCCAGTTAATGCCAAATTGGACAGAGATCCAGCCAGTTAAAGCAAGACCAAGCAGAAACCCGGCCAGTTAAGGTAAGACCAAGCAAAAACTCGGCCAGTTAAGGCAAAATCGGATAGAGACCCAGCCAGTTAAGGCAAGATCATTTATCAATGTAAGCTGTATTTTCAGCAGAGGCACGATAAAATTGTAAATACATGTTCAAAAATTGCTCCATCTTCTCGAATACACAAGTTGACTCGTTTTCGGAAATGCGATATCGTTTTTAATAACACGTTTCGCGGTATGGTGTTACATGCATTCCGAATCCTCACCTTCGTATCATCTTTTGTCATGTGTCTGGTGCTATAGACCTCGTTTTTCAGAAAGTCTCATAAATAAAAGTCAAGCGATGTAAAGCCTGGTGACCTGGGTGGTCATCCTACAGGACCTCCTCTACCTATCCATCGATTGTTGAATCTTTTATTTGGATAATTTCTTAGAATGATTGTCCAATGTGGAGTAGCACGGCCTTGTTGAAGCCATAAACTATTTCTCGTATTGAGGTCAACTTCTTCAAGTAGAACTGGGAGTTCACCCTTACTAACTGCAAATAAGTTTGTCCGATAACGTTACTTTCAAAAAAGTAAGGGCCAATCAAATAGCCATTAAATGTTCCGTACCATACACTTAAACTCTAGCGATGTTGATAGTCAACCTCCCGCATCTAGTGTGAGTTGACTGGAGGCCAAAAGTAATAATTATGACGATTCAGGACGCCAGTACTTTGAAATGTAGCCTCATTGCTAAACATAATATATTTAAAAAAATTATCATTATTATCAACCTGCTGCGTTATCCATCGACAAAAAATAAGTCATCATTGATGAACCTTAACCGATAAAGCTTAGTTCAGGGATATGTGATACGGATGGTACTTCACATTTTTTAGATATCTGCTGGCTGTTGATTTTGTTACACCAAGCTCTCGTTTAATTTGACGTAAGCTTATCTGAGGATCCAGATGCACCATAGCTAGTACCGCAGTCAATTTAGGATTATTAGCATAATCTTCTGTTAACATAGACCTCCTTTTACGAGCAAACTTAACTTGTCAGCCAAGCAACTCAATATTGCGAATAACAGCGTCATTAGGATGCCGTCTTTCAGGGAATCTAGCACCATACAAAATTAAAGCTTAAACGTAGTTTCGTCTACATTCTCCTAACACAAGGAGAATAACGACAATTTCATTAGCTGTGTAGTCAGGCATCATGAAAAAATGTCAAAATAAGAAATAAAATTTAAATTAAAGAAACCAAAATTAATTTAAAAAATGAACAAACAAATAAATTATTTCTTCAATTAAATAACGAATTTTTTTAAGAATAAGAGAATTTGAAGGAACTCAAAATTTCTGGAAATATGCCTCAACTTCGCTTTCAAATAAACTTACAATAAATGACACAGTGGATTTAAATTAGTAACAACTTCAAAAACCACTACATACCAATCAAATTCACAATCAAGAAGCAAACAAAAAAAGAATTTATTCACCTTTTTCAGAATGATTGTAATTAACTGTGTTATTTATTGAAGGTGATCGCCGACTATTAGAGTGTTAAATCAAGGCAAAAATAATACGAAATTCGAGACTATCAAACTTCTCTTATTATTAGGAAAGTATCTTTGTTTATTGAGAAAAGTTTATTAGCTGCAAAAATATTATCTTCTGTATGTTTAATTTTGTTCAGGTTAATTTATAATTAAAATTAATTTGAAAACATTTACTGTTTTTTTATTTTTAATTTATTTCATTATGTGTAACTAAACTAAGAGGACTATCATTATTTATCTACTGTAAGAAGAATGCCAATTTCTTTATTTAAAATTTAAGGCACAAAATCATTTCACTTCAAGTATTGCCCATTGCTAGAGACCACTTTCTCTCATCTTCCTGGCAGTATATGAATTCCGCATCGGGAAAACTATGACTTTTTAGGTTATCCAAGAATCGATCCATTCTTTAGTATCTTCGTAAAAATGAAAGTGCTGCTTAGCCAGACCATGTGCCATCAAACGGAATAGGTCAAAATCGGAAGGGGTTATGTCAGGTGAATACGGTGGGTGGAGTTGAACTTCCAATCGAAGCGTTTCTAGCTAGATTTTCACTGGCTTTGCAACATGAGACCGATCGTTATCATGTAACTAAATCACTTTGTCGTGTCTCTGCTCGATAGCGGCCGTTTTTCTTTTGGGGCTCGACTCAAACGTATCAATTGAAGTTAATAGCGATCTTCCGTGATAGTCTCATTCGGTTTGAACAGCTCATAAGAAATGACACCCTGCTGATTCCACCGAATGCAGAGAAGAAGCTTCGAGCCATGGATATTTGGTTTTGCGAACGATGTTGATGCTTGGCCGGGCTTACTCCACGCTTTTCTATGCTTTGGATTATC
>OX465094.1:44200772-44339202 GCA_949987625.1 Chalcis sispes | reverse complement strand
GCAGCAAAGGTCTAAAGCTTACTGATTCAGTATTTATTGTACATATTTTATAGAAATTGACTCCAATAAATTTGACTGCGCATAACGGGTGCGCCTTACAATTTACTTTTTCCCTTTCTAGCGTCTCTTTCCCGAATACCGCCGCCTCCGCGCTTTTCGCCTTTATAAGCCTAAGTACTGAAACTTATGGGCTCGGGACGGCGGAGGAGTTAAAGTTGTAAGAATTTTTAGGGATAAAGATGAAGTTCGAGACTGGACAACCGTATAGGCCGATGTTGGCCTATATGCTGTCCTGGAAAGGACCTACTAAGTGTTTTTCTTTGGATAGAGATATTTAGCCGATTCTGGCTAAAACTATTTCTTTCGAAATGAAAGAAAAAAATATAGTCTTATATAAACTTACTTTTTATTGAATGTGAGATGCAAAGAATAAGGACGATCTTCTCTCTCTTTCTTTCTCTCTCTCTTTTGTTGCGGCTGCCTTCTCGTAGTCTTCTGCTCCGTGTGGTCTCTTCTTGAGGTCTGCTCGTAGTGGATGGTCTGTTTTAATGTTTGTGTAATACGTGGATCCTTAGTAATGCTTGTGTAGTACGTGGGTCCTTGAGTGCTGCCTGAGGTCTGCTGCTTGGTGATCATTTTGTGCCGTATTTAAATGCGTTGGAGAAGCTACTCAGCAAATTCCTTCTGTGACCGGGAAAATCGGGGAGAGGCCGAGTTTTTCAGGCCCCCTCTTCCTGGCGGGCTTCTCGGTTGGAGAGTGAGAATTAGAGAGAGAGATGATCCATTTTTACAGTATTTTACATAGGTTTATTATATACAATAAAATTATGTTAATTTAATTTGTATGATCGTGTGTCATTTAAAGTTTAACGTATATTACAACAGAACGAAGTTTCTCGTCGCATTTTACATAATTAGATAAAGAATGAGTATTTAAATAATAAAGAAAAGATTGCTATGAGTGTTTTATTATTACAAAAAAAGAAATAGTTGTAGAATGATAGGTTAAATAGTCATTCTTTAAATTTTTAATTAATGGACTGTTGGAGAAGTACTTATTTGGTTTACTTTATTTCCAAAGAGTTATTTAATAGGTGTATGACACGCTAATGTAATTGTAAATTAATATGAAAATAATTTTTCTGTAGGGAGTTAATCGAAGAATTAATTTTAATTACAGAATTCCAATATTTTTATAAAAACGCATGTCGCAGACAGTTATTGAAGATATATAAAATAATAATAATAAATATTTACTATAGAATAGTGACATAATAATAAATAGAATAGATAAATTGTCGCTGTATAGATTAAAATTTAACTAGAGGGATGTTTTTTTAAAATAAATGCATGTAACAGCTGAACATTGGCTTAAAATTAATTATTTATTCTAAAAGAATTTTTATGTAATTAATTAATAATTTATAAAAATAATTATTATGAGGGTTTTGCAAGAGGAATTCGTGACATTCTACGTTATTGCGTGATGTCCCAAATTACGCTATAGATGTTTATTCAAGAAAGAATTATCTTGCAAAAATTTGTATGTCAATGAAATTCGTATTGACCGATTTAGAAAGGAGAACATTATTTTCAGCTGTAGTATGCATGATTTTCATTACTGGTGTGTGATTTTTTGTAAAAAAAATTGCATCGTTGTCAAATTTTAACGAGAGCGGCTATTCAACTCTCGGTTTAAGTTTAGGTTAGTTTTCACAACGGTCTATGTCAGTGGAGAGTACGTTGCGTAAGTTGTAGAGGGGCTTTATCGTGGAAGGAAAGGCAGAGAAGAAATTTATCGGCTGACAAGAGAAAGAAAAACGGAGGTCGTGTACCGACGTTACAAAATGTAATATAAAGAAACAAATAATGAATAATATGAGTAAAATAAAATAAAAAGTAAATAAGAAGTGAAAATAATAAATAATTAAATGAAAAAAATAAAGAAGAATAATATTATAAAGCGAACATAATAATGATAGAATATAAATAATAAATAAAGCGAGGAAAAGATAATGCAATAATAATAAAAGGAAAATTACGGAAAGTGAATTATATAGTGTGCAAATAATGAAAAAATTATTGTTACAGAGTAAACTAGGACGATAATATAGATTTACGCGTAATAGGAAAAGAAGGTGTAATGTATTATGTGGAAGTTCGATTGTGCGACAACGATTATACAAATTATATCGTCTTATTTCAACGAGTAGAGTTACACTTCTTATCTAGAGTTAGTCGCTCTATTTGATCAGTTATATCTGGTTTCATGTTCATTTCGATTTTCAGAACATTTCAGACATCAGAATCTGAATAATTAGATTAATGGTAAAATAATTATAACAGTCAACATAAAATTTATCCATAATGATCATCATAAACTGATCATATAATCATAAGATTAAATCGTAAGTATATTCATTTGTATAAGTACATACTACTCTATCATTACGAATTTTATTTTCACATATTATTGAGTATTATATACTGTAACAGGGTGATTAATCATAGATATTATATGCACGTGCGCACTGCGGCAGATGCAACTGTCCGGCTATGCGGTCTTGAGTACTGACGGACTTTAGCCATCGTGCAATGACACTCGCATGCAGTGCCCATCCGCTTACAATGTATTGGGACCTTAAATAAGTTCTCGCTGTTTCTTCAAAGATGGCAGTAGTACTAATCCGTGCATGGAATTTTGAATGGTGACGCACCTGCAAGCAAGTACTGTATCTAACCTTAAAATCCAGTGTACGGTATTTCACTTTAGTGTAAACCAAGTAATTTTTTATTGGTTCTAAAAATGTCTACTTCTGTACCAAATAAAGTATATTTGCGGGGAATTTTATTGCACTATTTTATTCAAAAGAAATCTGCAGCTGAAGTACACAGAATTCTTGTTTTAAGACTTACGGTGACAATGCTCTGTCAGATACGACATTCAGAGACTGGTTTCGACGCTTCAAAAATGATTTTGATCTTGAAGATAAAGAAAGTTCTGGCGCACCGAAAAAATTTGAAGACAAAGGATTGGAAGAATTACTTGATCAAGACTAATGTCAGATGCTAGCAGAACTTGGAAAAATATTACAAGTAGATGAGTTAACAGTTTCAAAACGTTTAAAAGTATTAGGAATGATCCAGAAGCAAGGACATTGGGTACCGTATGAATTAAAGCCGAGAGATGTCGAACGGCGTTTTCTCACATGTGAACTACTGCTTCAAGGCAGAAAAGAAAAAGTTTCTTGCACCGTATCGTGACTGGCGATAAAAAGTGGATACACTACGATAATCCAAAGCGTAGAAAATCGTGGAGTCCGCCCGGCCAAACATCAACATCGTCTGCAAAACCAAATATCCATGGTTCGAAGCTTCTTCTCTGCATTTGGTGGAATCAGCAGGATGTCATTTATTATGAGCTGCTCAAACCGAATGAGACTATCACGGGAAATTGCTATCGACTTCAATTGATGCGTTTGAGTCGAGCCCAAAAAGAAAGACGGCCGTTATACGAGCAGAAACACGACAAAGTGATGTAGTTACATGACAACAATCGGCCTCATGTTGCAAAACCAGTGAAAACCTACCTTGATACGCTTCAATTGGAAGTTCTACCCCAACCACCGTATTCACCTGACATAACCCCTTCCGATTTTGACCTATTCCGTTCAATGGCACATGGTCTGGCTAAGCAGCGCTTCCATTCTTAGGAAGATACTAAAGAATGGATCGATTCTTGGATAACCTAAAAAGTCATAGTTTTTCCGACGCGGAGTTCATATACTGCCAGGAAGATGAGAGAAAGTGGTCTCTAGCGATGGGCAATACTTGGAGTGAAATGTTTTTGTGCCTTATATTTTAAATAAAGCTTTTATTTTGTATAAAGTCAGCGAGAACTTATTCAAGGTCCTAATAGGATCTTTCTCGGATTCTACATAGTATAACGTGAGTATAACGCCTTTTTTCTAAGGCCCCAATGCCGGTTTTGCTCCCCGCTAGGCTCGGCTAGTCAGATTGCGTGTCAACAGTGGGTTGTCACGCACGCGGAGGCGACGGTATTCAGAAATGAGATGCTGGAAAGGAGAGAATAAACTAAACGCGCATCCGTTTATGTTAATTACTGATGCCTCTGACTATGCAATCGGAGTCAGAAATTGCCCTCCAAGCAGACTATGAATCTTCAAACTAAACCTTTAAAAAATAAATTTGGGCGATAAAATAGTTCTGAAGAGCATCGTGCTTAGAATACATTTTACGCAATTAAAGACCCGATTAGAGAAAAAGCCTTCGTGGAGATAATAGATTTATAGGAAAGGAACAGGATCCACAGTAATGAGCTTGGAAGAATGGATATGCCCAAGATAGATACTCTCAATAACAAAGAAAAAGAACCAATACTAGTTCGAAAAAACATTATGAACTACATGCACTTAAGATTCGACCGAAATATTCTTACCGATCGAAGAATTAATAATTAAGTGCGACCTGCATGATCGCGAGAAAATGGATCGGACCTCGAATCAAACTTATCTGAAATCTTGAGGATGAAAACTATTTAACATTTTACAATCTTGTAAAAGTCTCCTATCATTAGCAATAAATATAGCAAGAAGAATGCAGACCTAAAAAATGTTTTAACATTCATTTTGATGGGAATGGAGACCTAGCCGGAATACTAAAAATTAAGTATTTCAATTACCAAGGAAAAAAACAGGATATAATGTAAAATACGGAACAAGATGCAAGCAACTAAAATGTCTATTAAACTTCAGGGAACTAGACTATTTTGTCAATTCTTCAATTCTCTTTTTAAGGATTCTGAGATATTTGGCTCCTTAGACATATCAACATTATACGGAATCACAGAGAATAAGCCACTTGTGGATATGTACGTATGTAATAATGCAATGTATCGGCGCCAAATATGCTATTACAGCTTTATAAAATAATAGAGAAAAATAACAAGCAATCTTTGCAGATCCACCAAAAGTTTTCAGAATCAAACAAGGAAATAACTATAGAAGTGCCAAGACATTACTTTTCAAATGTCTACTTTGGGCCGATTAGAAAACATTCGAATTTCATTTAGACAGATGTCAAGTATAAAACCAAAGCAGCAATCAACAAAAAGACCCAAAATTTGAGACCCGAAGACGAATCGCGGAAATCAGTCCCGGATTCACTGACCAAGGCAAAAAAAAAAAACTATATGTATATATATATACAGTCTGTCAAGTAAGAGCGTGGTCGTGTTAATTTATAAAAAAATTTATTTGATAAAACTTTTATATATATATATACATTGTACACATTACGAACAATGATGCAATTCGGTCAATAATGTGTCCAGTCACCACCGGCGTCGATAATTGCCTGGCATCTCCGAGGCATGCTTTCTACTAATTTGACGGCGTATTCTAGTGACAAGGATCTCCAGATTCGACGAATTTCGTAAGACAACTGCTTCAAAGTGTATGTGCGTCTTCCACGAAGCTTCCGTTTAATATATGCCCACACATTTTCAATAGGGTTTGCATCGGGCGACTGCGACGGCCAATCCAATGTAACGATCCCAGATTGAGTCTTCCACTGAGTACAGAGCTTGCTGCGGTGTTTAGGATCGTTGTCCTCCTGCAGAATCCTATCTTCATTTTTTGTGATGAACCATCGTTTGGCAGATGGCAGGAAAGCCTTTTTGTAGATTTTTATCATTTTCTCGGCATTTAGGTTGTCAGTAAAGAGGTGCAAAGTGCCGAATCCCTGCTTTGAGAAGCAGCCCCAAAGATGCACCTTTATTCCATGTTTTACGGTCCGCTGAACAAGCCTATTGGTGGAAGTTGACCAGGCTCGCGTGAAGACAGAACGTGCCCATATAGAACATTCATCAGTAAAAATGACATTTTCAAAATCTCTATCAATATTCTCATGCACCTAAGCGAGTCGCTTTGTCACATGTTTTTTAGTCAACAGAGGCTTCTTCATTGTGTTGCGCCATTTCAGATGATGAGTACGAAGATGGGTTCGGATAGTTTCGTAGGATATATCTAAACCTTTTGCCATTAATTTTGCTTGTCCTTGCCGCAGTGTTAAAGCAGGATTCCGCGAAAACAGATTCACTATTCTTTTTTCATCTTTTTTGTTCACTTTTCCTATCGAGCCACGTTCTGGTAAATCATCGACATTTTTAGCCACTTTATATCGCTGTATCCACTTCTGTACAAATGCCTTCGACTTTCTTATATATTTAGCAGCCGCTGATTGCGACATTTTAGGACCTTTCGGGTGGATGCAAAGGAACACAGCCTCGTAGCGCGACGCGTACTTAGCACTCATGGCGTTTAACGTGATTCTCTTTCAAAAGATCAACGACAACGTCAAGCGACAACGGTCGTGGTCAAATCGCGGTGAGCCGGCGCAAACGGTGACCAAGCCAGGATTGACAGTCAGGAAGGTTTTGCTGTGTGTTTGGTGGGACTGGCAGGGAATCATCTACTATGAGCTGCTCCCCTATGGCCGAACTCTAAATTCGGAACTGTACTGTCAACAATTGGACCGTCTGAAAGAAGCAATCGCCCAGAAGCGGCCAGCTTTGGCCAATAGGAGAGGAATTATGTTCCTTTAGGACAACGCCAGGCCGCATACATCGATAGTGACTCGTCAAAAGCTCCGGGAGCTTGGTTGGGAAGTTCTTATGCATCCACCTTATAGTCCGGACCTGGCACCAAGTGATTACCACCTGTTCCTGTCTATGACGAATGATTTTGCAGGTGAAAAATTCGCCTGAAGAAAAGATTGTGAAAATTGACTGTCCCAGTTTTTTGACAATAGGGACAAGGGTTTCTATGAGAGAGGCAGTATAAAATTACCTCCAAAATGGCAACAAGTTATCGAACAAAACGGTGCATGTTTGACCTAAATCGTATCATTCTATCTATGCTAAACAAAACCTTCAGTTAAATGCAAAAATAATGGATTTCTTTTTACTACACCTAATATTATTCAAAATAATGTTATCATAAATGATGTCTAAAAGAAAACTATAGTTATCTCCTTCCCTACAAGCATAACAAAATCGTTTGAACCTCCCATAACTACAATACTACTTAGATAACCAACAAATTTATATCTAGTTTAAGAATCTGTGGTGAACTCACAGACCAAGCCGCACGATCGCTGTTTACTGGGACGGTAAACTTTCCGGGGGGGGGGGGGGAAGAATGTTACGTGAAGTAGAAGTTAAAACCTTCAAATTATAAATAAATTTATTAACTAATTTAAATAGATTCATAATTATAAATAAGTTATTAATCAATTGAACTAATAAGATATATATAAGAAACCACATTATATTTTACAAGTTTTACATCAAGTTTACAGTATAAAGATGTCAAATGCATACTGTAATATATGATAATGTTGCGCGTTCTATTTAATAGAATATCTCTATCTCTTTAAAAGAAACCTTTTACAAAAGGTAGAATGTTGGCAAGTAGAAGTTGTTTTGTATATCATTTTAAAAACATTATTTTTCAATTTTTCAAACATACAATTTATAGATAAAAAATTTGTATGATTTTAATATAACCATATTTTTAAAATTGCTTTTTATTTTTTACATATTTGTACTATTTCATCTTTCATTAATTAATTGTATATTTAAAAACTTAATGTCGTAATATTTTTTGTAAAAGATTGATTTCATAAAAAATGTTTAAATAATACAGTTATTCTTTTGACGAATACAGTTTCACAGATCACTTGGATTTATAAAAACTTATATTTTACATTTTTCCTTAATTGATGATAAAATTATGGCTACTTAGTGAATTTATTTTTAGAACTTAATGTATAATTTTATAATTTTACCTACAGAAAGTTGTGAAATCAAAAAAATTGTCAAATATTTGTTTTCTTTGTTTCACATTTTGCACATTGTATCGTGTATTACGTAACTTTATTTACATGATCCGGCTTCCGAATTTTAATTATAATTAATTAAATAATCTACTATTTATTTGCAATAATTTCTAATGTAAGTGAAGCAAATTAATGAAATTTCACCAGTACCAAAATTCAAATTTCAGCTAAAGAAGGTTGTGAAATCTCTAAAAAAAATTGTCAAGTATTTTGATTTGCTTTTTCTTTAGATCGAAAAATTGATGTATGTAATACATTTACTGTAGATAAGCTATTTCATTTACTAAAAACAATAGATTTTGACAAAAAGTCTATGCAACTTATTAAAAATTATATCGATAGCTGATAAATAATTAACAGATATATGTAAATGTTAAGTTTGCATTAAAAAAACATACAATAAAGAGTTTACATACATTACTATTTAAATACATACTTGGCAGACCCGTCGTTAGGTAGTACATCGGTGAATAAATATCTTCTGCAATCAATGTTTGTAAATAAGTATGCAATTGCATTGGTATTAGAATTTAATCACAGTTTGATTATTAAGACGCATAATGATAAATATAAAAATATGGAAAGTCTTTGACTACAATTGTTTTAAATAATTTACACGAATTGTTATATAATTTCTATTTATATTTTTTATAATATTGTATTTAAATAATATATCTTAGGTATTTCAAATAAAACTATTAATACAACCTTTTGTCAATTAAATTAATTTTGTTTCTGAGTTTTATAAAATACTAAAAAAAATTTTAAAATTGGAATATGTCACTGTCAAAACTCTTTAATATAGTAACAAAGATTTTTTTTTTATGTTTTCATATACGAATGCTAAAATGTTTTTCTCATTTTTAGAATGAATTATATTGAATGATTTTATTTAAATATTATTTATAATATTAGAAACGAAAATTTTTATAATGTTTTTGTTTGTGAATTATTAACCCCTTGGCTACTGTGGGCGCCTATAGGCGCTTAGAAATTTTGCGTTTGTGATACTGAGAGCGCCTTTAGGCGCCCGGCGCAGTTTGGCTTTATGACACGGATTATTAGATATTTATGCTAGGTCAGGTTCAAGGAAATAAATAATATTGTTTTAATGTAGTAAAATTCAGTTTTTTGATTATTGAAATATGTTTTCACAAAAATACATCCCTACCCAACCATTCGCCGTTCTCGGCGCACATCGTAACACAATCACTGCCGTATGGTACGATAGATGCGTAACAAAGTGTGCCGTAGTCAAAGGGTTAAGTATAATCACCAAGCTGTTTTATTACGATTATGGTATGAGAGGCAAAATGTGCGTTAAAAGCTTTCACCGATGTACTACAGTCAGTCAAGTAAGAGCGTGGTCGACTTGACTGACAGGTAATGAAAGATTTTGCTCTAATTCTTTCGCGAGCCGATAGAAGGAAGCTTTGTCCTTAATGCATTGTCAACAAAGATTCAATTGTCGTTGATCTTTTGAAAGAGAATCACGTTAAACGTCATGAGTGCTAAGTACGCGTCGCGCTACGAGGCTGTGATCCTTTGCATCCACCCGAAAGGTCCTAAAATGTCGCAATCAGCGGCTGCTAAATATATAAGAAAGTCGAAGGCATTTGTACAGAAGTGGATACAGCGATATAAAGTGGCTAAAAATGTCGATGATTTACCAGAACGTGGCTCGATAGGAAAAGTGAACAAAAAAGATGAAAAAAGAATAGTGAATCTGTTTTCGCGGAATCCTGCTTTAACACTGCGGCAAGGACAAGCAAAATTAATGGCAAAAGGTTTAGATATATCCTACGAAACTATCCGAACCCATCTTCGTACTCATCATCTGAAATGGCGCAACACAATGAAGAAGCCTCTGTTGACTGAAAAACATGTGACAAAGCGACTCGCTTGGGTGCATGAGAATATTGATAGAGATTTTGAAAATGTCATTTTTACTGATGAATGTTCTATATGGGCACGTTCTGTCTTCACGCGAGCCTGGTCAACTTCCACCAATAGGCTTGTTCAGCGGACCGTAAAACATGGAATAAAGGTGCATCTTTGGGGCTGCTTCTCAAAGCAGGGATTCGGCACTTTGCACCTCTTTACTGACAACCTAAATGCCGAGAAAATGATAAAAATCTACAAAAAGGCTTTACTGCCATCTGCCAAACGATGGTTCATCACAAAAAATGAAGATTGGATTCTGCAGGAGAACAACGATCCTAAACACCGCAGCAAGCTCTGTACTCAGTGGAAGACTCAATCTGGGATCGTTACATTGGATTGGCCGTCGCAGTCACCCGATGCAAACCCTATTGAAAATGTGTGGGCATATATTAAACGGAAGCTTCGTGGAAGACGCACATACACTTTGAAGCAGTTGTCTTACGAAATTCGTCGAATCTGGAGATCCTTGCCACTAGAATACGCCGTCAAATTAGTAGAAAGCATGCCTCGGAGATGCCAGGCAATTATCGACGCCGGTGGTGACTGGACACATTATTGACCGAATTGCATCATTGTTTGTAATGTGTACAATGTATATATAAATATAAAAGTTTAATCAAATAAATTTTTTTATAAATTAACACGACCACGCTCTTACTTGACAGACTGTACCTAACGACGGGTCCGCCATGTATTAATATAGTAATGTATGTAAACTGTTTATTGTATATTTTTTTAATGCAAACTCAACATCTACATATATCTATTAATTATTTATCAGCTATCGATATAATTATTGATAAGTTGCATAGACTTCTTGTCTAAATATGTTTTTAGTAAATGAAATAGCTTATCTATAGTAAATGTATTACATACATCAATTTTTCGATCTAAATTTTTTTTACAGATTTCACAACCTTCTTTAGCTAAAATTTGAATTTTGGTACTGGTAAAATTTCATTACTTCACTTACATTAGAAATTATTGCAAATAAATAGTAGATTATTTAATTAATTATAATTAAAATTCGGAAGCCGGATCATATAAATAAAGTTACGTAATACACGGTAAAATATGCAAAATGTGAAACAAAGAAAACAAATACTTGACAATTTTTTTTTTTTCTAAGAAGAAATTTTAAATGTAAAATTAATACAAGTGTATATGGATTGCCATGCAACTTATGATTCAAATTTAAATCTTACTTTTATAAGCGTTGCATAGCGTAATGGTTAGAGCATCTGCTTTATAATGCGGAAGGACCCGGGTTCAATCCCACCGTAGGTCAAACACTTTTCTGCGTTTTTTTCCTTAAAATAATGTGTAAAATAACATGTACGACATTGCGAATAAACGATTAAATATAATGCGTATGTTAAAAATATGTATAATTATAATAAAAAATAAAATTCTAAAATATATAAAATATTTAACTACAGTTTTTATAAAGGTTTTAAGAAAGTATTTTAAAAGGTTTCATCAACTACTTACAATCATTATAATAATTAGCTTTTTGGTTTTTACACAAAAAAGAAATATGTAACCGTTCTAAAAGCTAATAACTATTTATATTCTAGCATTTATTGCATCTTTGTTTGTAAGGATATTTCCTAAAAATAAAAACCTATAAAAATCTAATAAAATCTTATAAACATTTATTAAATTTATAAAATGACGATAAAAACTTCGAAACATTAATATACATTATTGACTATTATTAGAGTCTAAAATTCACACATTATAAGATTTTAATATTACCTAATAAAAGCTAATAATCATTATGAAGAATTACTTTTTGTTAATAACATTTATATACACGTGATTATTTCCGCTTGGGTTTCATGAAAGAACATTTCTTTAGAACAATTTTTAAAAATTGTTCGTTCTGTTGTCAGTGCTAGAGCTGATGATATTATACTATATTTGATTGTAAAGTATTTGATTGTATTGATGGAGTTTATACTGGTCTTGGATTTCCACCTACAGTTGTTGAAGAAATTGTTGCAGTAGTTAAAGCCTACACAACTCGAGTTGCTGATGGTGCTTTTCCTACTGAATTATTAGATGAAATAAGTGAAATATTACAAAACAGAGGAATCGAATTTGGTGTTACAACAGAGAGAAAAAGACGTTGTGGTTAACTTAATTTAGCTTTATTTAGATGTACAGCAATGGTTATCGGGTAAGTGTACTTTTTTTCAATAATGAAGATAACTATGAATTTATTTTTATTTATAATAATAAAATTTAGTTTATTAAAGTTATAAAATTCACTCATTAGTCTGCTTATTTATTGAATATTTACTTAGGAAAAAATTCAAGTAATTTCATATATTTTTCTAATTTTATTAAAAGTTTATTTCTACAATATTAATACATTTTTATTATTTTATTGTATTATTTTTATTATTCGTCTAAAAAGTTATAATAAAATTTTTTTTTGGGATTTTAATCAATAATATATTAATAACACAATCAATTGCAAGTCTTATTATTACACCTTACTAGGTTCCTTTGTATATGCTTCGCAATCATTTCTTTTTTATTCTCTGCTACCTATTTTTTGCTCATGATCATATATATTAGTTGAAAGTTTTAAAATATTGTTTCATTTACTTTTGCACTGTATGATCTCTATCTATGACATGGTATACGAACATTTATTATTGTACTTTTTTCAGCCTTTTTTCAAATTTTCTGGATTGGAGGTGTTTCAGAATTTATCAAATACAATTAATTATTTGTTTAACAAAAGTGTGATTATTTAATTAATCAAAAAGATTTAAAACTTAAAATGAGTAATGGTAAGAAAAAATTTTTCTTAAATTCAATAATTAATTTCTTTTGATTATTTATAAATATATTTTTTAGAATTCACATTGGATATAGTTAAACAAACTTTTGTACTCAAAAATAAAAATAAAAAAGAAAATAGTCAGATATACAAATTAGATATTTTGATAAATTTCATGGAAACTGAGACATGGATCGATTTGACTCCTACAAATTCAAACTTATTAATGTTATATGAAGATTCGTTGTGATGATAAATAATTAATGCAAACAATTGGCTATAAAAATATATTTTATTAAATATTTAATCACTTGTTTCTTATTTGCCGCTAAATTTACAATTTTGTGCCTAGTCATTTCCAATTCTCTATGTTCTTGCTAAAAGTAAATTAATGTTTATTTTATTAGAATATCATTATTTTATTTTTAAATACCAATAAATTAAAATTATTTTTTAAATTAAATTTTTATTTTTACTCAAATTTGTAAAACAATATGATCAAAACAGTTTATTTTTAATTAAATAATTTATTTATTATATTAAATAATTAATTGATTTTATTATATAATACAATTTGAAAATAAATTTGTAATATAAAATATATTGCAAGTATTTGCATGTATTTAATTTATAAAAATTATATTTCTTTTATATTTATAAATTTGTATCAACACAAATATAAATTAAATTTTTTTATCAACAACACAAATATAAATTCAATTTTATCAATATTTTTATTATAAATTAATATAATGTTATTTTGTACATGAAATTAAAAAACAATTTGTACATGATTATTATCTATTGCTTTAAATTCAACTTATTTTTATAATAAAATTTATATCAAAATTATATTTCTTAAAATTTAACTTATTTTTATAAAGTTTTTACACAAACATTTTGTAAAATATGAAAATGATAAAATTATAAAAAAACAATGACCAGAAGTTTCTCGAAATATTTACATTCTTTTCTTAGAACATACGTTAATTTTATAACATTCTACAAAATTTAACAACTTTTTAAAATTTCATTTTCTTTTATCTATACAACTAATGCATCATATAGTGCAACCATTCTTCACAGATTACTTTCATAATAAATCTAATATAATATTTTATAATTTGATATATATTCGACCTAATTAATGAAATCTAAATACAACCTTTTTAATAAAAAGAAAATTATGGTAAGTATTGGTTGTCGTTTAAACATATTTTTCTGTGCTCTCATCATGAATTATCAATTTATCGAATATTAGTATGGCACCTGTGAGTAACTTATCAAAAAGAATATTTAAAATCAGCATTTTTGACTCTCGAAAGTTGTAAAATCAAATAATATTGCTAAGTATCTTCTTTTTTATCAACACATTTTTTTTTAACGATAGCTGATCATCGATGTTGTTATATATAATATGCTAATGAATATCTACATGTGAATACAACAATCTTTTAAATACAAAAAAATTATCGTTTTCGTTGTTATTAAAAATATGAAAAAATATAATTAATAATTAATTTTCATAAACATACTTTTAAATTTTCTTTAATTTTAAAATATTTTAGACTAAAGAAAGCAATAAAATATAATAATATCGCTAAATATCATCTTTCTTTTTATTAATGTATTTTTTGACCGCTACCTGGTCATCATTTACTTATCGGATTAATAAAAAGTCATTACACAAATTTCTACGCACGAAAGTTGTGAAATCTATTTAATGTTGTTAAGTATTTCAATATTTGTGTCGAACACATTTATTTTATAATTTTAGTTAATATTAAAAATATTATTTTATATTTTTTACAATTTACTTTTAAAATGTTACTTTGAATTGAAATATCAAAGTATACAAAATATCAATCATGTAAAATGATTCTTTTTACTCTTACATTTATTTAGTTTTTATTTTAATTCAATTCAATAATTTACATATAATTTCATAGTGTTTTCGTACGATAGTAGAAAGTTGCTTCGAATGAAACCACTGAAATCAAATAATTCTTTTAACTATATTTTTCTATATCTTTTATGCTATATTCTTTTACAACTTATATATTTCATAAAAAGTTGCTTGTGACATGTAATTAAAACCATACTTGCCGGACACTTGTAGAGTATATGGTGATGCTCGCAGTAATTTATGTTTATTTATTTATTTATTTTACCAGTTAAATAAGCTTACATGTATTTACATATAACTCCTTAGAGGGAAAGTGTTCCCTGTACAAGGAACTGGTAGGATTATAAAAATATAATTACTTGACTAGTTTAGTTTATTCTATTTCTCAAGTTAGCTTTTACTTTTTTCTGACTTGTTTATATTGTGATGGTTTTTATATAGATGTTAATATCAAAAATAAATAGATGCAGATTGTCTTGTTATGGAATTTAAATTATGTTGCTGTTTTCAATAAACCAAATTTTCAATTTTTTCCTTAATGTCAATTTAGATACTTTTAAGATTTTCAATTCCGAAGGAAGTAGATTGAATAATTTTACTGCTCTGATATAGCTATTTTTGAATCCAATAGTTTTTTTGATTTTAGGTAAAGGTATTGATTTGTTTCTTGTTTTGCTATTAGAAGATATATATTTATTTTGCAGAACTGGAAAGTGATAAGAGAGAGAGTCTAAGTAGAATTTAGTAGATAGATTCAATGGTTTTTTGTTATTTAAAAAAGTATTTTTGGATATTATTTTTAAAATTCTATTTTGAAGTGATTGTAGCCTATTTAAATTGTTGTTGTAAGCCCCACCCCAAGCTATTATCCCATAAGTTGCAATACTGTTAAAAAAAGCATAATATATAAGAAGTAAAGTCTCTGTTGTCATAGTTATAGCTAATTTATAAAAAACATAAACAAGATATCTAGTTTTATTTATTATATATTGTACATGCATTTCCCACTTCATGTTAAAGTCGAATATTATTCCCAGATATTTGTATTGTTCTACACGTTGCAGAGCTTTATTGTTGATATTAACATCTATGGTTACAGGGACACTATCTGCATAGTTTCCAAGACTCATAAAGACTGTCTTATCAATATTCAGAGACAGCCTACTCAATGCCATCCATGTTGCTACATGACTCAGATAATAATTAATTTTACTACGAGCTTCTTCCCACGTTTCTGCTGTAGATATAAGGGCAGTATCATCTGCATACGACATAACAGCATTAGATTCAGGAAATTGACACAGCAGATCATTAATATACAAAATAAACAGTAAAGGTCCAAGAATCGTTCCTTGGGGTACTCCATTATTAATTTTTTGATATCCACTATTAATTTCACCAATTTTAACAGCTTGGTATCTATCAGAGAGATAGTTAGTCAAAAGCTCAAGAACTTTGCCTCGGATTCCTATGTAAGATAGTTTCTCCAATAGTATTCCATGATCTACTGTGTCAAAAGCTTTGGCTAAGTCAATGAAGGCGACAATTGTTGGTTTACTTTTATCAAGCATATTGTAGATTATGTTGGAGATGTAATTTAGGGCGTCAGTGGTTCCCCTATCCTTAACAAAGCCAAATTGTTTAGTAGAGATAATATTGCATTCATTAACAAAGTTCAAAATTCTATTATATACAATGCGTTCGAAGATTTTAGCAATATTTGATATTAAAGAGATAGGTCTATAATTGTTCATTAAGAATTTACTAGATGATTTATGAATAGGAACCACAACAGCTTTTTTTAAAGCATAAGGCCACAAAGCTAACTCAATAGATCTATTAATGACATAGCATAAAGGGTCAACAATATAATCGACTATCGTCTTTATGACTTTGGTGCTTATTTTATCAACTCCACCATTTTTTAATTTTAACTCTTTAATTACCAAACTTATTTCAGAGCTTGATGTCGGCGTTAAGAACATAGTTTTAGGATTGCTAGGTGGCATTGGAGTAGCTATATTACAAGGTATATTTATATTCTGACTTAGAGTAGATCCAATCGTACAAAAATAGTTATTCATCTTGTTAGCTATTACTTCCTCTTCTACAATTTTTTGCTTGTTTTCATCAATAATATAGTTGATATTTTGTCTATTTTTAACTTTTTTATTTACTTTATCATTAATAATACTCCATAATTTTTTTTTATCATTTATATTTTTTGTAATATAATCTTTATCAGATATAATTTTGGCCTTATAAATCACTTTATGTAGGATACTAGAATACTGTTTGTATTGAATCTTAAGTAGTTCATTGGTAGGATTACTTTTAGTTGCTAAATATAATTTCTCTTTGGTTTCGCACGATTTAACTATGGCCCCTGTAATCCAGGCCTGCCTTTTTTTGTTAGATTTATTTATGAGGACTTTAGCATTATCCATACATTTATTAATATTTTTAATCAAAAATTCGGTAGCCATATTTGGGTCACTAAAACCATATGTCAAATCCCAGTTGATGGTACTTGCATTATATTTGAGTTTATTAAAATCTATTTGGGTATTAGGGATAGAATATTTTTTTAAGTTTTGCTTTTTAATTTTAATTATTAAGGTATAGTGATCTGTCAAACTGTTTGTAATAGTATAAGTATTGATAATTAAAGCTTCAGTTTTGTAAAAAGCGTTATCAATACAAGTACCACCATTTTTATGATTAAATATAGGATGAGTGACTTTTTGATACCCAGGTATAAAACCCTTTTCTAGAAAGTTATTCAAGAATTCTTCAGTTAGAAGACTTTGTTCAAAAAGATCAATGTTAAAGTCTCCAATAATGAAGTGATTTTTCTTAAACCTTTTAACTAAAAGGTATTTTTTTAGACTGTAAATAAACTCAGGTTTAGGCATATCGTGAGTGCGATATAAAGCAGAAATTTCAATACTACATCCATTTTTCATTTTAATACACGTATTGGTAATTTTTAATCTATCTATTTCAATAAACTCTGTTGTTTCAATAATATCATCTAATACGTATGTAATCACTCCATCGTTTTGATTGATTTTACCATTATTATAATACATTTTATACCCAGGTATAGCAAAAAAGTTCTCATGTACAACCTTCCAAGTCTCAACGCAAACTATAACGAAAGGCTTTGTAGTAAGTGTATCAAGGAGGATCAGCAATTTATTGAAATTGGCATTAATACTTCTAATATTTAAATATAATATCAGATCTTCCATTTGATCTAACTCAGAATTAAAAGAATTGACATCTATGAAAGTTTTCTCATTAATTATAGTTTTTTGTAGGATGGTATCTAATAATTCAATATGGGAATCCATATGAAATTATTGATTTCAAAGCTATGTGTTTTTATTGAGTATAATTTATATGTGTTTATTAAAATCGAAATAAAAAAATAGGAGAATAGGACAATGATATTATGTAGATTTGAAAATGATTTGAAAATGATTATTAAGACGAAAATTCCTTTTAAACTGAGTTAGCAATATTTTCTTGTGTTGGTGATTGGTTCTCCATATATCTGATATTAGCCAATGCATATTGGATTGGATTGAAAGGATAATCCGTAGAGTCGATTGATTTTTGCAGTAGATATTGATAGGTTCCACAATCCTTGAAGTTAGAAGCATTATGACTGGTATCTCGTGGCCTTACATTTGGTTTACCCTGATTAATTGTGTTAAAATCAGAACAACCTTTACAGCTTAGTGTTTGTTTTCTTGTACACATATCATATGTATGAGATCCAGAGCAATACAGGCAGACTGGATTATTTCTGCACTTTTTTGTGCTGTGCCCATATTTACAGCAATTTTTACAGAGATTGATGTTAAAATCATCATAAAGTCTGCAACGATTACACCCAAAATATAATTTTCCATATGGCATAATACATCCATATGCTAGTCTGTTAACTTCGAAGATTATACTCCAAGCTCCATTTCTTACATTCTTAAATTTATACACAACTGTTATGTCGTGGTTATCATTCAGTCCATTTCTTGATTTAATGTCATTTATTATGTCATCATTGTTCATTGTACTTATATCAAAATCTATACCAGTCATTTTAATTCTGGGTTTTTTTAAGCTTTCAATTTTAATGTTCAATTTGCAGTTTTCAATTTCGTTTAGAGCAGATGTTACTTTAGTATTTTCTTCTGAAGATTTGCATTTAATTAAAATTTTATTTTTGGTTTTAAAGAGCTTTTTAATGCATACATTTTTACATTGGTTCAATTTGCTTTTGATAATATTTACAGTTCCAGTATCAATTTCAGCCCCATCTGAAGTTGTAATAATGATACTAGGTACATTATTCTTAGTAGTCGGTAAAGTAGTATTGCACACAACTTGAGCATATGACATCTTGGAGGGTGATACGCTACAGCTATTTTTTTCTTTGAGTAACTGATTATTTTCTTTCATTTGGTTGTTCAATTCAGTCAATTCAACAATCCTTTTTTTTTGCTCTTCATTTAGCTGCCTCAGATTTTTATTGATGATTATATGTACATTAATATCTTTCACATTATCTAAGTAATTACCACTTGTTTCATTTTGGTCATTATTTTCATCAAGACACATATTTACTAATGCTTCATTTTTTTCTAGTTTGGAATATTTTACACTTAACATTGCACATTTATCTTTCAGTTTTTGTATTTCTTTGTTTTTTTTATTAATTTCATCTTTTAGATTTTGTATAATGATACGCGAATTTATTTCTTTATCATTTGAGGTTAGATTTAAGTTTGAATGTTCATTACACACCACTAACACTGATGAAATGCATTTAGTATTTTTTCTGCGACCAAAACAACTTTTATGAAAAACTTTATCACAAATTAAACAAGTTACGGCACTATATTTTTGTTCATCATTATGACAACTGTAAAAAATATCAGGAGCTAACTTAGCTAAGTCTACCTCGCACGACATGACACATCTTATGTGATCAACATATATTTTTAGATACTGTAATAGTTTATCTACGTTTGAAATTAAACAAGTAGATGGTAATGCTAGTGGTAATTTATATAATCAAGATACATATTTTTAGATACTGAAATAGTTTTTTTATGTTATAACTGAAACATGATTGGGTACGATTTACGAATAATAAGATTCCAAACTTTCAGCTATACTTTCTATGTATACAAGTACATTTACAATATACAAAAATGACATAGCATATGCTAATTTTTTCCTTAATAAATATTAAAGAAAAAATAAAAAATTAACATGATTTATATCGTGTTGTATATTTGTATGATTTTAAATATATATATGTAATAAAAAATTATTAAAGTTTGTCAATAACAATTTTTTAACATTTGATAATTTTTCATTTGAAAATAAAGCACTTCATAATTTAAATAGAAATAGAAAAATATAATTATTAAATCAAATGTTCATTTATTTTTTATTTTCTATATATTTTATTATTTATATTCTCCACCATTACACTCTACAAGTGTCCGGCAAGTATGGTTTTAATTACATGTCACAAGCAACTTTTTATGAAATATATAAGTTGTAAAAGAATATAGCATAAAAGATATAGAAAAATATAGTTAAAAGAATTATTTGATTTCAGTGGTTTCATTCGAAGCAACTTTCTACTATCGTACGAAAACACTATGAAATTATATGTAAATTATTGAATTGAATTAAAAAAAAAACTAAATAAATGTAAGAGTAAAAAGAATCATTTTACATGATTGATATTTTGTATACTTTGATATTTCAATTCAAAGTAACATTTCAAAAGTAAATTGTAAAAAATATAAAATAATATTTTTTAGTATTAACTAAAATTATAAAATAAATGTGTTGGACACAAATATTGAAATACTTAACAACATTAAATAGATTTCACAACTTTCGTGCATAGAAATTTGTGTAATGACTTTTTATTAATCCGATAAGTAAATGATGACCAGGTAGCGGTCAAAAAATACATTAATAAAAAGAAAGATGATATTTAGCGATATTATTATATTTTATTGCTTTCTTTAGTCTAAAATATTTTAAAATTAAAGAAAATTTGAAAGTATGTTTATGAAAATTAATTATTAATTATATTTTTTCATATTTTTTAATAACAACGAAAACGATAATTTTTTTGTATTTAAAAGATTGTTGTATTTACATGTAGATATTCATTAGCATAGTAGATATAACAACATTGATGATCAGCTATCGTTAAAAGAAAATGTGTTGATAAAAAAGAAAATACTTAGCAATATTATTTGATTTCACAACTTTTGAGAGTCAAAAATGCTGATTTTAAATATTCTTTTTGATAAGTTACTCACAGGTGCCATACTAATATTCGATAAATTGATAATACATGACAGTACAGAAAAATATGTTTAAACGATAACCAATACTTACCATAATTTTCTTATTATTATTATTTCTACAACAAAACATGTTAATTAGTTTTATAATAATTATTTAACAAAATAAACATGAAATTAAAAAAAAGCTTTAAATCCTTCAATAGATTTAAATTGAAATCAATAATATTTTCTTATTCAATAAAAATAAAAAAAATCAATAAAATCTAATTGTTTTGCGAATTTATATTAATAAAATAACCAAGAAATCAATAAAAGATGCTTCAAAACTTTTAATTGATCTAAATTGAGATCAATAATATTTTCTTATTCAACAAGACTAAAAAAGAATTTAATAAAACTTAATAATTTCTTTAAATTACTGCGAATTTTTTTCAATAAAATAACCACGAAATTAATAAAAAAAACTTCAAAACCTTCAATTGATCTAAATTGAGATCAATAATATTTTCTTATTTAATAGAAATGTAAAGAATTCAATAAAACTTATCAATTACTTTCAATTGCTGTTAATTGTTTTAACTTATTAATATTAATTGATTTAAATATAACAGTCTAATTTTTTTGTATTGGGTTCTATTATTTGAATATTCAATTAATTTCTATGATGCTTTTGAGGAATAAACGTTAGTTCAAATCAATTTAATTTTTTTTATTGATTTCAATGGACTATTTTTATCAGAGTAATCCGTTACATTTAAATTTCTCATTGTGAAGCATTGATTCCTTGTGAGAACAAAATTTAATTTTGCATTTTAGCTATGTGTACACTACCTAATGAATTGCATGTTTAGATGTGATATATGGAGCCATGCTGGATAATTCTCAAAGAATTATGACACAAGGCAATTAAGAAATTCAGCATCATTGGAGATGGAGATGAAATCTGTATTGAGTTCTCTGTTAATTATAGGACTATAGCATTCCAACAGAAACATTTAATTATTATGGGTTTGATTTCAACATTGGAATCCAACCAAATTAAAAAAAAAATTTTTTTCAATCATTAGATTTTTAACTTATAATCATATTTTTTAGCCATAGTGTTTTATAACATCATCTAACATTCAAGTACAGATTTAAATATAGTTCGAATATTTTTAGTAGCTTTATTTAAATGTTAAAAAATTATTTCATTGTACTTTAACATTGAAAACTTCAGACCCATTATTGGCTTTATCAGAAATTTTTGTTTATGGAAATTTGGAGGTCAAAAATCAAATTTTAATTTAACTTTAAATAATCAACTACATAATAATACATCTGCTAGATAGAAATGAGTATATTGCATATATAACTTTAAAGACACAAGTTTATTGCAAGTTGTAACACAGTAATGCAGTAAAAGAAAATATTTTAACCGATATTATTAGGCTATTTTATATTAAAATAATAAATAGTTATGTGAAGCTCTATGATTACTTCAATAGTAAAAACTATGATCATTAAACAAAATCATTCAAAATTGTTTCAAATAAAACTATTTTTATTAAACATACACCAGAAGAGCATGATAAATTTCCCATTGAAACATTACCTTTAAATTATTTATTGACTCATTATGCAATCAATAACACTTACAATATTCAGAAATATAATAATTGAAAACAATTATCAAAATAATTTGATATTATATTATTATAGCTATTAATAATCTTAATAATTATCTATTCAAAAATTTAAAATATAATTTTTTGTTATTGAATATAATATCAATAACAATTTAATGATCCAACAAAATTTAAACCACTAAGCATTGTAATGAACATATTTTTGTTTCTACTTGTGCTTCTCAAAAACAGTAATATAATTTATACTTTTGAAATCATGTATGCATTAAATTTTTTTAATTAAGTAAAATATTTTTTAAAACAAAAGTTTCTAATATATATATACCAATTAATCAATTATTAATAAATATTTCAAAATAATCTTAATACTAAAAAGTATTTAATCTACCATTTATTATTTATTAAAATATACTTACAATCTTGTTTATAAAAAGTTATAGCTCAGCAAAGAATAAATATGCATTTATATATTTTCTCTTTAAGAACCTTTCAATAAACTTATAGCTCAGCTATAACTTATTATAAATAACACATTAATGTATAATAAATAATAGTCAGTAATATAAAATATATAAAAATATATATAAACATGAATTTTAAATAATAAAAAATAAATTATCAATTTATACCTAAGATAACGGCAACAAAAACCATTCCAGCACAAGTCAATAACCAATAACCTACAATTCTATTTGATAAACAATTACTCGAATTGTATTTATAATTAATTTTGTTATTGCGATGTAAAGTAATATTCACCTAAAAACACCATAAATTTGTAGCAAGCAGTAAAAAATTATTTAATAATAAAAACTAAGTTAAGTAAATACTTTTTTACTTGACAATGAATGCAACTGAACAGCTCTTGTGTTAATTTTTTTGATTTTTGTCCCAAAAATTTTAAAGTGATTTCCTGTATTATAAGAAAAAGAATAATTTCTTAAATTTCTAGATAATTTTAGATAAGACAAAAATTTGAACATTGTTGCTGACAATTATAAGCCTTTTAATTTTTTATCGAAATATCACATGGAAAAATCTCATTGGCGAAATAACATTTTGAATTAAAATAAAAGTCTTTATTCAAATATTTTTTTTTTTTTTTCAATTTTTATTTAAATCAATAATCGTGATGATAACATTACCAACGAATCTAGACGCTTATAGAAGAAGCGTCACATGTTAATATTATGTTCCCTAAAAGCGGGTAGCCGAAGAGATAGTTGGGGAACCCGACGCATAGGCAGCGCCACTTTTGAATATATATATAGATATACAAATAAGCATATCGCGGATAACTCTTGGGTAACCTAAGGAAAAATGCAATTTTTCAATTATTTTATAAGAAAATTAAATATAATGTATCATAAAATAATATTTCATTGATAAATATAATACTTTTTAATATTTACAACTTCTTATTTACAAAAACAAGTATTATTAATGTACGATGAAAATCAGCTGTTTGATTTGAATTGAATGACCCTGCTAAAAACTGACGATTGAAAATAATTAAAAACGATTGAAATTCAATAATTTTTAATTGCTTTTAATATTTTCAATGAATCATTCAATTTTAATCGTCAAACTTGGAATCACTTTTAATTATTTTTAATGGGATTTCTATATCCAATCAAAATAAATCATAATGAATTATTTTCTTTACTATTCACTAAATCAACTTCAATATATTTCAATAATGTAAACCTTTTTTGTTCTTTAATTATCTTTAATGATGAGAATTGAGATTAATAGTTAATTAATTCCAATGATTTTCATTCAATAATTTTACGAATAAATTTTAATGGAAAAAGTAAACATTAAAAATCAATCATGATAAATTGTTTTTAATAACTAAAATCATAATTCATTTTTTTACATTGTGTTTCAATCTTTTTTAATTGATTTGAATTATCTAATATTTTTTTATTTTTTAATTAACTTTAATGATTAAAAGTGAGATTGACAGTTAAATAATTCTAATGATTTTCAGTTACTACTTTTATGAATAAATTTCAGTAGAAAAAATTAACATTAAAACTCAATAATGATGAATTGTCTTTAATAAGTCAAATAATCTTTTATTTTGTTCACATTGTGTTTCAATTGTTTTTAATTAATGTCAATCATCTAACATTTTTTTATACTCCAATTAACTTTAATGATCAAAAGTAAGATTGATAGTCAATTAATTCCAATGGTTTTTAATGATTAACGAATAAATTTTCAATACTTTATGAATAAATTTCAGTAAAAAAAATAAACATTAAAACTTCATAATAATGAATTGTTTTCAATAACTAGAATCATAATTTATTATATTCATTTTGTGTTTGAATTGCTTTTAATTGATTTCAATCATTTAATATTTTTCCAATTTCTAATTCTTTTTAATGATTAAATATAGGATTGATAGTTAATCAATTTCAATGATTTTCAATTATTACTGTTACGAATAAATTTTAATACAAATTTTTTTTACGATTTAATAAATTTCTTATCTTTTTACAACTTAATAGAATTTATTTGAATCATCTAATTTTTTTTTCCAATTAAATTTTTAATGTTTAGGAATGGCATTAAATATGAATACATTCAAATAATTTTATGAATACTATTGTAGTATTATGGATAACTTTTATTAGAACAAATATTTTAATAAAATTACAAGTTTTTTTAACCTTAATTATATGTGATTTTCGAAATGGAGATTAAAAATGAATTAATTTAAATAATTTTGAAGTATACTGTTACGAGTACATTTTGGTATAAAAGAATTTTGATTTGCAATTAATTGGGTAAAGCTGGATGAGATTTATACAATAAAACTAAATAATAAAGTTAAATAAATTATAAATTCTTCTTAAATACTTTGATTGCACTTATTTTTATTAAGTTTGAATAATATTGTATAACAATCGTAAAATAATTTTCACTAATTCAAATAAATACATATAAATAAGACTTCTTATTATTTATATAATATATAACTTTTTATTATATAGTGTTTTGATTGGTTCTTAATAAAGAAAAAAAAATGAAGCGCTTAAAGCACGTATAGTTTTTACAAAAATTATACAATGCGCATACATATTGTCGTCATTTCATATTTACATCTGGTATAATGAATACTTGTACAAGTAATATTTACATTTTGCGTTTTTAAAATGTCCATTGTATACAATATCAATGGACCTCTACTGTATTTGGTAGAAAAGCTAAATATTTATCGTTATCTGCCATTTTCATATACATTACTTTGCGCATAACATTCTCTAACAGTTTTATACGCTAGTATTATTGTCTTCTTTCATTTCAATTTTTTTTATATGATCAATGCCACTAATTACATTTCCAGAACATACTTTTATTAACGATAACCTTAGATAACAATTATTTTCAAAACTTAATATTTCTACAATGCGATAATAATCGCCTGACTTTAACTGAACTACTGTATCATTAGTTTTACATACACGTGAATACGTAATACTGTGATAAATAGTACCGTTGAATATACATTTTTTGTATACCAAACAATGTCCTAATTCATTTAATTGAAAAGTACTGCGGCCACAAAATGTCACTTGCTCTTTTAGTTCGTAAAACACAGTCAACTTTTTTGTTTCAAATAATTTACTGCAGTAGTCTTCAACTTTAGCAGACGTTGACAGCTGACTTTGTGTATTTTTAGTTTTAAATATCAAAGATTGCAGCTGTTTTCGCGCCATTTGGTAGTCTTTGCCATTAGGTCCAGTGATAAAGCTTTTTAAAATACGTATAAAACTTTCATACACAAAAGCTGAATTGTAACACAGTGGCCCTGTCATTCTGACAGAAGTCACTGCGTGCAACGATGAGTGAATGTTAAAGGTCATTTTCTCTTGTCCATAAAACTTTTCATATGAAACAACAAATTTTAAAAGATCTAATTCACACTTGTTTAATTCTATTTCTGTTATTTCGTTTTTTAACAGAGTGAAGGCACTTTTAACAAGTAAGGAGTAATGTTCCAATGCTTCGTCATTTAAGATTCCCTTCAAATATGGTAAACTTGCTATAATCAGCCAAAATATTTCCTCTGATGCCTTTTTTTTTGTCGATCCAATAATGGTACCTTTTTTGGGAAGTCTTTGAATATCCTGTGTTGGTTGTATAGAAAGAAACCTTTTTTCAACTTCTTTCCACTCTTTTGGTTTTATGTAGAACATATGACTTGTATTTTTCCATTCATTAACTATTTGACGTCCTTTTCCGAGACCTAAACCATGCATGTATTCATAGCAAAACGACCAGATCATGTCAATGTGAGGCAATTTGCTTAAAACTGATTCGCCTTTGACACCATTGTGGCGAAACTTTTTTTTCAAACATATCTTTACGTCTTTTAAGTGACTTTCGTGTGTTCTAGTAATTGCATGTGTTCTGATAATACCATTCTGTTCTACAACATAGCGTACTCCCAATAATTTTGTAAAAAGTTTTCCTTGATGGTAATACCAGCTACAACCATAATATCCGTTGAACTGCATTCGATTCTGCATTATGCGGCGACATACTGTGTCAACAGGTAAAGACAAAAGATAAATTCTGAACAAGTACTTTTGATCATTCATTTCTATAGTTACACCATTGTTGTACAACTTAATAAGTTGATCAACAAATTTTGTTAGGTACAAATTCATTAATTCGCATAATGGTTCTACTCGCACCATCAATATACCAGCCATCAAAACAAACTTTGATATTAATTTTGGTGACAATTCATTCAAAGTTAAGGTCATTGGCCAACCCGCTTCTCTGCCGCTTTTGGTCGTTGGAATCCCATCAGTATTTCCATTCATTGTCAACATTATGCAATTTTCATCATTTTTATTATTTTCCATTACTTTTTTGTATATTTTACCGCTAAAAACTCCTTTTATATTTTGACTTTTTGTACCTTCACGAAATAACGTTACATTTTCCATTACATTATTAAAAATTAATTCATTAGATAAAAGCAATTTCAGCTGATAAGCTAAATCTATTGACAAAAAATAATGTTTTGAGGATAACGTTATCGCGTACTTTTCATGGCACTTTTCACAAATTATTTTCTTTTTCCGCTTTATATCAGCTTTTACTGAATAAATGATCTTATCGGCACATTTAGGGCAATAATATTCGTATGTTATTTTCTGATCAAATGTAGCAAAAGTTTTTCCAATTTTATACTTCGATATGTCGACTTTATCGAACACAGGCCCTGCACAAAATTTTAGTAATTGCATCATTTCAGATCGACCTTCGTCGGAAAGCTGGAATCTCAATGAAAAACTTGTAACTAATGCTATCGCATCGCGTACCTTGATATTCGAAGCCTCAAACATGATTTTATCGTAAAGAGGCTTTTTTTCTTCTGGTATATTTTCAGATTCAGTATCTACTGACATGATATCATCATTTTCCCCATTATCTAGGATACTTTCGGACTCACCATCAGATTTAACGTCACTAATATCTCCCATATCAGATTCTTCATCATTGTAATAAGGAATATCTGATGCATTTTCATCATCATCGTCTAAACTACTATTGCAATCAGAACAAGATTCATGGTCAGTTTTATCGGAAGAATCACTGATATTGTTGAAAAAGGGAGAAACATCTGCAATAAGAAAATAACCTAATAAATACGTTGGAAGTTTTTAAGAGTAATAACAATAATTTTTGAAAAACAAATCATACTAGTTGAAAATAATAATTAATATTAACGGACGAGAGACGACTCTCAGTCGCCACGGTGTTTCGCGCGGCAGGAGTTTTAAAGATGTAAATATAGATAAACAATCCAAATATAACGTTTATATGAGATAATTTATATGTAAGATCATTTTATTATATTATGTAAGTCACTCAACACATTCGCAAAAATCGTTTCATCCTGCTACCTCACCCGGTCGAAAAAGTCGTCGTCCGTTAAGGATTAAAGGTTCATTGAATAATAAAAATTATTTATATTTATCAATGACTACTTCAGTTATTTCATGTTATTTAGATTATTAGTACACAAAGATGAAAAAAAAAAATAATAATTTTACAGCACGAATAAGAATTTATTTATATATCCATGCTATTTTAGCAACTTATAAATTGTATAAAAATAAAGTTTTATTTTAGAATGATGGGTCGAAGTCTAGTGCGATAAGTTTCTAAATCTTAGAAAACACAAATTATATATACTGTTCTACACATATACCAAGGTGTATTACACGGTATTTTTATAATTTATTACTTACTATCTTACCATCATTTGTTACTGGCAAACTTTCTGCTTCTGGTACGCGACCTTCAGCTTGTGACACGATATCATCATCTTCTAGGGCACTTTCTGGTAGATAACTTTGAACTTGTGATGATACCATTTCATCGTTCCTTTGGTTCGCACTGCAAACCATCTGCTTTAACCTAACTGACTTTTCTAATATTTCAGATTCTTCTGTGAAGGTGCTACCGCCCCTGCTGAAAAAGGAAGATTAAAATTTATTTATTGTAATAGAAAAGTCAATAATTTTTTAATACACATTTAAATTGTTTGTTTTTAAATTAAAAATGATTAGATATCATAAAAAGGATTAAGAATTATTTAAAATGTTTGAAAATTTTCAATAATCAATAAAAGAAGTTTAAAATGTATATTAAAAATAATATAGAAGTTAATAATTTTTAATATTTTAATCACCTTTTTTTAAATTAAAAACGATTGGAGACTATAAAAAAAGAATTAAAAATTATCGAAAACGATTGAAACATTTCAAAATCAACAAACTTTATTAATTTTTTTATTGTAAAAATGTTGATTAAATCTATAATTAAAAATCATTGACTTTTCTATTATTTTTAAGAAATGTTAATCTTTCATTTTTAGCTGCGACAGTATAAAAGAAACTTATATATTAATGAGCATAATACAAGTTTGCATTATAATTAGATATGACTTATATGTTTACCATGTACTTTCCAATGATTCAACTTTGTCAGTTGTTTCATTATCTGGCAATAAACATTCTGCATCGTGGTTAATTTATTGTCTACTTTATATAATGAATAATTTACTTCCCGTACTGAATTGCTGAAAATATTAAATTTATAATGTATTGGTAAATTTTATACAAAATGGAATGAAGAACATGTAAAATGTACTTACGATGAACTCGTGAATAATTTATAATTATCACGTGTTTCTTTGCAAACATCATCTTCATCATAATCAGGGCGTAAGTATCTAAAAGAACGTTTTATCTTTCGAATAGGAGCAGATTCTTCCTCATCGTCAGTGCTACTAGTTTCTCTTCTCAATATTCTGTAGCTTTTAAGTGGCATCGTAAATTAAGTGTTGTGTTTTATGTACTAAATAAATCAGTCACTTAAAAAAAAAATAGAAATTAATTTGTTAAAATTCAGTTTTATATGAAGATTTTTGTAATAATAATTACATGTAATTATTTTAATTAAACTGTGTCTTCATTACATTCCATATATCATTTTCATTAAATATATTCAGAACACTAGACGTAATAAACAGTTGAACTACTTTTTAACTTTAAATTGAAAACATTTATATTGACTCAATATAAATATTTAAAAGTTATTTAATTATTTATTATAAACAAATTAATCAATTATTTAATATTTATGTTACAAATATTACTCATTAATATATTTTGATATATTTTGTTTTAGATATATATTTTGTTTTACTGTTACTTCAAAATTGACAGCATTACAGACATTAGTTTTTTTGAGGACAGACACAACTCCCATGTAATTTGATTACATGTTTCACGTTAATAATATCACAACACTCCTACCATATTTTTTGCAAATAAATTTATTTTAAATACAATTTATTTGCAAAAGATATGGTAGGAGTGTTGTAATATTAACATGCAACATGTAATCAAATTACATGGAAGTTGTATCGCTCCCCAAAAAAACTAATGTCTGTAATGCTGTCAATTTTGAAGTAACAATAAAATAAATATCTACTTATTCAGTATTAAAAAATGAATAAAAACTGTTCTGATATATTTTTTTCTAATCTTTGTAGTATTTGAGAAAAAAAAAGTAATTTTACTTATTGAATGATATATTTTTTAATTAACATTAAAGAAATCAAGGAAAGAAAAGAATTGTAAATATTTAGTTAGTAAAAAAGTGGGAAAGAAAGTAACGTAAATTAAAGGTAGAAAGATGAAGTAAAAACAGAAGGAACAAAGGTAGTAAATTCAGATATTAAATGAAATACTAAACGACTAAGTGGTGCTCCGATGACGAAGTTCTCTCCTCTGCTCCGGGTGTCCTTGGCAGTGGATCAGGCCGCCTCCCTCAAGTTAGAAAAAGAAACTTCTGTTTCATGGCCCGGGAGGAGGAGGACCAGGAAACAGCCTCAGGTAGCCACGATGAGGCAGTGCAGCCAGATCGCGCGGAAAAGGTTCCCCCTCTCAAGCACCACGCTGGCCTCGCACACATCGTAAATGATGTATGTTGGTGTATCGGGAGGCCGAAAGGAGCCGAAGGAACCCGAAGTCGGTAGCTCAACGAAGGGGAATGATACCCCTACCACGCGTCACAGAGAGGTAACACACACAACAGTTTCATTCTGTACGTGTGATTCCGAGCGAAGCCGAATCAAGCGCAGGCTGCGCGCCAAACGTTACCCTCTCCCTAGGCCGCTTACCCACGCAACACAATCTTATTAAGACAGTGTGTTCGTGAGCGAGCAGCGCTCGTGTGGCTCGGAAAGAGCCATGCATGGCCGAAGTCAATTGCTCTCCTCGCGCGATGAGTTCCCCTACCATGTGGACGCCAGCTATTCCAATAAGGTCCGGAGGGGGGCACAATTTATATATTAATTTTTCACTTAAATTTCAAATATTGTATGGTAGCCGTGCGCGCTAAGGCACATGGATATTTTTTTATAAATATGCGATCTCTAGTTCAATTCTTGGCGAAATCAAATTTTTTTTTTACATTTTTATTTAATTTAAGGAAAAGCCAATAATAATTACAATGTAAATTATTATAATAATTATAATAATTATAATTAATAATAAATAATTTAATAATAATAAATAATTTAATAATAATAATTTCTAACCTCACGCTACATCAGCTTATGCCGTTGCCGCTGGCATGCGTCTTTTTATTAACGACGCTCTATCTTAGCCATTTATTGTTATATCAATTTGTAATTTTGTCAAAAACTTCTTCAAATATAGAGTAACAAATGTCTCGCTGGAAGTTTTTTGTAGCTTGAACTTCCCTCGATACTTTTTCTCGTTGAAGCAAAAGAAAACGTAATTAACGAGTGTTATGTATGTGAAATTAAATAATTATCAACAAAAATTATTTATCGAATTTTTAACTAATCCATCGACAACGCTAAAGTATTCTGCGTATTTCTGTTAAGTTTAAAAAAATTTCAACGATATTTGTTAAAGTAACAGCAGTTTGTGTTTTAAAAATTATTAAGAATAGACTAAATTTTCGCTAAAAAATTTTTGATTTTTAATTTTTTTTTAAATTAAAATGTCGATTTAAAAAAATTCTTTTGGGAAAAATTCCCTTTTTCATTCCCTACAAGCCAGTATTTTTTAAAAATTCATTTGCCCATTTTGAAAATTTTGTCATCTAGACAATACTTTTACGCGTTAATTATAATTTTTATAATAATTTACATTGCAATTATTATTGACTTTTCCTTAAATTAAATAAAAATGTAAAAAAAAAAATTTGATTTCGCCGAGAATTGAACTAGAGATCGCATATTTATAAAAAAATATCTGTGTGCCTTAGCGCGCACGGCTACCATACAATATTTGAAATTTAAGTGAAAAAGTAATATATAAATTTTGCCTCCCTCCGGACCTTATTGGAATAGCTGGCGTCCACATGGTAGGGGAACTCATCGCGCGAGGAGAGCAATTGACTTCGGCCATGCTCGGCTCTTTCCGAGCCACACGAGCGCTGCTCGCTCACGAACACACTGTCTTAATTAAGATTGTGTTGCGTGGGTAAGCGGCCTAGGGAGAGGGTAACGTTTGGCGCGCAGCCTGCGCTTGATTCGGCTTCGCTCGGAATCACACGTACAGAATGAAACTGTTGTGTGTGTTACCTCTCTGTGACGCGTGGTAGGGGTATCATTCCCCTTCGTTGAGCTACCGACTTCGGGTTCCTTCGGCTCCTTTCGGCCTCCCGACACACCAACATACATCATTTACGATGTGTGCGAGGCCGGCGTGGTGCTTGAGAGGGGGAACTTTTTCCGCACGATCTGGCTGCACTGCGATGAAGCCGTGAAGAGGCAGTTCTAGCAGTAGACAGCTGCTGTCAATAGTGATGGGTGAAGTTATAGGCGGCAGTGCTTAGCACTTACGACCGCACGAATCGCAGGTTAGTGCCGGACGAGCGAGTGAGAGGGGAGATGGAAGTACGCAACGATAGTACGTGTACGTGACGCGTCTCACGACCAAGCAAGCGCGAAGATATGAATGGCGATTAGAAGGCGGCAGTACCTGTAGGGGCGAACGTCACATACAGTAAACTGACGTCTTGTGACCGTGCAATTATAAATTCGTGAGATACGCATGCGTGAACATCTAAATAATCAAATACGCGAATCAGCCGATCGATGGACAGTCGATATACTGATCGCAAGTTGGAAAAGGATGGGAGATACCGAAAATCGACTAGCGTAGTAAGAAAGAAGGAAGAAGGCGGAAGCGGGTAGAAATACACCAGAGACGGCGAGTTCAGTTAACCGTTAGTAGTTTTTGAATTAGCCTTTGATATAGAGAAGAGAAATTGAGAAAGAGGATCAGGAAAAGAAAGGTGGAGGGAAGAAGTCAGGAAGAAGAGTTAGAGACGGAAGGAGATTAAGCAGTCAAGGAGGACTGACTTTTTGATTGATAATATCAGTTACATATAATTAATTTTTTTTCATATTTGTGGTTATATTGGAAAAGCCGAAGTCGCCCTTTCCCCCTCTGTGAGCAGGCTCACTGCTGTGTGTAAAAATTAAGCCGTTGTCAGCCATATTTCGTTTCCATTTTAAGTACGTAGTATTTTTCTTTATTGTACATTTGGATATGTACAAATACTTCTGTATATGCTACTTCAAAGTAATTTCTTTTTCTTATAAAATAAACTATGTTACTATATTTATAATATAGTAACATCTTAAATCGTACGTGGTGCAGGGCGTGAGTGTTTGAAATTATTTTGTAATTACAAATCGGTGGATGTTATCATAATATACATATAATTATTGCATCATCGTCATGGCACCGTCAGGTTTGTCTTATCGAGGATATGCGTATATTCAGTTTACCGAAGGAGAAAATAGAGGAAGTAGTTTCATTTTTAGTACTAATAAAATAAAGCATGCTTTTAAAGATAAAAACGATTTTGATATCACTAAGTAGTATAAAGTGAAGCATTTAAATGGAAAGTACTATAAAGCTGTTATAAAATTTGTGGAAGATACATTAAACATTTATATAATGCCTTTTGCTATTTACTTTATTTTACTAACGAATATATTTTGTTAAAAATGGAAGATTAAAATGAATTAATTTTTTTGTAGATGGTGTAACGAAGCTGAAAGAAAAAATATTAAGCGTCAAAAATAGTGGAAAAAGACAACGTACTTTGCCATCTACACAGCTTGAAACTGCTAGTGACACTAATGAAGCAAACTCGAAGAATCCTGAAAATAAGAAGCAGAAAAAGGAAACTTATGGTATTAGAGCAGGGAATCATGTAAGTTTTCAATTTTTCTGCTACGATTTAATATTCTTTTTATTTTTGACACTTATTTTAATTTACATTATAGGACAGCAGAAATCACAAGTATGATGGCATTCTTCAATCTCAACATGAATCTTTATTGGCATCGCAAGCCAAGTTATGCAAAGAACAGACTGCAAAACATTCAGAAGATGAATTTCAATCTCAGAAGGAGAATACCGTTGAAGCTGATGATGAAAAGGAAAATGTATCACATAATACTACTGAAGTAATACCATCAACTATGCAGGACAAAGGAGAAACATCACAGATTTCGAAGGTGAATTTATTAAATTCATTTATTAATTTATTTTTAAATAGTATTTATGTCTAATTTAAATTTGTATAATCGCAGAAAAAATCTTTGACATCAAAAGCCAATAAGCTAGACAGGAAACAGACTGCAGAAAGTACAATCGAAAACGAGGTACAAAATGTGGCTGATAAAATTATTCAAGTAAGGAAATCAAATGACGACGAACGAGAAAAATCAGAGGCTTTGGAGGTTTATATTTTTTTAAATATTTAAATATTATTTATAGTGAAATCTAATTTAAACAACTCTGGCAATAGCCAACATCAGGCATATTTGATGGCTCAACCACTTCAAAACTACTGGCACCAACAATTGTTAGCCTAAAGCACAAACCTAGTTTGCAAACAAACAATAAATCAGTAGATGATTTGGTTCATATTATTTACATATTTTCTTATTATTTGCGTTTGTAGTGAAGGTAATAAGAAATTAAATAAATATATTTATTTAATATCGTACAGACATCTTCTGCAGAGAGTAGTGATCACTCACAACTAGCAGTGTATACTTCGAAAAGCAACAAGTTGAAAAATAGAGACAATTATAATTTAAAAGATTCAAAAGTTACTGTAAGTATCATTCATATAAATTTATTTTGCATAAAAAATTACAAATTGTATTTGTTTAAATTTTGTTTAAACAATGAAAACATAATTGTAGAAATCAGTCTGTGGGTGTATAGCTAAAGAAAAGAAGATTGCAGGACTTAATATGAACATGAAAAAACAGAAGAAAGAATTGGAGAATGCAGAGAAAGATAGACAAAAATGGAAGAAGAAATATGAAAAAGCTGAACAATATTTAGAAGAAACAGAAAAGAAATTAACACAAATAGAGGAATTAAACACAGGACTTCAAAAGCTATTAATTGAAAAAGACAAGGAAAAAGATGGTAAGTTTAACATAACATTATTTATAGTGATCGGTGTTTACAGATTATTTAATTGTGAGGTCCTTATACTCTCAGTATTAAAAAAAAAAATGTGTCAACAAGAAATATTCTATCACTACTTCTCAATTACTATGTATAATTATAAATTTTTTTACATACAATAGCTATTCTATGTTTTATTTTTGATAATGAATTTCTGTTGATATAATCACCTTCGAATTTGAAAAAATATTATGAACATTGCTTTTATCAAATACTTTTTAAAATAAATTTCTAATTACACTACTTTCAGCTAAAACTGAAGTAATCAAATAATATAACTTGATCCATGTGCGATGATTAGAATTTGATTACAAACATTAAAGGATATGTACCTGGTATTTATCATGATTCGAGAAATTCTAATTTGAGTTTGGGATAAATGGTATCTTTTAGATAAATAGCAAAGTAAAGTATAACGTAGTAGTATAAACATAATTATAAATTTGCATAACTTTTACATTTTAAAGTAACAATAAATAACAATAAATAATCTGCTATATGTATAGTTTATCTACTGAACTGATTAATAATATTACTTTTATTGCTTTTACTTAGTCATGGTGTTTTGTTTGGTATTTTGAACACTTCATTTTATGCATTTGAATCTTTAAGAGTAAATATTAAAATTTATTAAAACTAATGCAAAGAATACTTTTTTTTTATAATCTTAAATAATTTTTAATTGAAGTAATAGTGATTAAAAAGATTTTTATTATATTTTATTTAAAATTTTTTGTAGTAATAATTTATTTTTAGGGAGCTTCGTGCCAATTTATTGGCATTGGTTTTTTATATCTTACATAATCTCATTTTTTATAAAATTGTAGATCTAAAGGAAAGCATGATTTTATATTTAAGGTGAAATATATCATTTAATAATATGACATACAGTAATTGCGTAGAATCTGGACTCACATACGTTGCATGCGAGTTTGGGTTATTGGGATGAGTCCAGATTATCCACGATTCTCACGACACGCACACGCACACAAACACGCACACGCACACGCGCACGCGCGCGCACACACACACACACAGATTTGTTCATTACATTTTTAATATACTTTTTATGCCGTGTATATATGGTTTGAGAGAATAATTTTATTATTTTTTATTATGTCATGTTAGTTAAAATCATAGAAGACATTTACAATACTTTTAATAAAATGTATATTTGTTTTACATACTATAGTTACCACTCAACAAATTCAAGTGCTCGAAGAAGATGTCAGCTTTACCCATCGTAGTCAGCATCTTCCTGTCGGCTACAATAGAACATCAAATAATACCGTAATAATATTGAATACTAAAAAATATTTAAATATTTATCTTGAAAACAATTTATGTTTATGTTTATGCATACAGGTGCATATAGGTCAAAATGTATTTCTCACGCAAGACCAATATAATGGCATTATAAGCAAGGCAATAACGCCTCCAATGTTTGTGGGACACTTGTTAATTGCATTGTTTTCTGAGGAAACGTTAATGCAGTCCACAGTTACTGGAAAACCCCGTAATAGATGTAAGAATAAGGAGTTTTTAACATTAGACCCAACAAAACTTGAAGCTTGTAAAGGTAAAAATATATTTAGATTATTTACTTTAAGTATTTACTTTATCGATTAATTAAACAATATATTCAAATTTATTCGATCGATAATGTAACTACTATTTCGCTTGGCAAATAGCCAAGATATTTCTCTCGGCTTGAAATCGTTAGTGTAAATTTATTTTCTTAAAAATTCGAAGTAGAAGTATCAATTATTTTTATTATAAAACTTTTAATGTTATTTATAGTGTTATAAATATTATAAAAACATTGTAATTGTAATCTTAAAATTAAAAATAATATAACATACTTAGCTAGGACAGAATATAATAAGTAATATATTTAAGTTTTGAATTAAAAGAAAATTAATTAATAAACTTTTAAATAGTTCAATTAATATAATTCGATTAATATAATTTTTTTAGTTTTGCTGTTTATACTATTTCTATTTTATATCGCAAATTTTTTGACAATATTTGTTATAATTGATTACATATTTTATTAACGTTGATTAATAAATATATTTGAGTACGTATTAATGGTTGAATAATAAATACATTTGAGCAATATCTCACAGTAGTTTGTTCACTATTACTTAAGTATTATAATCTAAGTAAAGCCTTCAAAGTTGATATATTTAAAAGCTAATATTTATATTTATGTTAATAAATTATCAAGTGTATAGCGTTATTTATGCATTAATATTAAAAGTGCTAAGTATTAAGAGGTAATTTAAAGTGAAAATTGGATCAATATAAATCGTATTTTTATTTGTCAATATTTCTTCGCTTGGCAAATAGAGTAAAATAGCGATAAAAACGTATACTTTCATGACCAAAAAATATTTTTCTTAAGGTACACAAATTTTGTTTACAGAATTTTTTGAACACTGGCTAAAATACGTGTACATACCGTGCGATGAAGATTTATTATCTACCTCCTCTTCGGAAAGTTCTTTAGAGAACCCGAAGAAGAATGATGATGCCTATAAAAAGAACAAGAAAAAAAAGGCGAAAAAATCTAATGAGAACTCTTCTGATCCACCCTACGTGAGGAAGCACATGAAATTATTTTTGAAGTACGTTAGCGGAAAAATATCGTATTATAAGATACAAAAGACAAATCCAACTGAAAAATTAAAGAAAAGTAAGGAAAACAAAGAAAAAAGAGGTAAAGATAAGGAAGATAAGAAAGGGAGCGGTCCCAGAAATGAAACTAAGGAAATTGTTTTCTGTCAAAATGCTACAGCAGAAGAAAAGAACGGTAATAATGAAAACAAAGACGACAAAATAAAAGAATCGGAATATCAAGATAAATGTGATGAAAAAGATAAAGAATCGGTGCTTAATGACGATGGCGGCGATAAAAACAAAGAATTTCTACCATTTCAATCCGTATACGTTGAAGATGCTGCAGAGCAGCTGTTCACCGATGATGATACGAAATCGCTTCATAATTCAGATTTAGATACAATTCGACTACCAATTCATGTGATAGTATTTTTTTAAATTACATCTAAGTTAAAATAATGTAAAACATACATCGAAAAACTAATTTGTTTTCATAAGTATTTTTTTACTTAATTTATATATCAAAAGTATTTTGTAAAATTAAGATAATGTCAAGTTCGCAGTCATTTAAGTTAAAGTAATAATGTAATACATAAAAAAAAAAAATAATGTTTTAATAAATATTTTTTCACATAATTCAGTTATCGATCATTGATATTTGAACTAATAAAAAACTTTAATTAACATTTTTTTAAATAATTTTAGAAAATGTTCAATCAGAATTTAATAAAAATAAAAAATATTTATAAAAAAACATTAAAAATTGTTGAGCAAACAATATTTAAATTCATTGGAATTGAATTGGAATTAATTACTATAAAATGTGGAAACAATTGAATTTAATTAAAAAAGAAATGAGCAATTACTAATGTAGCGATGAAAAGAAGTTATTCGAATCGATAAAAAATGATTCAAACGTTTCAATCGATTTCAATGACACTTTTATGTATCACTCATGACGATTTAAATTGGCTAATAAAAATTATTAAAAACTATTAAAAGTCATTCACAAGTGGAGATTTTTTTAATTACACAGAATTTGATTCAAATTAATTCGAACAAATGAAATTGATCCGTAATAGAACATTTGAATTGCTACTGTAGCGATAGAAAGTTATTACAAAGCAATTCAGAAGCCATTTTAATTAATTTTAATCTAATTTCTATGTACCACTTTTGGAAATTCAAAGCGATTGATTATAATTGATTAACAAAGTTTATTAAAAATATTTAAAAATCATTCAAAGGTGATAATTTTAATCACACAAAAGTTGATTCAAATTAATTGAAATTGATCCGCGATGGAACATGTGAATTAGTAATGTAGCGATAAAAAATCATTCGAGTCAATAGGAAGCAATTCAGAAACCATTTCAATCAATTTGAATTTCATTTCTTTGTGTCACTTTTGACAATTCAAAATGATTAGTTATAATTGGTTTACAGAAATTATTAAAAACTAATCAAAATCATTCAAAGATGATGGTTTTAATTATAGAAAAAACCATTCAAATTTATTGAAATTCATTCGCAATGTAATAATTCAATTAAATCCAATGAATTTCAATTTTGCTTATTAATAATTTTCAATGTATTTTAATAAATATCTTACGTTCGTGGCCCAATCACCTTAAATTATTTTTAATATCAAAAATCGTGACAGGAAAACGAAATTAAAAATAATTGATAATGTGTTCAAACGTTTTTAATAATTTTTAATTGTCAGTTTTTAGCAGGGGAAGGCAATCAATACCACCCCCCATCTGAAAGTAGAAGAACCTGAAAACAATAACAATAAATTTCAGTAAATTTGTTCAAAATTAATTTTCTTTAATCTAATAATTGGCTTACCTTTATTGTTTTAACTTTCATTTAAGTCCTTGAATTGCACTAAAAAATGTTCTTATGGAAGATAAATTTCAAAAACGCGAATGACATAACCGTGATGCATTCTTTATACATATATATACTTCCAGATATTTACAAATAAATACCATAAACATGTACATAATAATTTATAATAATATATAATTAATATACACGAACAAAACGAACAAGAATATAAGGAAAACGAAATAAATGGAATCCATTATGTTTTCCATTCTTGCATCGAAAATATTTACATCGATCGTAAAAGGATTGTTGATTTTTTTTCATTTTTAATATAAAGTTTTGAATCCGCGAATCAAGTATATTGTACAGTATATTGTAATTGCACGCCGGCACACCACGTATATCGCAATATTTTCACAACTGCCAAAATCAACTGTTCACGAGCCACGCGACTAGTTGATTAAAGTAAAAACAAATAAGAGCTCTTTAACACGTTGACTGCAAGACGGATTATCCATGGTTTGCCCGAGGCGCCAATATTAACTTTTCATAATTCTTTTTTAACCGCGCCGCCGGTCACCGGTGGCCCCCACGGCGCTGTAGCGAAATCGAGTGCTGGTCACCGGTGACCCCCACGGCAGTCAACGTGTTAATTGTTTTACAATAATGCAGTAGTTCAATAAATAGAAAATAATTCATTACTTAGAGATATACTATTATAAATTTTAAAATTATCACAAAAATAAATGGCTATAAAATAATGTTTATATTTTCTTCAGAGGAAAAAAGGAAGATACGCAAAGGGTATAATTAAATGGAATATTTAAAAAAAAAACAGTATTACAATATCTAATTATATAAATAATTTATTTGTGTCTGCAGAAACGCTTTGATACATGAATATTAAATGTTGTATATTTTTTAGACTTTTTTGTAATTAAATCACAAGTGAATTTTTATAAAGAATATTTAAGCTCTGTTCCATTATATAAAATGCTTTGTTACATAAAACGATTCTTTCAACAGTAAAATAGTTATTGAAAATTATTTTTGACCCTTAAACATGTCGGGAGATTGCTCAGCAATGTAAATTAATAGTTTAAATTAGCAAACCTGAAAGAAAACAACAAAATAATAAAATATTTAATCGAAGTATTATTTAATTAAAATTTTTCACTTCTCGATATTAGAATTTCATTAATTTGAATAACTAAATATTGAATATTGAACTAAATATTGAAAAAAAAAAAACAAAAAAATTTACCACAAGGATTCGATCTGGAATCTTAGGGGTAAAAGGAAATAACTGAATCCGCATAGCTAGCGGAAAAAGTTACTATCTCATTTCAAGAATTGACATTGCCTTATCTGATTTTCCGTAACGTAACTTAGTGAATAATTATTGAGTTAGTTGCTAATTATTTGTAATTCCATTATAATAATCAACTAATAAAATATCAACATGAAAACTCTATTCACTTTAGCTACTTTGAAATTAATCGTAATTACTTTTTATTGAATATTTTAATAAATAAAATGGAGTTTTATACGCAAGTACATTACACAATGCAGCCAAAAAAATAATTTAATCAATAATTGTTTAAAAATAGTTGTTCAAGAATATGAGATATATATTAAAATTTACTGTTCGACTTATTGCGCGCCAAAATATTCAGGCTTACACTTGTAAACACATATTTACTTTGTTTGTATTTAGAGCGTAAGAAGCATTGTTGTAACAGCGTCGTCTCGCTTCGCGGCAAAAGTTAAACAAAACGAGTGCGACACTCTCGCGACATTCGTCAACGAAAGCGCATGCATTACTTGCGATACATTATACTTGTACACATTCTTCTAAGTTTAAAGTTAATAAAGTGTATCTCCTTGTATTGTTATATATAATATAAAAAAGAAGGGAAACTTTATTTCAATTCCTGAACAAAAAGATTGGCACAGGCCTCAAGTGCATACCAGCGAATTCTTTCAAGCTTCATTCCAATACATGGTCCTTCGAGCCGGATCTGTGTCATTTTAACAAAGGAATTTATTCAAGTTTATCAGTTTTGATAATTTTCAAGTTGGTGCACAGTATATTGGCTAGTGCGTGTTCGCGAGAGTGAAACTTTCAAGTTCGTTCCAAAGCTATTCAGCATTACATTTTCAAGTTTTAATTGAAACTAATCGGCAAATTCAAGATTGAAAAGGTTCAAGTTCAAAGCATTTCAAATTTTCAAGTTTGAGCATCAAGTTTGCTTCAAGCTAAATTCGAAATTCTAAAATGGCTAAGCAGGTAGAAGATCTTACTACCGAAGTAGAAAAAGCAGTAGTAGTATTCGAAACAAATCTTCGATGTATAAAAAATTCGATTGCCAATTTTAACAAGCTTGAAGTTGACAAACGAACAGCGGCTGTTACACAAGGACGATTTGCCTTGTTGGAAAAATATTGGGAAAAGTGCCAAACGAGTGCCACGTTCATCAACGGTTTCGCTACTCAAGAGCAAGCAGAGATTCCATTTTTCAAAGAAAATCAACTGGATGTCGTCGAGGAATTATACATGGCAGCATACGACTTCTTTCAAACTTTGCTCATCTCTACTAACGAGACTCCTTCATCACCAGCTGCACGGACTACAAGAGAAATTCAACTGCCGAAAATCAACTTGCCTTCATTTTCTGGTAAAATTATTGAATGGTTAAGTTTTCGCGATTTATTTTTAGCGCTTGTAAAAAATCAAAATAATTTATCGAATGTCGAAAAATTACAATACTTGTTAACAGCAGTGACTGGGGAGGCTTCTAAGCTTATTTCCCATCTTTCTTTAACGAACGATAACTTCGAGGTCACGTAGAAGTCACTTTCAGACTGTTATGAAAATGAACGCGTAATAATCGACGCATATTTAAAGGGCGTTTTCTCTATTCCAACAGTTTCATCGAATGTTTTATACGGGTTAAAACAATGACGCGCTGATTCTTCTGAAGCAATTAATGCATTACGTGCCTTAAAATGTCCGGTAGATCATTGGAATATAATTTTGGTTTACGTGTTAGTTCAAAAATTAGATAAAACCTCGAGACAAGAATGGGAAATTCGCTAAGATTCCGAAAAGGAATATCCAAAACTCGAAAAATTGTACGCCTTTCTCGACTCGCGAATCAGATCATTAGAAGCGGTCTCCAGCTTTGGAGATAATTGAAAATCAACAAACGTAAATATTTCAGTAAAGACGTCCGGAACAAATAAAAATAATTTCAACAAAGGAAATAATTCTTAAGTTATCCGTTCTCATCATTCTACTACTACGAATGCGTGCGTTTTTTGCTCTGACTCACATAGATTAATGCATTGTCAAAAATTTTTAATTTTAAGCATTCCGCATCGATTGGAATTTGTACAAAATAATAATTTGTGTCGAAATTGTTTAAGTAAAGGTCATCACGTTACAAATTGTAACAGTCCATTTTTATGTTTAAAATGTAAACGACAACATCATAATTTATTACATGACTATTTAAAAGCGCAAGTAACAACTACTACTAGCACAAATTCTACCACATGCGAAAACGCACCTTCTGTACATGCACACGTAAATACGGGAGTTAAGCCTGTTCTTCTCGCAACAGCACGTGCTATTATCGAAGCTACTAACGGTCGATTCGTTTACGCGCGAGCTCTAGTCGACCAAGGCTCCGATGCGACATTTGTTTCTACACGTATCGCTCAACTGTTACAAGCACGCTTAATACAAACAGGAGTAAAGGTATCTGGGATAGGCGAAGGTCGTGCGCATTATATTCGAAATTCTATTTCAATTTCAATATGAGCGACTAATGAAAATAATACAATTCTTACCACAACAGCGTTAGTCGTACCCAAAATTACTCCGTACGTTCCCCCTTCGTTCAATTTAAATGATTACACGTTCTTTTCGAATTTAAATCTCGCCGATTCAAATTTAAATTCCAACGAGGATATAGAGCTACTTATCGGAGCAGATTTATACGGTTCAATTATGCTCGGCGGGTTCATAAAACATAAAAACTATTCGCTGATCGCGCAAGAGACTATTTTCGGTTGGATTCTTTCCGGTCCTATTTCAAAAAAAGAAAAACTCAAAACACTTCATGTTCATCATGCTACTTCTAGCAACCTCGATGTCGAACTTCGTCGATTTTGAGAACTAGAAGAAATTCCTACACAAGTTATGCTTTCCGAAGAAAATGCTCGTTGCGAGTCGCATTTCATTAAGACGCATACACGCGATACTACAGGACGGTACGTCGTTCGTCTTCCTTTCAAGTCAGATTCTCTTATAAATATTGGCGACTCTCACGCTGTTGCTATGCGCTCGTTTGCGGATCTCGAACGACGCTTAGCAAAATCCCAAGATGTATCAAAACAATACATCGACTTTCTGACCGAATACGAAGCCCGTGGATACATGCAAAAGGTCGACCACGATCAAAATTTCTTACAGCCGACGTATTTACCTTATCACCCAGTTATTCGCGAAGAAACTACAACTACTAAATTACGCGTCGTGTTTAATGCTTCAGCAAACACTTCAAATGGTTTTTCCTTGAATGATCATTTAATGATTGGTCCGAAATTACAAGCCGAACTTCCGGCAATAATATTAAATTGGCGTTTATATAAGTACGTCTTCTCCGCTGATATTTAGCACATGTTTCGCCAAATTTTAGTTCATACAGATGATCGCCAATATCAATTAATACTATGGCGTTCCAATCCAAGCGAAAGTATTAACACATATTCACTAAATACCGTCACGTATGGTACTGCATGCGCTCCGTACCTCGCTCAACGTGTACTTAAACAGCTTTCTATTGATGAGAGTTCGACTTTTCCTCTTGCAAAAAAGATTTTGCAAAACGAAATTTATGTCGATGACGTTCTTTCGGGCAGTGAAGACAAAATCACAGCACTTCGAAAAAGAGACGAGTTAATTCAATGTTTACAAAGCGCCGGGATTAACCTTCGCAAATGGGCGAGCAACGATCCTGAAATTTTAAGAGGCATCGACACTTCAAATCACGGCTTAGCTGGTACAAAGCCTTTTCAAGAAGGTGAACAGTTGAGAATTCTCGGTATTCGCTGGACATCTCGCGATGATACTTTTTCATTTCAAATCAACTTTAATCCAGAACTTAAAGATATTTTAAAACGAAAAATTCTTTCGACCATCGCGAAAATTTTCGATCCGCTAGGCTGGCTTTCTTCGGTTACGGTATCACTCAAAATTCTATTGCAAAATTTATGGATATGTTCCTATAATTGGGACGATTCTCTTCCTTCCGAAATAACAAACGAATCGACTAAATTTTCCCAAAAGCTGTCAGAAATCAAATCGATACAAATTCCACGATGGTTAGGCTTTGAAAGCAGCATTCAAAGCGTAACTATACACGGCTTTTGTGACGCATCGTCCAAAGCATACGCAGCTGTTGTATATTCAAAACTAATTACTAACTCTGGCAATGTTCACGTACAGCTCTTAATGGCGAAAACAAAAGTCGCGCCTCTTAAGACAATTTCAATTCCACGCCTTGAACTTTGCGCAGCGCATCTTCTCGTCAAATGTATTGCATTTACCCTTGAGGCGATGCAATTAAAAAATATTCCGGTATCCTGTTGAAGCGATTCTACGATCGTCTTATCATGGCTGTAAAAGTCACCGTCCGATTTAAAAGTTTTTGTCGCGAATCGCGTTTCGGCGATACAATCAAAACTTCCGAATGCCAATTGGGCGCACGTTTCGACGGAAGAAAATCCAGCTGATTGCGCGTCTCGTGGAATGGAACCCGTTCAATTAACTACGAGTAGTTCTTGGTGGAGCGGCCCAATTTGGCTGCAACAGGAGGCTGAAAATTGGCCCGCGCAACCAAAATTCGCTTGCAATGATGAAGATCTCGAAGTAAAAGTTAAAAAATCAAACAATATTCATGCGCATCATTCATAACGGTCAGAATTTAATAAATTGTTCAATGACATTTCTTCATGGCCGCGTTTATTGCGAATAACCGCATATGTTCGGCGATTCATTGTCCAATCTCGATTTCCAGATGTTGTCCATTCACTTTCTTCATTGCCAGCAGATGAAATAAAAAATGCACAAAAATTTTGGATTCAACAAATTCAAGAAGAAAATTTTCTGGAAGCAATAAATATTCTTAAATCTAAAAAAAATTCATCGTTGCGTTCGTCAATTCGCACATTGGACCCCTTTATTGATAGCTCCGGTATACTACGAGTAGGTAGTCGTATTAAAAATGCTAACATTCAATTCGATCATAAATTTCCGATTTTGCTTGCAAAACATCCAATTTCAAAACTAATAATCGATCAAGTGCACCGCGATACTTTGCATGGCGGCATTCAATTAATGCTCTGTACTTCACACGAACAATTTTGGATTCTACGCGCGCGAGACATGGTAAAAAATTGTATTCGTAACTGCGTTACATGCGCACGTCATCGCGCTATCACAGCCGAGCAGATTATGGCCGATTTGCCTAAATTTAAAGTAAATCCTTCTCGTCCATTTAGCCATACAGGCCTAGACTACGCGGGTCCTTTTTCCATTTGAGATTCTTCTGGTCGCAGGCATAAGTCGCATAAAGCGTATATTTCTTTATTCGTTTGTCTTGCTACCAGAGTAATACATTTAGAACTCGTTCATGACTATTCTTCCGCCGCCTTTCTTGCAGCTCTTGAACGATTCGTCGCACGTCATGGAATCCCGTCTAATATATATTCTGATAATGCGACTACGTATCAAGGCGCTGATCGCGAACTTACTAAAGCCATTCGTCAATCACTCAGCGATTCAGATGTACAAGCAAAATTCACTTCGAAATTCGTTCAGTGGCATTTTATTCCACCTTCTACTCCTCATTTTGGCGGAATGTGGGAAGCCGGAGTAAAAAGCTCTAAACATTATTTGCGACGTATTATGGGCACTAGCACACCTACAGTCGAAGAATTTTCCACTCTCTTATGTAACGTGGAAGCATGCTTAAATTCGCGACCAATCGCTCCGCTTCATGATGATGTTAATTCGTGCGAAGCGCTCACTCCAGGACATTTTTTAATCGGCAATGCGATAAAATCACTTCCAAGCCTAAGCGTATTCAATATTGCCGAATCACGACTTGATCGGTGGCAGTCGATGCGTGCGAAATACGAACAATTTTGGCATGTGTGGAGTCTTGATTACCTGAATACCTTGCAACAACGCTCAAAATGGCATAAAAGAACAGATTTATTTCAAGTTAATGATTTAGTTTTAGTTAAAAATTCGAATTTGCCTCCATGTAAATGGGAATTAGCAAGAATAATTCAATGCATGCCTGACCAAGACGGTTTAGTGCGAGTTGCTCAGGTCAAGACCGCTTCTTCAACCTTTGTACGACCGATTGTAAAATTATGTAAACTTCCGATTTTCATAGAACGCGAAATCGCATAAAACCGATGTATGTTCTAATCGAAGTCAATATTGGTTTCCTTTTTTGTTTTTTTTTTCTCGAATCAAATAATAATGTATAGCGATATTTGAATCCCGAGACGATTCCACCCAGGGGGTATGTTCAAGAATATGAGATATACTAGGTTGTTCAAAAAGTTTTGAAAGCGACATCTATAGAGCAGTAGGAGAACCAAAATTTTTACGCCATTTTAATATTTTATCTTTCATATAAACATACCCAAAGTTTCATTCCACTCTATCAATTCATTGTTTGTTTACAAGCCATTTGAAGTTGACGTGTCAGTGTATTTTTTTTACAATGGAAAAAACCGAATATCGTGCAGTAATAAAATTCTTTGTTTTGGAAGGTTTATCAGCAACGGAAATTCATACAAAAATGGTGAAAGTGTTAAAGGAATCTGCTCCTTCATTTCCAACTGCGAATCGATGGGTTTTAGAGTTTAGACGTGGTCGAAAAAGCGTTGAAGACGATCCACGCTCAGGACGTTCAAAAAGTGCATCAACACCAGCATTCATAGCAAAAGTACAGGATATAGTTTTGGAAAATCGTCGATTGACCGAGAGAGATTTAGCAGAGGCCCTAGACATCTCATTAGGCAGTGTAAGTCATATTTTAAATGAAGTTTTGGGTTTCAGAAAGCTCTGTGCACAATGGGTACCGCATTCGCTCACAATCGAACAAAAACACGTTCGAATGCGACTTTCTGAGCAACATTTGGAGAGTTTTCGAAAGGATAAAAAGGATTTTTTGCGTCGATTCATCACTATGGATGAGACTTGGGTCTACCATCATGACCCTGAATCAAAACAAGAGGCTAAAGAGTGGTGTCAACCAGGCACTTCGGCACCGAAGCGAGTTCGTGTCCAGAAATCGGCGAAGAAGGCGTTAGCGTCAGTTTTTTGGGATGCAAAAAGGATTTTGTTGGTGGATTATCTCCAAACTGGCAAAACAATAAATTCTGAATATTATTATAACCTTTTGGACCAATTGGATAAAAAAATTAGTGAAAAAAGACTCGGTTTGCACAAGAAAAAAATCATTTTTCATCAAGACAATGCACTCGCTCACACAGCTCAAAAAACCATCACTAAAATAACCGAATTAGAGTACGAATTGTTGCAGCATCCACCTTATTCGCCTGATTTAGCTCCCTCTGACTTCTGGCTGTTTCCACACCTCAAGAAATTCCTTCGTGGGAAGCATTTTTCATCAAACGAAGAGGTTATAGCCGTCGTAGAGGAGTATTTTGCAGGCCTTGCAGAAAGTCACTTCCATGATGGGATAAACAAGTTGGAAGACCGTTGGACCAAGTGTATTGAACTTATAAGAGATTATACTGAGCAATAAAAGTGATTTCACCAACAAAAAAAGTATCTTCACTTCCGCTTTCAAAACTTTTTGAACAACCTAGTATATTAAAATTTAATGTTCGACTTATTGCGCGCCAAAATATTCAGGCTTACACTTGTAAACACATATTTACTTTGTTTGTATTTAGAGCGTAAGAAGCATAGTTGTAACAGCGTTGTCTTGCTTCGCGGCGAAAGTTAAACAAAACGAGTGCGACACTTTCGCGACATTAATCAACGAAAGCGCACGCATTACTTGCGATACATTATACTTGTACACATTCTTCTAAGTTTAAAGTTAATAAAGTGTATCTCCTTGTATTGTTATATATAATATAAAAAAAAAGGGAAACTTTATTTCAATTCCTAAACAAAAAGATTGGCACAGGCCTCAAGTGCATACCAGCGAATTCTTTCAAGCTTCATTCCAATACATGTGGTCCTTCGAGCCGGATTTGAACCAGCGACCTATGGATTAATCTATGTAAGTCGGAGCAAAAAACGCACGTATTCGTAGTAGTAGAATGATGAGAACGGATAACTTTAGAATTATTTCCTTTGTTGAAATTATTTTTATTTGTTCCAGACGTCTTTACTGAAATATTTACGTTTGTTGATTTTGAATTATCTCCAAAGCTGGAGACCGCTTCTAATGATCTGATTCGCGAGTCGAGAAAGGCGTACAATTTTTTGAGTTTTAGATATTCCTTTTCGGAATCTAAGCGAATTTCCCATTCTTGTCGCAAGGTTTTATCTAATTTTTGAACTAACACGTAAACCAAAATTATATTTCAATGATCTACCGGACATTTTAAGGCACGTAATGCATTAATTGCTTCCGAAGAATCAGCGCGTAATTGTTTTAACCCGTACAAAACATTCGATGAAACTGTTGGAATAGAGAAAACGCCCTTTAAATATGCGTCGATTATTACGCGTTCATTTCCATAACAGTCTGAAAGTGACTTCCACGCGACCTCGAAGTTATCGTTCGTTAAAGAAAGATGGGAAATAAGCTTAGAAGCCTCCCCAGTCACTGCTGTTAACAAGTATTGTAATTTTTCGACATTCGATAAATTATTTTGATTTTTTACAAGCGCTAAAAATAAATCGCGAAAACTTAACCATTCAATAATTTTACCAGAAAATGAAGGCAAGTTGATTTTCGGCAGTTGAATTTCTCTTGTAGTCCGTAGTAATAAAATATTTATGTGATACGCTTATATTATATGTCGGTGTATTTTTAATATAAATTTTAAATTAAAGTTTATTTTTAAGTATTCAATTAAAAAATTAATATTTTATTTTTTACTTTTTAGAGAATTCTTTTATTATTAAAATTTTTCATTAACGTTTCATTTTTTCTTTATTTTCATGTCAAATAGAAGTTTTGTTTTATTTTAATTTTGTTGTCGGGAGTTTCTTTTCATATCGAATAAAAGTTTTTATGATATTGGTTTTGATTTCGTAAAAAAAAATCTTAATTTTCGTGGTCTATTAAAACGCTCTTCTGAGTCTGCGCACATTTGCTGCGTTTACACGAAATGTGCGTGTAAACTTTCCTTCTCTTTCTATCATGCGCGTACACGTTTCCTCTCTTTCTATTATGCGCGTAAACCTTCCCTCTCTTTCTATTATGCGCGTGTATGTTCTGTCTCTTTCCAATGTGCGCGTCGGTTCGCTGCTAGACCGTAAGGCGGCAGCAGCGGTTCTGTCGCGCAAAAGTTTCCTCGCATTTTTACTATGTCTCTGGCAATCTCCCTATTCATCTCTGGTTATATATAACTAATTTTTTTTCATACTTGTGGTTGATAGAAAAGCCGAAGTCACCCCTTCCCCCTTTGTGAGCAGGCTCACTGCTGTGCGTGAAAATTAAGTCGTTGACAGCCATATATCGCTTCCATTTTAAGCACGTAGTGTTTTTTTTTATTGTACATTTGGATATGTACAAACACTACTGTATATGCTACTACAAGGTAATTTCTTTTTCTTATAAAATAAACTGTTGATAATATAGTAACATAACCTTAAATCGTATGTGGTGCAGGACATGAGTGTTTGAAATGATTCTGTAATTACAAATTGGTGGTTGTTATAATAATATACAAATAATTATTGCATCATCATCATGGCACCGTCTGGTTCGTCTTATCGAGGATATGCGTATATTCAGTTTACCGAAGGAGAAAATAGAGGTAGTAGTTTCAGTTCTAGTACTAATAAAATAAAGCATACTTTTAAGGACAAAAACGATTTTGATATCACTAAGAAGTACAAAGTGAAGTATTTAAATGGAAAGTACTATAAAGCTGTTATAAAATTTGTGGAAGGTACATTAAACATTTATATAATGCTTTTTGCTATTTACTTTATTTTACTAACGAATATATTTTGTTAAAAATGGAAGATTAAAATGAATTAATTTTTTTGTAGATGGTGTAACGAAGCTCAAAGAAAAAATATTAAGCGTCAAAAATAGTGGAAAAAGACAACGTACTTTGCCATCTACACAGCTTGAAACTGCTAGTGACACTAATAAAGCAAACTCGAAGAATCCTGAAAATAAGAAGCAGAAAAAGGAAACTTATGGTATTACAGTAGGGAATCATGTAAGTTTTCAATTTTTCTGTTACGATTTAATATTCTTTTCCACATAACACTAAAGATTTTTGCAAGGTTTTTGCAAGGTTTCATGAAAGGTTTGAAACCTCGCAAAAATCTTACGAAAAATGTTTCTGTGATGTATCTATGTCCACGCATAATCCTAGTATAAATATTTCATTAAAGTTAAGTAAAGATCTTTCGCTATGCTTATAATAGATTTACAAAAAAATTGCAGAAACGTTTCGTGCAGAATATGTGCGATGTTTTTTGAAACCTAGCAAAAATCTTACGAAATATGTTAAAGTGATGTTCCATCGTCCGTGCATAATCCTCATATCAACATTTTCCGCAAAGATGAGTAACATTGAATGCAACCTTGCATAAAGCTTCTTGTGAGCTTTCTAGAATGATTTTTTTAAACTCCACAAAAGATTTAATTATCTTCCAGGAAGCTTTCACAGAATATTGACGTAATATCGAAATATCTGACTTGAGAAACTGTCAGTTATCTCCCATAAAAGATTCCAGTAACCTTTTACACAATCTTTGTGAAAGATTATTTGTAACCTTAATTAACTTTTATTAAGTATTTTATATATTTTAAAATTTTATTATTTATTATGATTGTACATATTTTTAACATCCGCATTATATTTAATCGCTTATTCGCATTGTCGCACATGTTATTTTACACATTATTTTACAGAAAAAAACGCAGAAAAATGTTTGACCTATGGTGGGTTCGAACTCGGGTCCTTCGCATTACAAAGCAGACGCCCTTACCATTACACCATACAACACTTGTAAAACTAAGATTTAAATTTGAATCATAAGTTGCATGGCAATCTATGTATACTTGTATTAATTTTACATTTAAAATTTCTTCGATAGTGTAAAGTATTATTTAAAATTAAGAAGCAATAAAAAATTGAATATATTTAAATACATAATTTTACTCTTGAGATTTTATTACATATACAAGTATAATAAATTTTAATTGTCGATGTATTTTTATCCAAAATAAAAAATAAATATTTAAGGTAACGAATAGCTCTGCTGCAAGATTACGATTAATATTCTATGCACTTTTCATGAAATCTTATAACATGCTTATACTAAATTTTCTTAAAATCTTCTCGATAAACTTTTTTGGAAGCTTACAGAAATCTTTTCTTAAAGATTTGGCTGAAGTTTACATGCAATATTAACGCGAAAGTTTTTCCATAGCTTACAGTAACATAGCAAAATACTTTCAAGAAAGCTTCAAGTTTTTGTTGTTTTGAAAGGTTGCAGAAGGTTTTGAAAAAAGAGATATTTTTAATTAAATATTATTAATTAAATATTTCTAAGAAATTTCGCAGTGACCTTGCTAAAATATTACAAAAAAATTTTTCAAGAAACTTTCCTGTATTCTTTCATAAAATGTTTTGTAAAATGTTCCAGCAAGTTTGCTTCAAGTTTTTGTTAAAACATTTACACGAAATCTTGCAGTGATTTTTTAAAAATGTTTTAACTATATGTCTCAAGAAACCTCACAGGAATATTTCTTGAAATGTTTTGTGAAATGTTCTAGCAAGTTTGCTCCAAGGTTTCGCTGAAACATTTATACGAAATCTTGCAGCAACCTTGTTAAGATATTACAACCATATGTTTCAAAAAACCTAACAGGAATCTTTCTTAAAATATTAAGTTAAATGTTCCAGCAAGTTCGCTTTAAGGTTTCGCTGAAACATTTATATGAAATCTTGCAATGACTTTTTTAAAATGTTTTAACTAGATGTTTCAAAAAACCTCACAGGAATTTTTCTTGAAATTTTTTGTGAACTGCTCCAGCAAGGTTGATGCAAGATTTCTTTGTAAGATTTCAATGTAATGTTATTATTATCTTAAAACGATGTTTTAATGTTATGTTTCTTTAAAAGATATCTGCAAGATTTTACTATAACCTTTCTACAAGTTTCCACTGAAACGTTACACTGAATCTTTTACTGAAATCTTTCGTGCTAAGTGGGGGCAGACCATCACTCTTAAAAAAAAGGAAGAAAATTAATATTCGCAATAACTAAGAGGTTAATTGAAATGTATTTTCCTTCCTCATTCGCGCTACCTTTCTGTTATCTTCTTATTAACTATCTATATTGCTTCTTTTAAAATACAATACATGTGATATTCTATTGTTCTGTTTTCACAAAAATTCTATTATCATTTTCCATTCGTATTCACAACAAAGTCGGTAGGAAAAAGGAGATGAATAAGGTAATACCATGCATAATAACCATGGAAAAGTTGGTGGTCCTGGTAGGCATGCGCATCATGAAGGAGGTGATACAATACCATCGCACGAAGAGGGTCAAACGGGCAAGGACTCGAAGGCAAGAGTAATATTAATCCATGAACGTGACTTTATTCAACGAAATATTCCTCCTGTTGATCAAGAGATTACGAGGCCAAAACGAGCACATCATAAGACCAGGGGCTTAATGCCTCCTAAACATTCTAGTGACTAAAAGAGTCGATTTCTTTTCGTTAATAAGGAAAAATATAGAGCAGCAATAAACCTGGAGGTACGGGTTACGGACTAACAACGAAATGCACCAATATCCCGACCTCACACCGTTTACTGCAGAAACGGATCCTGTGGACTGGCAGGAGGAAATCCAGCTTAGAGAAACTCTAGAATACAACGATTATGTGGTAACCTATTTATCCACACTTCACCTCACCTACGGAATGCATTATTTCGGATCGACCATTATTAAAGGTGCATGCACTATGTAGTATAGCATGCCAGCAGCCGCTATCCATCTGGCGAAATTGCGGGGTATGCCTATCCAATTGGCTAGAAGGAAACATGGAGGATATTTACCCAAGTGCCTGAGAATGTGGAGACCCTCACCACCAAAAAAACCAGAAGGTGCTAGAATTTACGGCCTATTACCATTCATCGAGAGGAACCTTGGGATGACGACTATACCGATTGGCACCGCACATCGTCGGGAGAGAGCCCTCGTAAATGGGCCGAGGATATTCCATTGCCACTATACTCGAAGGGGCAGTATGAGAAATACGAAGGCGGTTCAAATATGATGGAGACAAACGCTGTAGATGGCGCGCATGTATGTTTTGAAGGTTGTGGCTTGAGTGTGTGATAGCTGGGTCCCTTACGAACAGTGTGGCATAGTTTTCGTTGGGAGTGCATGTTTCACGCGCGTGCTACGACCATGAGTGAACGTCAAGTGCCGACCGCCGTTGCGCAACGTATTGCCATTCGTCTTTTAGCGTGGAAAGGCGTTACAAACACGGAAATTTTTCTGCGTTTGAAAAATCAGTTCGGTAGTGAGTGCCTGAGTAGGGCTGCTGTGTTTCAATGGGCCAAGGCATTCAAGGATGGTCGCGAAACCGTCGAGAATGAGCTGCATGATCGTCGACCGCGAACCAGCATCACACCAGACAACATTTGCCGCGTAGAAAAACTCATTTTGGAGGACCGTAGGATTAATGTTTGAGACATTTCGGCTGAACTCGGCATCAGTATTGGTAGTGTAGAGTCTATCATTCACGAACACCTTCAATATTGCAAAATAACGGCGCGATGGGTTCCTAAACTGTTGAACTTCGAGCAAAAATTCACGCGGTTGGAAGTTTGCGTCTCACGCTCGATACAATATCGAAATTGGGGTGGGAGGTACTGGAACAAACCCCCTACAGTCCGGATTTATCACCCTGTGACTACCACATGTTTGGACCACTGAAAGAAGCCCACGGAGGTCAAAGATTTAACACCGACGACAAAGTAGAGGAGTTCGTGCGCACATGGCTGTCCGAGTTGCCCAAGAAATTCTTTGAAGCCGGCATCAAAAAGCTTTCGGAAAGGTGGACAAAATGCATAACTTGTAAGGAGGAGTACCTAGAAAAACTGTAAATTTTTGTAAATTTTTTTGATAGTAAATAAACGTGTCAGAGCATTTGTCTCGATCATATTTGAACCACCCTCGTACAAGTGGCCATTGTCTCTCTGGAGAGCTTGCCTTGACTGCATGACGACTATAGCCCATGGAGCGCTGGACGTAGATCTGGTGCTATTCCTATGCAATAACTCAGACCATAGGCAAGAATTAGAGGACCCTATCCACTGAGATCGATGCAAAAGATTGTTACCGCTAATAAAATCCATCAGCCTTGATCAAGAGTAGGCGCGAGCGCGTCAAGGAAAAACTAATCTTTTCACTTAAACTATCCACTTCTTACTAACTTCCTACTAACCAGTGTTTCACTTTTCTCTCGCCTAAGACAAATGATGACCAGTAATACCTAAAATAATCCAATTTATGTTGGAAATGGGTGTCCAAACCTGATGTCTTTCCGATTCCCTTTCCTTTTCCCCTCATACAACAGCAGAACAAGGGAAGTTGATCGTAAATTATTAGAAATGAACGCAACAAGCGCAGAGCGCGTATGTAAACTGTATTTGTAAACAACGTGAATACAATAACTACTAAATATTTGCGACGCCTCCGCCCTAATTTTTACCATGCAGCCTATTTTATTATCTAACTATTATAATTATAACTATTCAACCATTATAATTTAATAACTAATATTTATCTTAATAGATTATACACTATACATATATATCAGTTTATCTACATACTAACCATTTATACATATTAATACCTATGTACGTCCATTATTTCAACGAAAAGGTAAGGAAACCCAGGTTTGATCATACCAGGCTGTTCAATAAGTTTTGCGGTTCGATAAGAAAAACACAATTTTATGGTTTGAAATACACTTTATTATTCAGTATAGTTTCTCTGAACATCAATACACTTGTTCCAACGAGATTCCAATTTATGAATTCCATCCCTAAAGTGAGAATCTGGAAGCGTTGCAAAATACGCTTCCACATCTGTTATGACCTCATCATTTGATAAAAAACGCTTTCCACGCATGAACTTTTTTAGGTCTGGAAACAGATGGAAGTCGCTAGGAGCCAAATCTGGTGAATACGGTGAATGCTCCAACAATTTGAACTTTAATTCATGGATTTTAGCCATTGTTAAAATGCTCTTGTGACACGGTGCATTGTCCTGATCAAGAAGAATTTTTTTCTTCTGCAAACCGGGTCTTTTTTCACGAATTTTTTCCTTCAGCTGGTCTAAAAGGTTACAATAATATTCAGAATTTATTGTTTTACCAGTTTGCAAGTAATCCACAAACAAAATTCCTTTCGCATCCCAAAGAACTGATGCTAACACCTTCTTGGCCAATTTCTGGACACGAACTCGTTTCGGAGCCGAAGAACCAGGTTCACACCACTCTTTAGCCTCTTGTTTTGATGCAGAATCATGGTAATAGACCCAAGTCTCATCCATAGTGATGAATCGACGCACGAAATCTACTTTATCCTTTCGAAAACGCTCTAAATGTTGCTGAGAAAGTCGCATTCGAATGTGTTTTTGTTCCATTGTTAGCGAATGCGGCACTCATTGTGCACACAGCTTTCTGAAACCCAATACTTCAGTCAAAATATTGCTTACACTGCCCAAAAATACTGTGACACGTCGACACTAAATGGCTTGTAAGCAAAGAATGAATTGACAGATTGAAATGAAACTTCACATACGTTCATATGAAGAGTGTACCAACATAACAAAAAAAAATTTAAGCTAGTAGCAACACCCTCTCTTATCGAACCGCAAAACTTATTGAACAGCCTGGTATATCGACCCCATTAACCTCTCAATTCTAAACAAAATCAAGGACAAAAATCAGTACAAATCAAGTTCTTAATATAACACATTGTTCAATAAGTCCCGAGACTAACCCAGAGATGGTGCTAGTAGTACCAAACTGGTCACGTTTCCATAAAGTGCAAACCTTTACATGAAACGTGTGAAAATTTCACGTCAATCGGATCACAGACAGTAGAGTTATCGAGGTTAGAGTTAAGTCACTTTGTAATTTGTTTGAAAAATGGAAAAAAGCGAGTTTCGCGTGTTAATAAAACATTGTTTTTTAATGGGTAAAAACACCGTAGAAGCCCAGCAATGGCTTGAAAAACATTACCCGGACTCCTCTCCATCCAAACCATCGATTTGTCGTTGGTATGCTGAGTTTAAACGTGGTCGTACGGACACAAACGATGCGGAACGTTCGGGTAGGCCATTGGAAGCCGTTACACAGGAAAATGTGAGTGAAGTGTTAAAAATTGTAATGAAAAATCGCAAAGTGAAGGTCCGTGAGATTGCAGAAATGACACAGATATTATCTGGAAGCGTATTTACAATCCTTCATGAAAAATTGAGCATGAAAAAGGTTTTTTCCGAGTGGTTGCCGCGATTGCTTTTAGTGGAACAAAAACAGCAACGAGTCGACGATTTAGAGAGCTGTTTATCGCTATTGACTCGGAATAAAAAGGATTTCCTGCGTCAACACGTGACCATGGATGAAACATGGATACATCATTTCACTCCGGAGTCGAATCGGCTATCATCTGAGTGGCGCATGGCTGGCAAAAGCTGCCCAAAGCGTCCAAAAACGCAGCAGTCTGCTGGCAAAGTCATGGCGTCTGTTTTTTGGGATACACATGGTGTGATTTTCATTGACTACCTGGAAAAAGGTAAATCGATCAACAGTGATTATTATATTGACTTGTTGGTACGTTTGAAGGAGGAGATCGCAGTAAAACGACCGCACATGAAGAAGAAAAAAATCTTTTTTCACCAAGACAATGCACCATGCCACAAGTCCACGAAAACAATGGCAAAATTGAACGAATTGGGCTTAGATTTGCTTTCCTACCCCCCGTATTCGCCAAATTTAGCCCCCAGCGACTACTGGCTCTTTGCTGATCTCAAAAAAATGCTCCAGGGAAAAAAATTTGGCTCGAATGAGAAGGTCATTGCTGAAACTGAAGCCTATTTTGAAGCAAAGGATAAATGCTCCAATAAACATGGTATAGAAATGTTGGAAAGGCGTTGGAAAGATTGTATCACTCTAAAAGGAGATTATATTGATGAATAAAAATGATTTTTGAAAAAAAATGTTGTTTTCGTTGTTAATCTCAGGACTTATTGAACTAAGTGTTATGTACCGAGATCTTATCTCACTTACGAGGTCTGGCTATTAAATAACGAGACTGCGCGCCTAGAAGGCGCCGTAGAGGGGTTGGAAAAAAAACGAGTAGTGCGTTGGGTATCTAGATATCTTGTCTACACAGTATGTCGGAAAAGTTCCCGAACTTTTGAAATAAAAAATCGAAAATTACATCTAAAGAAATTCATTCCAGTTAACTTTCAACATAGTCCCCTTCTCTAGATATACACTCATTTGAGCGCTTCATAAGTGATTCAAAGGCTCTCTGGTACTCCTCTGAAGTTGTTGCTGTGAGACGCTCGGTGCAAGCCGCTTGAAGGCTCGGTACATCTTCAAGAATCCGTCCTTTCAAGGCCATTTTTAACTTGGGAAATAGGAAAAAGTCAGCTGGAGCCAGATCTGGCGAGTATGGGGCGTAATTGATGCGTAGGATCTGATTTTCAGAATCTTGACAACATTGGATGCGAGTTTCTTTCTGCTCTGGTGTGAGAAAGTGCGGAACAAATTGAGTGCAGACCTTCCTGCGGTTCATTTTTTCTTGCAAAATCAATGCGACGCTATCCTCGCTCATGTTCAGTTCGTCTGCCAACATTCTAAGAGACATGTGGCAATCCTGCTTCAGTAGCGCGCGCACGCGAGCCTCGTTTTCGTCGGTAACAGCTGTTGACGGCCGGCCGCTTCTCTTGTCATCTTCTAACGACTCTCTACCCTTCTTAAACCGACTGAACCACGTGTAAACAGTTGTACGCGACACCACACCTTCACCGTAAGCCGAATCGATCATTTTTTTCGTTTCCGCGAAAGTTTTTTTAAGTTTATAGCAGAATTTAATTGCGCCACGATGTTCAAATTTCTCATCCATCGTAGAGCTTGCACCGGGGTACTAAACACACGTTCACTCAAGCACGTCTATCTCGGAAACTAATAAATGGATACTGGTGAAAAAATTCTCAGACACACCAGAGGGATGTAGCAACATAGTACTAGTGTCGTCCAAGAGGTGGCGCCACTCGTACAAGCGCTACAAAATAAGTTCGGGAACTCTTCCGACATACTGTGTATGCACGTACCAAAACACGTTCTCGTCACTATTATTGTATTTGTGCAGTAGCGGTTTGAAACGAACGTGTTTTTTTCTCATGCCGAAAACCATGTGTGACGAAAAACAGGAGCAACGTATCAATCTCAAATTTCTCGTTAAATTGAAAAAAAATCCGACTGAGTGCTGTAAATTGTTGCAAGAGGCCTATGAGGACAATTCTCTATCTCGGGCGCGTGTTTTTGAGTAGTGTAAGTGCTTCAGTGAGGGCCGAGTGAGCACTGAAGATGACCAGCGCCCAGGTCGCCCTGTCACTGTTTCAACTCCGGAAACAGTGACCAAAATCAACCAAATTGTGCGTGCAGACCGTCAAATGAGCATCCGGATGATTGCCGAGGCTGTAAACGCCGATAAAGAAATGGTTAGACAAATTTTACACGAGGAATTACACATGACAAAAGTCTGTGCGAAGTTGGTGCCAAAAAACCTGACTCCTGACCAAAAGCTCTTGCGTCAACAGGTCTGCTCAGATTTCCTTGAAAGGTTAAAAAAAGATTCCGGACTAATGAAAAACATTATTACTTGCGACGAAACGTGGATTTTTTAATACGATGTTGAAACAAAGCGGCAATCGATGCATTGGAAGACGCCTGAATCGCCCAGAATCAAAAAAGCAAGGATGTCTAAATCAAAATTCAAGGCAATGTTGATCGTTTTTTTTTGACATTAACGGTATCGTGATGACTAAATGGGTTTCAGAGGGTCAGACTGTTAACCAGACTTACTGTTTGTCAGTTTTGGCAACACTGCGTGAACAAGTTCGTAAGAAACGGCCCGAGTTGTGGAAGAACAACTCGTGGATTTTGCACCCGGACAACGCACCTTCCCATAACACGCTATCTGTGAAGCAGTATTTGGCCGGTAAGCGCACTCCAGTGCTCGAACACGCGCCGTACTCGCCAGATTTGGCACCGTGCGACTTTTTTTTGTTTCCGAAGATAAAATCTGCTTTGAAAGGGACCCGATTTAAGTCGATGCAAACGGTAAAGCAAAAAACGGCAGAGCCCCTAAAGGCTCTCACCAAAGAAGACTTTCAGCACTGCTTCGATCAATGGAAAAAACGTATGGAAAGGTGTGTGGCGAGGGAAGGGGAGTATATTGAAGGGGATCATTCGAATGTAGAATAATTTTTATAATAAAACCCTTTTTTGTAACCAGTCTCGTTATTTAATAGCCAGACCTCGTAAGAAAAAAAATAAATATTGATATGAATAAGCGCAAGATGATTGGAGCAAATCATACCTGGAAAGAAGAAAAAAATACACAAAGACTAACACTTACATATCACCGATACTTGTAAGACCAAATAAAAAGACCAAACTACAATTATGTTAGAAGTCGTAAATCCACCACTTCTGAACCGAAATGGTGAAGGAGAAGGGCCGACTTATACTACACAAGGATCCGATGAAAACACAGATGAATCCTTTAATGGTTACAACAGACCAATCAAAGATTTTTTGATAGATCTGAGGATCGGGGCCGCCCAACTCTCAGAAAATCAACAAGAAAATTATATAAATAACATACTTAAATGTTTGGAAGAAGAAGCCCGAGACAGTTTATATAGATATGTTTTTAAAGACGTAGAATCTTTAATAAAGCATTTAGAAGAGCGATTCACGCCAGGGAAGGACTGTGTAATGTCGGAAGTATTTGCTTTTTCTGCAGCTTTAGGCCTATTTTAAGCCTGAGCACTGAAGCTCATGGGCTTGGGGCGGCCGAAGGAATCACCGAGCAGAATGAATTAATTTGTATAAAATGACAGGTATGAAGTTCAGGATTGAGAATGCGACAAGCCACTACAGGCTTGTCTACTCTCGGTATAGGACCTAACAATGTGCAAAAAGGGTAAAAGTCGAAATACACTTTATATTTAGTCCAGCGACTTTTTGGAGGAAAATAGATAGAGAGTAAAAAGATGAATTTATTATTGGAATTAAAATATTTAATGCTGATCTTACTTTTTTATTTGGAGGAAAAAGACCGCTTAACTCTCTCTCTCTCTCTGACGAGTTGGCGAGTTGACTTGATGCTGTGCTGGGGCGCGGTCGGCTCGTGGTAATCCAGCAACTTATTTCTTGTTGAATGGCGGTGTCGATGCTCTTCGGCTGATGGTGGTTGACTCCGACGAACTTTGCGCGTCGGCGGTATTTATGCACATTGGGGGAGAGTTGTCCGCACCAATAGATTTCCCGGAAAATTCGGGCCCGGCCCGGGGGCGTGGGCCTTTTTCGGAGATCCTCCTTCATGGTGGTCGCGAGAGTGCGAGAGAGAGAAGAAGCTTGTTTTCTTTCAAATACTTACAATTTACTTATAATTAGTTTAAACAATTTTTTGACGCTATTTTACATAATTTAATATTATTTAGCGCAAAATTTGGATATAATAGGAAAAAAGAACGAAATTTTTACTACAATATTAAAACTATTAGCTATTAATTTAAAATTATTTGTAATACTAACGCAACTTGTGAATTATTGTGTATAATAATATAATAATAATATTTTAAAAGATATAATATTTCAAATATTTTTAAATTTTACACGTCATATTTTAAGTTAAACAACCATCTATTATTGCTTTCTTATCATCTAGAACAAAAATTATAATATAAACCTAGAACTTAAATATTGCATATCATTGTGGTAAATCCATATTTCGATCTTATTATGTATAACGTTTATACTTTTATCAATTAAGTTAGATTATAAATTTTCGAAATACATAATCCCTTTTTTTTCTAAAATACTTGATTTATAATTATCCTACACAATTAAATATATATTTTTTTTTATTTGGATGTCAAAAATAATTATCAATAATACAGTGATTATTTATTTATTTAACGATTATAAAATTTATTTGGTTAAAATGTAAGTCTGAGGTAGTGGACTATAGAATAAGAAGGTTTTAAGCAAACAATCGTGGCGCAAGATTTTTATACGCATTGTTGTTTATAAAAAGTTATAAAACTATAAAATTTGTAGTTAAAATTCGGCTGTGCATTTCACAATAATAAGTTGAATTTTGTTTCTATAAATTAAGAATACGAATTTGCAATTTCAAAATAAAATAATATTAACAAGTTTCGAGTATGCGAGTGTTTTTATTTTATTTATTTTAAATTAGTAACATTTAATTTAGTAATCTTTAAAATAGCGAGGTGCTACCAGATTTAAATCATAATCGTGTATTTTTATAATAATTTAAGTTCTATTGCATTTATTATATTTCTTTTCTAAATTTTTAAAATACTCATTTTATTTCCTACAATAGAAATTCGTATTTTTAAAATATAAGGTGGCGAATTATATAATTATGTATTTAGTTATTTGTTCGCAATAAATAACTCAAACATATTTTTATTAAAAATTAGGAAAGTATAATCGCCTAAATTTTATCTATTTTATTTTATTCATTTCGACATCTCTGTTAGTAGATTTTAATCTAGTTGTTAATTGTTTTTAATTTAATTTTATTTATTCCTCTGGTGTAATTAATAACTTAAAACTATCGCAAAAAGGAAAGTAAATCGTTATAAATTTTTTTTTTTTTAAAATAATGTGTCGCATATTTTTGATTACTATTTTTAATTGTGAATATTTTTATATAATTGTATAAATTAAATTATTAATAGTAAAAAAAAATATAAACGCTGTAGATTTTAAAATAATTTTAAGAGAAAGGAAAAAAAATATAATGCACATCTGAGAATGCAGTTGACCGTTAGAAGAAAGCGGTAAGGCGGTTATCCGTATTTCGGGTACATAGACTTTTTTTTTTATATAGAGATTCTGCGACTCAAGTGAAAGAGGACTAGAGCAGCATAAAAAAAGGGTCTCCGGGAAATTTATTCCTTTTCCGGTGCCTTAGTGTCGCGCACGTGTTCGTCAAGATCAGTTTGCGTTGCATCAAAACTTTGCTTTTCTAAGAAGGATAAGCTATTATTTTAAATTTATTTTGTGTGTATTTATTTGTAAAATTGTTAGTTTAACCTAGGGCTCAAAATTAGAGTCCTAGGGTTTTGTAGGCAAGGAAGTTTAGGAGCACACTGATCTTCTTTACCCGTACTTTTAGGATAAGTGCAGGTAATAGAAAACGAAGATCGGTATAGTGTCGTTACCGAACGGTTTTGTGGCTTGTGAGTTTAAAGTGTTTGCGGACGTATGCGTGTAGGTAGCGAAAGAAAAAAAAATAAAAAAAAAAATTGTGTGCATTTAAATGTCGAAACTGTATACCGACATTACAACTGCTCATACTGTTCAGAAAAAATACATAATATAACAATAAAAAGATGAGAACTAGTCGGGGTTTTCTATGACAGTTTGAACATACTATTAATGACTGCTCGAAGAACGTTAAGACAATCCGGCGTGATCTCACAACAAATAGCTGAACGAATCAAACCTTTAGAAGAAGTAGCATTATTAATGTTCAAAAAGAGGTTACCGGCAGAAATTGCCACTACTTGCATAGTCAACGGCCCGTTGATTTAAATGGACGTATCAAGCCGCTGTAGAATTAGAAAATCTAATGAAAAAACACATCTTGCCGGACGCTAAACCTAACCATAAACGAATTGAAGAAGACGAAGAAGATGATGGGTTATCAGGATCATTTAATTACAGAAACAATAGATTTTATCCAAAATACCAAGGCAGCATAAACTACTAGGTGTACAAGTATAAAATTCAGATTTTAAAAGAAAAAATAACACGTTAAATTTGGTAGAATAATAAAAAGTGCCTTATTCAAAGTATGCTCCATCGCTTTTTATACATTTTTTCTATCTTTCGGGCAATTTGTGAACACCACACCAGTAGAAATCTTCCCCTTTTACCGCGAACCATTCATCGAGCCATTTATTGACATCTTGGTAGAAATCAAAGCGCTGCTCAGTAAGTACGTGACCCATCGATGCAAACAAGTGGTAATCAGAAGGAGCCAAATCTGGTGAGTAAGCCGCATGAGGCAGAACTTCCCAGTTGAGTGCTTCCAATGGGTCTCGAACCGGTTTTGCCGTATGTGATGGATAACGCCTTAAAAGGAATTTAAAACGCAGAAATGGTGTACCTTGATGATATAATAGTATATGCAAGGGATTTGCAGGACCACGATAGAAAGGTAAGACAACTTCTAGATCGGCTGAGAGACGCTAGACTGGTTCTACAATCCGACGAGATTAAATTTTTACAGCAGGAAGTTCCGTTCCTTGGACATGTCATTAGCGAAAGAGGGGTTGAACCAGATCCCAAGAAGATTTCGGCAGTAAAGAAGTTCCCCAAGCTTGCTACCAAAAAATATTCGACAATTCTCGGTACTGGTAGGATAATATCGGAGATTCATAGAAAATTTCTCAAAAATAGCAAAGCCATTAACGGGTTACCCCCACTTGCGACTTTGAAAAAATCGATTTTCTGTTAATTGCATTTTTTTGAAGTATAAGTATCTGAGAATACGGCCTGAAAATTTTAAGCCGATCCGAACAAAATTGACTGAGATATAAGCGTTGAAAGAGAAGAATCCGTTGTGTAAACAACCGGCAATTAAAACTTTAAACGCGTTTTTCTCGAAATGGCATTTCTGAAGTCGGTGACCAAGATTACTCAAACACTAATGAACCGATCTTCTTGAAATTTTGCAGGCTTATTTAATACATAAAAATGTAGTTTTTAATCATTCGATTTTGTTTTGAAAAAAATGGCCGTTTTATAGTCAAAAAACGGCCGTTTTTTTTCGTTAAAATCGAACCATTAACTTTGACTGTCCGCCATTTTGTGAAAAATGAATATTTTTTAAAATCCCTTGATTAAAGACTAGTTTATACTTATATTTAACTAAATCTATCCACATTTTTTGTTTTAAATGATCCACTTTGCCGCAATATTGGTCACCGCAAACCATATAAATAAAAACACTATTTCATTGGCGGCCATTTGCCACTTAACAATGTAATATTTTGCAATAAAAAAATTACTGAAAGTTCTTCAAGATGTATTCTTTAAGATGATATAATAATCGTTTAAAAAAGTTTTGTAGTTTTCTTTAAAAAAATTCATGAAAAAGGCCTTTTTTGTTGAGCTACAACTGGGGGTAACCCCTTAACCGATTTTTTAAAGAAAGGCCAGCATTGTAGTGATTGGAGACCACAACAAGATGAAAGTTTTGAAACACTAAATAAACGATTATGTGAGAACCCTATCTCAATCTATCCAAACTTTGAAAAAGAATTTACTCTGGCGACTGATGCATCTGACTATGCAATTGGAGCAGTACTAAGCTAAGAAAAAAATGGATTCGATCATCCTGTGGTATATTTATCGAGAACCCTAAATAAGGCCGAAAGAAATTGTAGTACTACAGAAAAGGAATGTTTGGCCGCGTTATATGCCATGCATCAATTTCGACCATATCTATTAGCAAGAAAGTTTGTTTTACGGGCAGACCATAAACCACTAAACTGAAAGCATAGTAGAACCGACCCTGAGCAACGACTAATGCGCTGGATGTTCGAATTTACAAGATATCAATACACATTCAATTATAAACCTGGACGATTAAATAGCATCGCGGATGCTTTATCTCACAATCCAGTAATAAATTCCACTGAGCAAGAAATCAATGATAAGTTACTGCAACTCAGAGTACTAGTAGTAAACAAAATAGATTTCTAGCCAAGGAAAAACCAAATAAAAAACTAAAGGTTCCAAGATTGAGAAGTCTTTCAGCAAGAGACGCACAAGGTCAATCAATAGCAAGCCGAGGAATAGGGAGGCCACATGGTTCAAAGACTGCTAAAGAAACACCTAAACTAGACCCCATCACCATAGCTTAGAGAACTAAAGCTAAGACAAAACAAGACTTAGGGAACAACCCTAGTACCTCGAGAGCGGCAACTTCCAAAGCATCAGGAAGTATCCGTAAGCCTTTACCTAGAAAAACATCCGGTATTACCCGTACTCAGAGGTCCAATACTAAACAACGCGCTATACCCATTAAAATATATGGACTAGCGGAGACCGCGAATGACGAGATAACTTTAAACCAAGAATCATTAACAGCAAACCCACCTACGAAGAAAGAGACCAAAGTTTGTTCAGAAACGATACCAGAGTGTACAAACCCAATTAATACTAACACTGATTCAGATGGAATACCACCACAAGCCGACGAGAGAAAGCGGGTTGCGGGAGGAAACCACGGAAGATTCAGACCTTGGTATCGACTTTCGGCATTACAAACTAAGGCATAAATTACCAATTTGCATCGAAGTAACAGCCGTCTCGAAAAGTGGAACTGATAAAGTCACGGCGTCAGAAGAGAACCCAGAAGAAGAACACGCTGACGATCCACAAGAAGAACCTAAAGGTTTAAAACCGCTAGTCAAATAAAACGTTAAATGGCGAAAATACTGAAAAAAAAAAAACTACGGAAGACTAGAGAAATTATAACAAAACCTTAGGAAGGATTTATGAGAGAATATATAATCGATATGGCCACAACTCTGATGAACTGCTATTGAGCAGAGACAACACACTCGAAGATAAAAACAATTTCTCTGAGGGAGTCATAGTGAATCCTGAATATCAGAAATATTTAAACACTCTAGACCTTTATGATGACAAAAGTCTCAACGATGACATTATGGAACAGTGAATTATACGATTGGAGCAACAATACCCGAATAATAAGAAGAGTCCTACTGAACCAACATAAGAAAATAAAATCAATTACGAAACAGACAGTGATGTTGACGTAGAAGAAATACATCCGAATATATCATGTAATATATCCAAAATACCGTACAAAATATCAAAATCCATCTCTGACACATCTTTATGTTGCAGCCAGCAGCCGAAAACTAAAAACACTCTTCTAACAGGAAAAGTAAAGAAACACTTATGGTTTAACAAGTTAATAGAGATCCCGGAAAACTCTAAAGAAATCTCCCGGAACACTTCTCTCAGGAAACCAACAAATATAAGAATAAGTTACGGCCAAACACCCAGAAATACCATTGACGAAGCACTATCCTTAATATCATTATGCATATCTTCAACTGACTCGCATGAGACTACTACCACGGATCACAACAATCAGAGCTCTGATGACTCTGACTCATAGACCTTCGATGAACGACAACCCTTGCCCCTACTGAATTCAAGAAACAATATTAAAACATCACGACAACGTCTGACCTACAAGAGAGTCAATCTAGTGAACTTTGTATCTTGTGATATCAAGAGCATGACATCTACAACAAGATTATTAATTGACATTGAGGCAATAAATCCAATAAATTTGAAAAAGACAAGACTAAGTGTGGGTCGAATCCTGCTCACACTATAAAAAAATCATAACATAATATCAGTAGTTGTAAAAAACAAATATTTTGATAATCTCACTACGCCGAATTTAAGGACTGCCCTCGCGAACCTTAAAATTGCAATGATTCAAAGAAACCTTACCAGTTTTCGCATTGCTCGGAGGGAAGACATGTTCAATACCCTCGAGGCAGGCTTACATGGTGTGTTCAGAAAATAACGGGAATTTTTGTTTTTTGCACAAAATATTTATTTATTCGTCTACATTAATGTTGTCGCCTTCAAAGCAGTCCCCATTAGATATTATGCACTTGTGCCAGCGCTTCTTCCAATCCTCGAAACACATTTGAAACTCGATCTTTGGAATAGCCTTTAGCTCTTTCAGCGATGCGCTTTTAATGTCATACAGTCTGTCAAGTAAGAGCGTGGTCGTGTTAATTTATGAAAAAATTTATTTGATGAAACTTTCATATTTATATATACATTGTACACATTACAAACAATGATGCAATTCGGTCAATAATGTGTCCAGTCACCACCGGCGTCGATAATTGCCTGGCATCTCCAAGGCATGCTTTCTACTAATTTGACGGCGTATTCTAGTGGCAAGGATCTCCAGATCCGACGAATTTCGTAAGACAACTGCTTCAAAGTGTATGTGCGTCTTCCACGAAGCTTTCGTTTAATATATGCCCACACATTTTCAATAGGGTTTGCATCGGGCGACTGCGACGGCCAATCCAATGTAACGATGCCAGATTGAGTCTTCCACTGAGTACAGAGCTTGCTGCGGTGTTTAGGATCGTTGTCCTCCTGCAGAATCCAATCTTCATTTTTTGTGATGAACCATTGTTTGGCAGATGGCAGTAAAGCCTTTTTGTAGATTTTTATCATTTTATCGGCATTTAGGTTGTCAGTAAAGAGGTGCAAAGTGCCGAATCCCTGCTTTAAGAAGCAGCCCCAAAGATGCACCTTTATTCCATGTTTTACGGTCCGCTGAACAAGCCTATTGGTGAAAGTTGACCAGGCTCGCGTGAGGACAGAACGTGCCCATATAGAACATTCATCAGTAAAAATGACATTTTCAAAATCTCTATCAATATTCTCATGCGCCCAAGCGAGTCGCTTTGTCACATGTTTTTCAGTCAACAGAGGCTTCTTCATTGTGTTGCGCCATTTCAGATGATGAGTACGAAAATGGGTTCGAATAGTTTCGTAGGATATATCTAAACCTTTTTCCATTAATTTTGCTTGTCCTTGCCGCAGTGTTAAAGCAGGATTCCGCGAAAACAGATTCACTATTCTTTTTTCATCTTTTTTGTTCACTTTTCCTATCGAGCCACGTTCTGGTAAATCATCGACATTTTCAGCCACTTTATATCGCTGTATCCACTTCTGTACAAATGCCTTCGACTTTCTCATATATTTAGCAGCCGCTGATTGCGACATTTTGGGACATTTCGGGTGGATGCAAAGGAACACAGCCTCGTAGCGCGACGCGTACTTAGCACTCATGGCCTTTAACGTGATTCTCTTACAAAAGATCAACGACAACTGAATGTTTGTTAACAATGCATCAAGGACAAAGCTTCCCTTTATCGGCTCGCGAAGGAATTAGAGCAAAATCTTACATTACCTGTCAGTGAAGTCGACCACGCTCTTACTTGACAGACTGTATATGCTTGACGACGTCCCTTTAAGATCCTCTTTATTTTCGGAAATAGAAAAAAGTCACACGGAGCCATGTCTGGCGAATATGAAGACTAAGGCATCGTTACAGTATTATTTTTGGCCAAAAATTCACGAACAAGCAATGAAGTGTAAGCAGGTGCATTATCGTGGTGCAAAAGCCATGAATTTTTTTGGCACAAATCCAGGCGTTTTTTCGGATTGCTTCACGCAAACGGCGTTGAACTTGTAGGTAGAACTTCTTATTGACCGTTTGATTTCGTGGCAAGAATTCATGATGCCTTATGCCATTAAAATCGAAGAACACAGTGAGCATAACCTTCACGTTTGACCGCACTTGTTGAGCCTTTTTCGGTCTTGACGATTTAGAATGCCTCCACTGGGACGATTGAGCCTTAGTTTCGACGTTATATCCGTAAACCCACGTTTTGTTACCTGTTATAACACGTTTCAGCAATCCTGCATCGTTGTTGACTTCATTTATTGACTCCTGAGCAACTTCCATTCGACGCTGTTTTTGTTCAAAATTCAACAATTTTGGAACAAATTTTGCTCCCACGCGTTTCATACCTAAAACATTCGAAAAAATTTCATAGTATGAGCCAATCGATATGGCAACATCATCAGCGACTTCTCTGATTATGATTCGGCGATCGTTAAAAACCATTTCTTTCACTTTTCCACTTTTTCATCGATTGTTGATGTGCTGGGGCGTCCGGAGTATTCGTCATCTTCAACGTCTTCACGGCCATCTTGGAAACGATTATACCACTCGTAAACCCTTGTTTTACTCATAGGGGACTCACTATAGACCTTTGTTAACATTTCACATACTTTGTTACACTTTATTTCATTTTTTACGCAAAATTTGCTACAAATTCTTTGATCCATTTTTTTTAACGAACGAAAATCGCCGAGCTCATAAAAATACGTCTAACCTTATCAGCTGCCACTGACAAAGTAAACAATGAATACAGCTGAAAGTTGTATCATACTTCAGGGGTATGTGTACCAACATAATAAAAAAAAATTTTGACAATCGGGCTCTCCGAACCCGCGAAATTAAAAAATTTCCGTTATTTTCTGAACACACCTCGTATTAGCCCAGCTCCTAATGGAAACGTTTGAAGGCAGTCCAATTACTGTAACCGTATATTACGGAAAGGTAAATTGTCCTGCACCCGAAGAAAGAGCAATTATAATACAAAACTTACACGAAAGCCTGATAGGAGGACATAAAGTTGTAAACCAAACCTATCAGAAAATTCGAGAGAGGCACTATTGGTCAGGTATGAAAAATGATGTTCTGGGTTACATCAGAAAATGCCGTGAACTCGGTATGAAAAAGTTGAATGGAATCAAGACGAAAAAGTTTATGATTATAACAGACACCCCTGTAGAACCATTTAACAAGGTCTCTATTGACACCGTAGGCAAATTGAGAATGACTTTCCGAGGCAACAGCCATATGCTTACAGTGCAATGCAATCTAACTAAATACATAATAGTGGTACCGACACCTAATTTACGATTCACCACTAAAGCTAATGCTCTGGCTAAACACCTCATTGTATCGATATTGTGCTCCCAAAGTGATATTATCAGGTAGAGGAACCAGCTTTCTGCGGATCTAACCGAAACACTTAAAAAAACATTTAAAATACAACACCTTAATACGTCAAGATATAGACCACAAACTAATGGATCATTAGAAAGAACCCATGCAACATTAACTGACTTCATCAAGACTTACTCAGAATTTTATAATGACTGGAATAGATTGATACTATTTGCTGCATTCACATACAATACTAGTATACATTCAGCCACGAAATTTACTTCTTACGAACTAGTTTTTGGCAGAATTGCAAGATTTTTCCTAAAAATACCTGACGGGAAAAAGGTAGAAATGTATAATACATACTTACGAAACTTACTTCTACGCCTTGACAATATGAACTACGTTGCCAGCGATGATCAAATAAAGGCTAAATTACAGTCCGAAGTCCGATATGACAGTAAAGGTAAAAGACTTAATGCCAAAGTTGAGGACTACGTGTACGTTCTCAAGAAAATAAGGATCTTTAAGTATAATAAATACTATAATGGACCTTTAGAAATCGTTGAAATAGTGGGTAAAAATAACGCTATATTAAAATTACCTGACGGCAAGCGTATTAGAAGACACACGGATAAATTAATTTAGCTAACTGAAAGAAGTAATTGTTTTAGGAAGATATGATCAAACCCCTCTATTTTATCTACGTGATAATGCTAAACATCGGAATTTCTGTGGCTCTTGCGAGAAAGAACCAATAAAAAAAAACCCAGGAATGTACTACGAGCGTATGGATGTAGTACGATTGAAGAGGGCTGATTAGCAAGTAACTATTTATGTGAATATAAAAGATTTTATGGAAACTCATGGACCAATTGATAGATACCAAATTTTTCTCGCTGATTGCACAACACTAATGGAAGTCAATATCTGCCAGTTTATGCTTGGCACAGATTTGGTAGAAGCAAAACAAAACACTCTAGACCAAATACATTGGTAGATAACATTAACACTCTACGATATGAAGCAATCCTCGAAGGACCCTATAAAAGTTTCAGGAAGCATAAGGTACAGAAGAATGATGCCATTAACATTCATTGAAAGCCTCAGTTAAAGCCTATTCGGATTAGCTACGGCCGAAAAAGTTGACAAGATAAATGCTAGCATAGATCAGTTATTTGAAGACCAAAAAGAATAAGGGCAATTAGTAAATGAAAGAGAACTTATTATAGTCGAGTCTCTAGATTAAATCTTTAATACTACGAAAGTCCATGCTGAGGTAACAAATCAAATGGAAGAGGACATAAAAAGGAAATTCTAATTCATAGTCAGTGGAGAAAATGAATTGCGATATTTTATCACTTTAACTACCTACGCCCGCAAGATAGACGTCGCAATGCAGCATCTAATCGAAAGTAATCGGCGGATGTTACAAATCATACAAAGACTAAAGGAACGAAAAGTGGAACCTTCTTTCCTAAATAAAGACATATTAAAGCGATTGACGAATAAAATAGGAAAGGCAAGCAGAGCAATAGAATTTCCAATATCGATTCAACATTTACGAGCAGAAAAAGTCACAAAAATCGCACAAGTAGACGCAGTATACAACAATGAGAGGCTACTTATTATAATACATCTTTCTTTAGTAAAACGAGTACCTTACAATCTCTATAGACTACATCCTTTAGTTGTACCGCAAGCCATTAATAATTATTCAATAGGAACAGGATACCTAAAGCCAAGTCGCGAATATCTAATCATTGGCGCTGATCAAAGGCAATACATGAAAATAAACCATTAAGTTATACAGGACTGCCATCGCACTCATTATGCCTGCATATGCTTGGCCAATTGACCTTTGACCGAAACCACTAGTCAAGAAGATTGTGAAGTATCAATATTTTTAAGACCCAAAACCCCCGCCCATATCACTCAATAACGTTACCTAAATGCCGATGGATCCTGGCTCTATTCCCTAGGACATAACGAGATCTTGCGTCTAATTTGCCCCGGACAACCTGACCAAAACAATGACGTCTCAATGCTGCGGGAATTTTAAGAATAGCACCTGGTTGTATAGGCAAGACCAATAAATATCTCCTCATAAGTGAGAGGAATCAGCGCAATGACCTTCAATATTTATACAAACCAGAGATAATACTCAACTTGGAGAAAGTTTACACCGACTTACGAAACTACTATCAAGAAATAATGAATGCACCTGAAGCCGCGATAACAAGCGCACCTGCACCAGACATTAAAGGATGAAAAAATCGTGAGGAATCGTTACACAAAATTACTCATCACTTAAAACAGATAGGGGATCACAAGAGGAGCATCTCCAATACTCAGTACTTAATATACGGTGGAACTCTGGGCCAAATCATAATCAGCGCAGCGTTCAGCTTCACAGTCTGGAAGTATATAACACTACTATATACTAGGAAGCTAATTCATTATCATAACCAAATAAACCGCAAAAATAATCTTCAATACGACCCAAGCACATCCCTTAAAGAAAATATCACAACGCCTCATTGAAATGCAAAACTAATCAACAATCCAAGACCAATCCTGTATGATGCAACTACAGTAACGCATCATAGTTCCTAGAAGACTCATAAACCAACAATTAACGCAACCACAATCTCTGACCCATCCACAAACACTATCCATTCAAATCCCAGACATTGACTACCCCCAATCTTAGACCATAAAAGTGTTAATCGTTCCATAAGGGGGAACAAAGAACCAACGGAACATGTTTCCGTAAGACCATGATTAAAACCTTATCCTACTAACAAGCCCTAGTTATTCAGAATCCAAATGTGTATAAAGCCTAGTCCTTAACCTTAAATTTGAGAAAATTCATACCAATAAAACCATGGCTGACCGATGCGGAATCATAGTGATCAAAAATCCAGAGGGCAAAACCAACTTAGTATTTTATAACCTTCGAATTACATCCTTATCTGCCGCTATAAGAAAAGCTAAAGAAAGAAGACCAATAAGAAGCCTAGACATTTACTTAAATGGAAATAGGTATTTAGCAGGAATACTAAAAATAAGGTAGTATTTCAACGAAGAAGAAGAAACTCGAATGCTACTTAAAAAGCGGAACAAGGCAAATTAAAAAATCATACCCACCCGATCTCAGAAACTAGACTTGCCAATTACCGAGAAATACATTGGGAGTGTGAATAAGTTCTCTCCGTTTCTTGTGAAAATAAATCCTTTATTTAAAAAAAATAATAATAAGTAAGTCAATTAAAGTATTGCCCATCGTTGGAGATTACTTTTTTCTATCTTACTGGCAGCATATATATATATATATATATATATATATATATATATATATATATATATCTTGTAACAGGGTTCTTATCGGAAATTCTCTTTCGCACGTCCGCACTGCTGTAGCCGCAGCTATCCCTCGATGCGGCTTTGAGTGCCGACGGACGTTAGCCGTCGTGCAATGGCACTCTCGTACAGTGCCGATCCACCTACAACGCAGAATCCTCTTTTGATCCTGCTTTCTATCAGGTGTGAAGGGCCTTACCCTTAGGCCCCGCTACTGGTGCTGCTTACACCGGGCTCGGCTACTCAGTTTGCGTGCCAACATTTGGTTGGCACGCCCGCGGAGGCGGCGATGTTTGGAACAGGAACGCTAGGAAGGGAAACGTGGTAAATAATGTGCACCCATTTTACGCTAAGACTTTATTATTGCAACAAATTGTTAAATTTAATACAAAAATCAATTATTCATCGCGTAGAGGCCTCTTACCCAGGATCACAATTAGTATTGCCCGAAGAGCAATAATTTTCTACGGGACGCGCACACACACACACACACACACACACACACACACACACACACACACACACACACACACACACACGCACGCTCACGCACACGCACGCACACGCACACGCACACGCACACGCACACAACTACTATATATATGAGTGTAAGAGCTAACCTATCACTCACTGCTCGCACGAATAATATATTAATTAAACTCGACCGCGCGCGTATAATAAATCGCGAACGAATATGTCTCTAACGTAAAGTGGCCACTTACTTCTATTATATTAGCTTGTCCGCTCGATCTCTCTTTCGCTTTGAACAAACTCGGTTGTAGCGTCGTCTATCTAGCGGGTCTCTTGGCGTACGTCGTTGCTGCTTGGCGGGCGAGAAGAAAAGAAGGATCCCCTCTTGCCCGTCTCGTGTCGTGTCTCTCGCTTTTTCTCGCGCAGCGCTATCGATCGCTTGGTCGATGGCGCCGCGTGTAGTCACGCCGCGAACTTTACCTCGCACCGCATGGCAGGTGGCCTAACCCTGACGGGCCACCTGTCACAATAGTCAAGTAAAGTATTGCTCATCGCTGGAGATTACTTTTTCCCATCTTTCTGGCAGAATTTGAATTCCACGTCGAGAAAACGACTCTTCTTTTGCGGCTATCCAAAAATCGATCAATATTTTCGTTTTTTCATACGAAGTGAAGTGCTGCTCAGCCAGGTCGTTAGTCATCATTCGAAATAAATAGTAATCAGAAAGCGTAATATCTGGAGAGTACGGCGGGTGAAGTAGGACTACCCATTTCAGCGTTTCCAGATATGTTTTGACCGGTGATGCGACATGCGGCGGAGCGTTATCATGCAGCAAAATCACCTTATCGTGTCTATGCTCATATAGCGGCCGTTTTTCTTTTAATGGTCGGCTTAAACGCATCAATTGTCATCGAAAGAGATCTTCTGTGATGGTTTGGTTGGGTTGGAGAGGCTCGTAATACACTAACCCCAGCTGATTCCACCAAATGCACAGCATGAGCTTGGAACCGTGGATATTCCGCTTTGGCGTTAATACTACTGCTTCGTCGGGCTTAACTCACGATTTTTCAGCAGTCACAATACGATGTAAGAAACCTTTTCTTTATTGTCCTTGAAGCAGCTGTTCGCACGTGACAAGACGCCGTTCGACGTCTCTCGGCTTCAGTTTGTACGGCACCCAAGATTCTTTCTTTTGTATCATTCCTACTGCTGTCAGACGTTTTGAAACTGTTGTTCGATCAACTCCTAATAATTTTGCAACATCGGATTGCGTCTGACATAGATCTTCAGCAAGTAATGTTTCCGATTCTTCGTCTTGAAACTTTTATGGTGCACCACTGCGTTCTCTATCTCGAACATCAAAATAACCATTTTTAAATCGCTTAAACCAATCTCTGCATGTTCTTTCCGACAGAGTATGATTCTCATAGGTTTCTACAAGAATTCTGTGTGCTTCAGCTGCAGATTTTTTCTGAATAAAATAGTACAGTAAAATTCCGCGCAAAAACGGTTTATTTGGCGCGAAATTTGACATTTATTACGCTACAAAAAGAAAATATTCTTTATAGGTTAATGGAAAGACATGCACTGATTTTAAACATAGGTTATAGAACTTTAATATAGATGCATCATCATCTTGAATTATACACACAAAATTTTTGTAACGCTATCTGACGGTAAAACGGCGAGAACTTATTCATTCTCCCAATATATATATATATATATAATAAAAGAAAAACCATACAGAGGAAATTTTTATTGTTTATTGAGTTGCCCCCGAATTCTCTAACTTATCTCTCTTTCACGCGGAGATCCAAAGCGGACTTCAAGGCTCCAGCAACTAGTACTCTCAGGTAAGAGTTATTATTATCAATCTCAAAGTATTTATTTTTTTCTCATTACCCCCTTTGCCATGTCCGGATACTCCTCTATCCAATGGGGCTGAGGTGTCTTCGGGAATTCCCATAAGTTATGCCTGACAATTAGATCGTTTTCAGTTCGCGATGCGCGAGCGTGCCCGCACAGACGGGTTATTGGGTCCCGCATTAAAATAAATATTAAAATTTTAGTCTCTGCGTGTTCCTCCATACGTAACAAAAATATTAATTTTATTGACTTACTGGGGCCTACAAAAAAAATGTTATGCAACGTTGGTGTTACATTTGAGTAAAAAATACGCTGACCGCTTTCTGTCTTTTACCGGCTAAGCAGCCAAGCTTATGGGCGCTAGACGGTTGAGGGTTGGACTACGAGATTTCGTAAAGAAAGAGTGTGAGTTACAAGACTAAGCAGGTGCAGAAGACCCTATTCCAAAAACGGAACCATCCTCGTGCCCTGCTTTGGAGAAGGTCCTATCGAGAGTGTATGAAGGGTAAAAGAAGAAACGGCCGTTTTTCGGCCGAAAATCTCTCCAGAGGATAAAGGGACAGTTTGAGATTAAAGAAAAAAAATAATTACAAGAAAACACTTCTATTTTGTAGAGACGCAGCGGTAGACGATCCCCTCTCTCTCCCTCTCTCCCTCTTTGCCTCCCACTCCCTCTCTCTCTACCTCTCCCTATCTTTGTAAAAGTGGAAGCGCTGCTCAGCCAGACCGTGTGCCATCGAACAGAATAGGTTAAAATTGGAAGGGGCTATGTTAGGTAAATACGGCGGGTGAGGTAGAACTTTCCCTTAAAGCGTTTCCAAGTAGGTTTTCACTGCTTTTGCAACATGAGGTTGAGCGTTATCATGTAACGGTCACTTTGTTGTGTCTCTGCTCGTATAGCGGTCGTTTTTCTTCTAGGGCTCGACTCAAACGCATCAATTCAAGTCAATATGGATCTTCCGTGATAGTCTCATTCGGTTTGAGCCACTCATGAAAAATGACACCCTGCTAATCCCACAAAATACAGAGAAGAAGCTTTGAACCATGGATATTTCGTTTCGCGGACGATGTTGATGCATAGCCGGGCTTACCCCGCGATTTTCTACGCTTTGGATTATCGCAATTAGACACGCGCGGCTCGTAATTTGATATTTTTTGAAAATTTCCTTGTGATTGGAATTTCAGATACAGAGAGATAGATAGATAAATAGATAGATATGCGTTTATTCGTATTTACATTCAAAATAAATACAAGTTAATACAAGATACAATGTAATATGTAAAAGATGCAATAAAATATAAAACAAAACAAAACAAATATTGCACTTGGTGATATCACAGTCTTACTCAAAACTAGAATAATACTGATATGTATAATACAGTAGGTCAACTTCGGTAATAGTAATATCACAGTACAATGCGAATAAAATAAATAACTTAGCGTTACATCTATCAGTCAAGGTCAATAAAATACAATATAATAGAATCAAATACAATAAAATTTAGTCATAGTCAAACACGTAAAAAATAAGATATATGTCATTAAATAAAATAAAATAATCCATTCACTCAACGCAGGCACTCTTTACTCATACACGTCTTAAATACATTCATACTATTAAAAAGGTGTAAAAGGGACAATACAGTAATAAATAAATAAATTAACACAAAATATAATAGTTTTACCAACGCTATTTGAATTCGAGGAGGTGCCTTTTAACTGCTTTTTTAAACCCACTGACCGGCGATAAATTGCGTAACTCAGAAGGTAGGGAGTTCCATAGATGCGCACTTTGAATATGGTATGAGTGTTTACCAGTCTCGGTGCGCATCAAGGGGACATTGAGTTCTTTTATCTCTCCCTTGAGAGAACCCCTGGGCACATATTTAGAGAAAAGACTCTCTAAATAGTCCGGTACATGCATACGCACAATTTTGTACATAAGTACCGCCAAAAAATACTGTCTCCTCATATCAGTGCGTAGCCAACCCAGAGAAACTCTATGAGGAGAGACATGGTCATCCCTCTTAAGGCCCTTCACATATCGAACACAGGAGTTCTGTAACGTCTGGAGTCGTTTCTTCTGTTCTTGAGAAGCGTCCAGCAAGACCACCGAACAATAATCCAAATGAGGAAAAAGCAGTGTCTCAGCGAGTCTCTTACGCAGCTCTTGGAATGTATAAGCCCAAAAAAAGCGAAGACAATAAATGACTCTATTAAATCTTTTTGTAATGAGATCTACGTGAAGTTTCCACGAAAGCTTGGAGTCTAGAACCATCCCAAGACTGGTAACAGTGTCAGAGAGAGGGATGCAGATGTCATCTCCAAGATCAATAAAGGCTTGCTCTTCATAGAGTTCTTTCACTAATCTTTGACGACCAAAATAAATAGCCTTAGTTTTATTAGTGTTGAGCTTTAGAGATGCATCCGTAGCCCAGTCCGACACTGCTTCAGCGGCTCGCCGAATCGCCTCCGTGCCCTGATTCAGACACTTCATAGAAAATTGCGTATAAATTTGTAGATCATCAGCATACAAAATATGCTGTACGCTTCTCGAGTCAAGTACGTCACGTAAGTCATTAATGAACAGACAGAACAGAAGTGGTCCCAGGGCAAATCCCTGTGGCATGCCAAGATTTGTGCTCAGCCAACCAGAGTTACCGGCCGAAGAAGTTACAGTTAACTGTAATCTATCAGAAAGATAAGAATTAATCCACTTGAGAGCTGTCCTGGAAATCCCCATAGTCCGTGATTGTTTTAGTAACCACACAGGACAAAAAGCCTAACTAAAGTCAAACAACAATAGTAGAGTCATCGTTTTTTTTGTCAATATCACGTCTTATATCATCTGTAAGTTTGAGTAAGGTGGTTTGTGTGGAGTGAAAGGGTCTAAAACCAGTCTGGAAGAAGTTGAGAATGCGAGACGCTGTCAGATACTCCTGCAATTGCTCATAGGCTAGCTTCTCCAGCACCTTACAATTAGAAAGAGCGTATAAGATCGCGATTGGTTTGAAATCTGACGTTGAAGATGGCGCTTTATATTTTTTTAATGGGATGACATGCGCTTTCTTCCAGACGCTGGAAAAGCTGCCACTAGTAAAGGAGAGATTAAACAGCCGCACCAGAAAATTACCGATGACTGGTAGTGCGTCAACAACAACACTCAATGAAATGCCGTCAGCCCCCCGCGCCTATCACGAGAAGTGGGAGATCGCGAGAATAACGTCATTAATATTGACTTGCTTAAAAGAAAAGCCCTCGACAACTGAATTCTTAATGATATCCTCATGCTCCACCTCGTCATCCCAGGGAGATACTGACACATCAACAAAATGCTTATTAAGGTCATCGGGTGAGAAGCCACTCAACCCCTCCTCATGTTTAAGTATAAGCCTCAGACTACAAAGCTTACGCCAGGCATTGTTGTTAGCAAGAGCATCAAACAATCTGTTAAGGTAAAACGCTGTTCTCGCATTCTCTGTAAGTTCGACTGTAAGTCTTCGCATGTCATGAAATTTATTGAGTAGTGACGTATTTTTCGTGCGTTTATATCGTCGGTATAGGGCGTTACGTTTCCTGTATAAGTGAGCCAAATCTGCATCAACCCATGGAGGTCGTCCCTTTTTTATTGAGATTGTTTTAATGGGAGCAAGATCATCTATTGCCGCCATCAGGTTGGCACAGAGATGGCTTACCGATCTGTCTATCCGATATGTCGAGAATCTCATCTGTGAACGACGACCAGTCACAGCAAGCTAAGAATGAAGTTAGAGCATTTGGTGAGATGTTATTAAGATCTCGGTATGTATATGAATTATGAATTGGCTGATAACTATTGTAAGAGATGGCGGCTGTGATTATATTATGCTTACTGTAAAATGGTGCCGGTATATTGAGACTATCAGTGACGCTGTCATTGTCATCTACATAAAGTACATCAATCCAGGAGCGAGACGTAGGTGTGATGTGTGTTGGGCCATGCTGGATTAGTTGCAGAGAGAGAGTTCAGCCACCAATTTGTGTACAAATTTAGCGTCATCACTCTCTCGAAGAAGATCGGCATTCAGATCAACCATTATGATTTTATGACTACACAGTATGTCAGAAAAGTTCCCGAACTTATTTTGTAGCGCTTGTACGAGTGGCGCCACCTCTTGGACGACACCGGTACTATGTTGCTACATCCCTCTGGAGTGTCTGAGAATTTTTTCACCAGTATCCGTTCATTAGTTGCCGAGATAGACGTGCTTGAGTGAACGTGTGTTTAGTACCCCTGTGCAAGCTCTACGATGGATGAGAAATTTGAACATCGTGGCGTAATTAAATTCTGCTATAAACTTTAAAATACTTTCGCGGAAACGAAAAAAATGATCGATTCGGCTTACGGTGAAGGTGTAGTGTCGCGTACAACTGTTTACACGTGGTTAAGTCGGTTCAAGAAGGGTAGAGAGTCGTTAGAAGATGACGAGAGAAGCGGCCAGCCGTCAATAGCTGTTACCGACGAAAACAAGGCTGATACCCAAAGAATTTGTGCCCCCAAACACCACCGTGAATGCTGCGTATTACGTAGAGGTGTTAAAACATCTGAAGCGCCGGATTAATCGCATCAGGACCGAGTACAAGGAACCGGGATCGTAGAGTTTGCTGGATGACAATGCGCCTGCTCATTCTTCGAACATTGTGAAGCGTTATCTCGCCGAAAATCAGATCCCACGCATTAATCACGCCCCATACTCGCCAGATCTGGCTCCAGCCGACTTCCTATTTCCCAAGCTAAAAATGGTCTTGAAAGGACGATTTTTTGAAGATGCACCGAGCATTCAAGCGGCTTGCACCGAGCGTCTCACAGCGATAACTTCAGAGGAGTTCCAGAGAGCCTTCGAATCACTCATGGAGCGCTCAAATGAGTGTATATCTAGGGGAGGGGACTATATTGAAAGTTAACTGGAATAAATTTTTTTAGATGTAATTTTCGATTTTTTATTTCAAAAGTTCGGGAACTTTTTCGACATACTGTGTATAGTCAAAACAGGAAGTACGTAAATTAGTTAAGAAATTATCATTTTTTTAACGCAATTTTGGGTGGTCTGTAAATGACGGCCACAAATACTGGAGGTGAATCATTGTATTTAACATTGCAAAAAATGTATTCTGGAATACCGGGTTTGCCCTTTTGTTCAGTTTCTGAAGTAGAAAAGATTTTACATTTAAGATAATTTCTGACATAAAGAGCAACACCTCCTCCATTGGTATTGCAATCTTGTCTAAATAAATTAAAACCCTTGATCTGAATGACGTCATCTTGCACATTCGAATCCAGCCAGGTCTCAGCCACACTGAAAAGGTCATAAGAGTTATTGTCCATTAGAAATTGACGAAGTTGCTCAATATGCGCTCTTAGTGAGTTTACGTTGAGAAAGCCCGCTCGCAGTTCCCCTTTGACTCCCCGGTGCTCTACAGCAGTACGATTGTCTAGCCAAACTTTGTTTTTATTATCTTTTTCTTTATTTGCAGCTTTGTTATTTTTCTTTTTAGCATTTCTAATTTTAACAGTTTTACTTTTAATTTCACTAGGATTATTATTGCTTTTGATGTCGGTATCTGCTGCATTATTTACGCACTCTGGAATACTGTTAACTGCAACGCTTAAATCAATATTATTATTAATATTAACATTATTTGTTGGTAAACTAGAATCATTGGCAATGGATGATGAGAATAGTGTAAGTAATTCAGATACAGAGGAAACGCCATAAGCTCTGTCTCCATCCACCTTTCTGACAAGAAATCGACCTTGACGATGCCAAACATACTTTAAACCGAGCTTCTTGGATGAGATTTTTATTTGTTTAAATTTATTATATTTTGTCTTGTTTAAATATTCATTAATAAAAATTTTAGAATTTGCCAAGATAGAACCATTGTCAAGAATAGGTGAATGAAGATCTCGCATACTAAGAGCAGTAATTTTTTGTTTCGCTGACAAGACTTGCGATACAAGGTGACTGCTGGAGAGCGTAACTAATAGAGAAGAGACATCCCTCAAACCGTCTTCAATTTTTGCTCGCGAGATCAATTCGGTAGATAGTATATTATCTGTTGTGATATTGGGCAAAACCGCGCTAAGGACGGACAGAGCAAAAGCCTGAGGAGCAATATTAGCAGCAAAGCAGTCAATTGCACCCGAGATCACGATCCGGCTATCCTCAGCGCCGCATTTGCTCACAATATGTACATCAGGCTTATTACAGGTAGTAGCTGTTACTGGAGTACTATCCTCACCTATTCCAGTTACATTTGATTCTGAGTCCACGCCAGTTTCAATATGCGTCAAATCAGAGACGGTCTGCACCACAGAGAGATACAGACAGAACGAGAGAAAGAGGGGGGGGGGAATGCCTTGTGACAACTAACTTAATATAAAATAACTAACTACTTACTTAAATATAAATATATTTGATTAATTAAATCTAAACTACAATTATCTTAAATAACTAATATTAGGAAATATAAATACGAGTATATTTGATTAACTGTATCTGAATAAATTACAATTAACTTATATAACAAATATTGTTATAATATTTTATTATAACAATTCAAGCATAGTTAAAAATGTAATATTCTAGAGCTCCTTCGCTGCTCTTAATATAGTAGGTAAGAGGGGGAAGGAGAATAAGAGGAAAAGAAAAGAAAAGAAAAAAAACAGCGGAATACATACCGGCGTTACAATACCTTTTTCCGGGAAGTTTAACCTTTGCAGGCTAGGGTAGTGTGAGTCTACTGCCATGTAGTCAAAAAGCAAATGTACACAGTGTGTCCCATGGAAAACGGAACTTTTTCAAAACATCGATTTATATTGGCGCCACCTGTTGGTGGATGTTAGCAATGGAAAGGTCCATTCTTAACTGACATCCTGTCAAAATTGTATGACATTTGGTTCAATGGAAACCAAAATTTCGCGCTCAAAGTGACAGTGTGTTTGTGGCATCGGTCGAAAAATGAACTTCGAACAAAGAGCAAATATTAAGTTCTGTTTTAAACTCGGTAAATCCTTTACTGAGACGCATAATTTGCTGAAACAAGTTTATGGCGATAATTGTCTATCCCGCACCAGAGTGTATGAGTGGTATAAGCGGTTCCAGGAAAGTCGTGAAGATATTCAGGACGACGAACATCCAGGTCCTTCGAATACCGTGGTTACTCAAAGTAACATTGAAAAAGTGCGTGAATTTATAAAAAATGAGCCAAAATCTTCATTGCGATACATGGAAATGGAATTAAATATGTCCAAAAATTCAATTCATCGCATTTTGACCGATCATTTGAATCTACGGAAGGTGTGTGCGCGCTTTGTTCCACACAAATAGACCGACTACGAAAAATTGCTCCGAATTCAACATTGTAAGGATTTGATTAAAGAGTCAAAAAAGGACCCAAACTTGAAATATTCAATTGTGACTGGTGACGAGACATGGTGTTTTCAATATGATCCCGAAATCAAGCGTCAAAGTGCTGAATGGAAGCACCCAACCGAGCCCAATCCGAAAAAAAGTCTTCTTGAAAAGTCAAAAGTGAAGACAATGTTGATTTGTTTCTACGATTTGGAGGGTATGATTCATCGTGAATTCGTTCCACCTAGTCGAACGATTACTGCTGTGTTTTATCTTGGTGTTATGAAGCATTTGCTCAGCCGTATGCGGCCACAATACCGTGAAAAAGGGAGCTGGCGTTTGTTGCATGATAATGCCCCGTCTCATCGATCGAACTTGATCACGGATTTTTTGATCAAAAATTCCATTTTAACCATCAACCATTCACCGTACTTGCCGGATTTGGCTTCGTGTGACTTCTACTTGTTCTCCAAATCGCACTTGCCTATGAAAGGAAAACGTTATGCCGACATAGAGGCCATCCAAAGAGCGACGACCGACATACTAAAGTCGATGAATAAAAATGATCTCAAAAACTCTTTCGATATGTTAATTAATCGTGCAAAACGTTGTATTGATGCGGAAGGAGACTATTTTGAATAAAGTAAATGGGATTTACCGGAATATTGAGTTTTTGTCTTTATTTTGAAAAAGTTCCATTTTCCATAGGACACACTGTGTAGATAGATGTTATATAGAAAAAGATACTCACGTTTCGTGTAAATGCACGATAATGTGCGCCAACTTCAAAATGCGCTTTTCAAGACCCAGAAGGGAATGGAATTTTTCTGTTATAAATTCCAAGTTAATCACATAGAAACGTACATTTGTAACTTAAATAAAATTTATATTTGCAAGAAATATTATAGCAAAATTTATATTTCCAAAAAAACCAAACTACAAGTTTTCAATTGAATAAATCAAAATTAATATAATAAATAAAACTTAAATTTAAAGTTTATTTAAAAAATTAATACCTAGTACATAATATGACGTACAAGCATATCACATAAATAATAAGTTATAATTATTTTGAAATAATTGTTTAACTTATAAATACATCAGGGCATCACTAAATAAACAAAATGAGGAGTTATAATTAAGAGTTGCAATATAAATCAGAATAAAGAAAATCAAGATAAAATCCACTAAATGACATTTTAATCCATGAATTTTATGTAAATGGAATTTTACTATCCTTTGTAATTGTCACATATGTACGAGGGTGGTCCATAAGTACTTAGCCTCACCACCCGATGGCGCCACTATCGCAAAAGAAATCCACTATCGTGTAGTACATTCTCGTAGACAGCTACTGTCAAAATTTCAACCAAATCGGACTCGTAGTTTTGTTTTGACCGCATGTGGAAGCGGGCGTGCCCACGGATTTTAGAAAAATGGAGAAAGAGCAATATCGGTCAGTGATTCGATTCTTGTTTTTAGAAGAGATTCTGCTCCTGCGATAGCAAACGTAAAAAATTGGTTTAACGAGTTTCAACGTGGTCGCACGTCGATTTTTGATAAGCCACGCCCAGGTGCTTCGAAAACAGCTACCACCGAGGATAATGTGACAAAAATCCACGATCATGTATTAGCAGACCGCCGATTGAAGGTGCGCGAGATAGCTGAGACAGTAGGCATCTCAAAAGACCGCGTGGGTCATATCCTGCATGCAATTTTAGGCATGAGAAAGCTGTCAGCGCGATGGGTGCCGCGTTTGTTCACTCCGGACAAGAAGCGCAACCGTGAGACCACTTCAGAGCAGTGTTTGACGCTGTTTAAGCGCAATCCGAAGGAGTTTCTGCGTCATTTCGTGACTGTCGGCGGAACATGAGTCCACTGGTACACACCAGAGACCAAGGAACAGTCGAAACAGTGAACTTCACCCGGCCAACGTGCTCCGAAGAAGGCGTAGACTGTCCTATCGGCCAGAAAGGTGATGGCCGCCGTTTTCTGGGATTCTCAAGGTGTGATCTGCATCGACTACCTGGAGAAGGGCAAAACGGTCACAGGCCTCTACTATGCCGAATTATTGGGCCGATTCGACGTCGAACCGCAGAAGAAAAGACCCCATTTGGCGAAGAAAAAAGTGCTCTTCCACCATGACAACGCACCGGCTCACATCTCCGCCGTCGCCACGGCTAAATTGGTCGAATTGGCCTACGAACTGCCACCCCATCCACCGTATTCTCTAGATTTGGCCCCGTGCGACTTCTTCTTGTTTCCGAATTTAAACAAGTCACTCGTCGGACAGAAACTTGAGTCGAATGAGGAGGTCATCGCCGCCACGGACGCGTACTTTGCAAACCTCGAGAAAACGTATTTTTCAGATGGGTTAAAGAAGATGGAGCATCGCTGGGTCAAGTGTATCGAGCTAAGAGGAGACTGTTGAAAAATAAATCGCCACTTTTCCAAAATTTTCGTTTTTCTTTTGTAGGCTAAGTATATCGGACCACCCTCGTATACATTGTAACGGGTTTCTTATCGGATGCACGTGCGGGACTCTACCTCGCACGTGCACACTGCTGCGGCCGCAGCTTTTCCTCGGTGCGGCCTCAAGTGCCGACGGATGTTAGCCGTCGTGCAATGGCACTCGCGTGCAGTGCCGATCCACTTAAAATAAATATAAAATCCTCCTTGGATCCTACTTTCTTTGGTGTGTGTGGGACCTCACCTTCAAGCCCCGTTGCCACTGCTACTCTCACCGGGCTCGGCTTCTCAGTTTGCGTGCAAACTGTAGGTTGGCATGCCTGCGGAGGCGGCGGTATTCGGGATAAGAACGCTAAAGAGGGAAAAGGATAAATAACGCGCACCCGTACTGCGCAATCAACTTTATTTGTGTCAGAATCAATTAAAACTAATTACAAAAGTTATTATTTATTCCTTAAAGGCCTTTTGCCGAGGGTCGCAATTAGATTTACGACACGCGCAATAATTTAACGCGAGACACACACAACGCATGCGTGTCAACCATTCGCCTTGCTGTGTTCACTCAGCAAGGTGTGTACCAGCCCATTTTATAGTTTTCTTCATCTTTAAAATTTACTTTTCAAAGGATCATTTTATTAATTAAAAAGTTATTGAACATTATTTTCTTTTAATTATTGTTAATTATAATACCATATTTCAATTGTAAATTATAAAACAAAATTTTCCCTCAATTGAAAATCCTAGGCCGATTCAGAAAAAAGCTTAGAATTTCTAAGCAGCGAGGAAAATCTTCGTAGGCCCGATTATACGTTTTACCAAAATTCCAGAGTAACATTCAAGTAAAATAAAAATTGTTTTTTTAAATTTAAAACAAAAAACATGTCGTTCAAAATAAAACTCATTACCTTAGACAAAAATAATGTCAGAAAGAAAAAAAATGATTTTTATAAACAGAAAATCCAACTTAAAACGTTACACCGAAAAACCCTTAGAAGAAAATTTTTAAATTGAAAAAAATTTTTTTATAAATCAACCAATCAAACCATAAAATGTAAACCATATAACGTTCAGGACGAAAGTTTTTTATTGCAAAATTCTTTATCATAATTTTCATTTTCATTTTATCATTTACATAATTTTCTTTTATCATTTTTTATCAATGAAGCAAACCTTTTCTTTTTTGCAGCTGGAGCAGTTGTTTATAGGCCAAAAACGACGATGAATGTCCCTTGGCTTCAAATCATGAGGAACCCAAGTTCCTTGCTTTTGAATCATTCCCGTTGCATGCTATCGCTTGGAAATGGCTTGGTGGGTAACTCCTAATACTGAAGAAAGCCTATTTTCCGTTTGGCATAGATCCTCGTCAAGCAATGCCCCTAATTCAGCGTCTCTGAAGATTTTTGGCCTTTCTTCACGCGGACGGTCCTCAATATCGAAATCACCGTCTTTGAAGCGACGGAATAAATCACGGCACATTATTTCGCTTAGAGCATCTCTGTAAACGTTTTGAGCCCCCGATGTGTTTTAGCCATCGTTTTCTTCGCATGAAAGAAGAAAAGCAACACTTTCCGTAAATGACGATTATTTGGCACAAAATGAGACATTTTTACACAACCAAAAGTATATGACCCCATAACAAAGTCACTTAAGTTTTAAAGCGATTTGTTTACCATATGTTTAAGCTTGTTTCATGACGTTTTGGATGTCGAAATCGACAAGAACTTACTGCTGGAGCCATCTGTTGATAAACAGCGGGAACTTAGTTGCGCACCTAATAGTTTTTTCAAAATGGCAATTTTTGTAAAACAGCTTTTTGTAAAACTTTATGTTTGTTTTTCTTAACAAGTTTCAACCTTACAAAAAAATTTAAAGAACAAAATAATGTTTAGAATCATTTAGAAAACATGAATGCATTTATCCGAGAGTTTCTGAACCATTTTTGGAATTTTCAAAAAATAGTAAATTTCAAAAAATTCGAAGTCACTCAAATTTCTGGAAAAGGAATTATCAAAGAATTTTAATTTGTTTGAAAAGTACAGGGTGCGTACGGTATTTGAGGACAACTTGAGAGTAAAATTAATTAGCTTGTATTTTTAATAAAATTTAATGGAATTTTAGGAATTTTTTATACAACGTTAAATTAATATATGGCTATAAAGTTATTCAATAAAATCGCCATTAGCAGCAATAACCTCTTCGATCCGGGTCCGGAAACGATTATATGCCCGAATCAAATGCTCCTTGTTCATATTGACCATAACGGCATTAATAGCAGTCTTCAGCGAAGAAGTGGTGTTATGAGGACGCTTATTGGTCTCAAGTACAACTACGCCCCATACGTAATAATCCAAAGGATTAAGGTCTGGGGAGCTAGGTGGCCATAGGTTCGGTGTTATGTTGTCATGAAAATTTTCGGCCAATCTATTGTCGCCATCGCTTTATGTGAAGGAGCAGAGTCTTGTTGAAAAATGTACGGTCTGCCTCTGCTTACATTGTGTATCCAGGGTTTCACTACCGTCTCCAAAACCTCGATGTATGCAGCAGAGTTCACTCGAAGTCCTTGAGTAAAAAAGTGTGGTGGCATAACATGTCCTTCGTTGCTGACAACACCTAAAACCATAACAGTGGCTGGAAATTTTGTGTGCATAACAACAGGAACCTCCGTAGGATTTGAACATAGCCATCTGTCATTTCTGCGATTGGTCTTTTGATCTTGGTCAAAATTTTTTTCGTCGGAAAAAAACCATAACATTTTGGGCGCCTCAGGGTATTTGATTTTGTTTAAAAGATGTTTTGATCGGAGAACTCTCTGTTCCCGTGTTCGTTCCGACATGAACTGTCGGACACAGGACACTCTGCGCATCACGTAAGACTTATACCGAAGGTCTTCGTGGACAACTCTACGAATAAGGCGCTCAGAAACATGAAGCTCACTCGCAAGGACCCTCATTGATTTTGAAGGGTCCTCGTCTATGATCGCTTGCACTTGCTCTAAAAATTCTGCAGATCGGACAGTGTCAGAACATTGTTCGTGCTTTTTGCGTTTTGCAACCGATTCTGTATCGCCTCCTGATGCTTCCAATTCACGGCGAACCTTATGCACGAATGAACGGGCGCAATTAAGAAAATTATAGATCTCTAAATCTGTATGGTTCGCACATATAGCGACGATGACAGCATGTCTCTTCATTTCTTGAGTGATGTTGTAGTCCGCCATTTCTTATCTGAAAAGGAAAAAAAATTAAAAAAAAAATTCGCGAAGTTATAGTCACATTTATACATGTCCTCAAATACCGTACTCACCCTGTATAATTGTCATTTTGCCACTATATATGTATATCATTTGATATAATGTTGAGCAGTTCTCACTACAAGGAGGTAGACGATAACATAGAACCGTTTTGTTTTTTTTTGTATTTTTTTATCAATTTTTTTTGTTTCTTGTTTTTTTTTTCGAAATTTTTTTTTATTATTTATAAATATAATATGTTATATATTATACGTTTTATATTTTTGTTGTTGTTTATATCTTTTTACGTTAAGAACTTTTTCGACTTGTTTTATTATTCATTTTTCTTATTATTTTATAGAAATTATTTTTTTGGGTTTGAATTTTAAAACAATTTTTGCAAAAATATAAATTACATGACTTACAAACCATTTTAGTTCTTATAGAACATTGTTTGTTAAAACATTTTTTTTAATAAAATTTTGTTTAATTTTATGAAGTATTCTAACAGATGATGTTTTATTTTTTAAATAATTTGTAGCAATAGCCATACAGACATCTTTAGTTTCAATTTTTTTACTTTCAATTGTAACATTGTTCAGTAAAGTACCATTAGTGATTGCCATTTGGATGCCTTGGATAAACATGACCCAAGTGCATTTTTCGATTGAAATATAGGCAAAACTTTATTACAAAATTGGTCATGAAGATCAATTCCACCCATAAAGTCATTGTAAGCATGTACAACTTTTATAAACTACTGACTTCTCTTTTTTCTCAGTTTAAAATATCTTTCAACAGGAGTAGTAAGATTTACACAAGCGGCAATAGACAATATTGAAACAGGCTTAGAGTCCATAATAGTAATGAAATACGTTTCACTGTTTTTGTCATACATTGCATGATAAGTTCTACGTTGATCCTTTTTTATTAATATTATGCTTAACTAGTATTCTGTCCTGTCTAACAGTCCTTGTGCATCGCGATCCAAATTTTTTCAAGTGGATCAAAAGATCTGCATAACAAAGTAAATTATTAAAATAAACATGATAGTTTTTTAAATTACGTGGAATTTTAAGAGAGAAAAACTGTTGCATCATTTAAATCACTACGCGACTACTTAGAAAAATTTTAGATAAAATATTACATTTGACATTTTTTCCACAGTATTTATCAGAATCAAACAGATATCTATTAGCATTAGTCAAACCCTACAGTTTTATACCGAATCTAATTGGTTTGGATTTGATAAATTATTTTAAAGATCACCCAAAATATTTTATCATCATTTCGTCGATCGCTGTTGAGAAAACCTCACTGCATATTTTTTTTTTTAAATATTTGTAAAAGGTATTACCCTCCAAATTTTATCCTCCTTATTTTCATCACCGAGTTAATGTAATTCTATTTTGGATTTTATTAATTCAAATTTTTATATCCATGCATGAGGCTACTGGTTCAGCGCACAAAAATTCATCTTGAGACCAATAGTCTCGTTGAGCCAATCTTTCGTTCAATCTACTAAAAACTAAAATCCCAATAAATTTGTTCAAGTCATCCAGAGAAAGTTCATACCAATATGATTTAGTACAGTCAATAATATGATTTTTAAGTTCAAAGGAAAAGAAAAATTCGCGAATTTCAGCAGAAGGACTATCATATATTTTTTTATAATCGCTATTTTTCAGAAATATTTCATTTTCCGAGACTCAGTATACAGTCTGTCAAGTAAGAGCGTGGTCGTGTTAATTTATAAAAAAATTTATTTGATGAAACTTTCATATTTATATATACATTGTACACATTACAAACAATGATGCAATTTGGTCAATAATGTGTCTAGTCACCACCGGCGTCGATAATTGCCTGGCATCTTCGAGGCATGCTTTCTACTAATTTGACGGCGTATTCTAGTGGCAAGGATCTCTAGATCCGACGAATTTCGTAAGACAACTGCTTCAAAGTGTATGTGCGTCTTCCACGAAGCTTCTGTTTAATATATGCCCACACATTTTCAATAGGGTTTGCATCGGGCGACTGCGACGGCCAATCCAATGTAACGATGCCAGATTAAGTCTTCCACTGAGTACAGAGCTTGCTGCGGTGTTTAGGATCGTTGTCCTCCTGCAGAATCCAATCTTAATTTTTTGTGATGAACCATCGTTTGGCAGATGGCAGTAAAGCCTTTTAGTAGATTTTTATCATTTTCTCGGCTTTTAGGTTGTCAGTAAAGAGGTGCAAAGTGCCGAATCCCTGCTTTGAGAAGCAGCCCCAAAGATGCACCATTATTCCATGTTTTACGGTCCGCTGAACAAGCCTATTGGTGGAAGTTAACCAGGCTCGCGTGAGGACAAAACGTGCCCATATAGAACATTTATCAGTGAAAATGACATTTTCAAAATCTCTATCAATATTCTCATGCGCCCAAGCGAGTCGCTTTGTCACATGTTTTTCAGTCAACAGAGGCTTCTTCATTGTGTTGCGCCATTTCAGATGATGAGTACAAAGATGAGTTCGGATAGTTTCGTAGGATATATCTAAATCTTTTGCCATTAATTTTGCTTGTCCTTGCCGCAGTGTTAAAGCAGGATTCCGCGAAAACAGATTCACTATTCTTTTTTCATCTTTTTTGTTCACTTTTCCTATCGAGACACGTTCTGGTAAACCATCGACATTTTTAGCCACTTTATATCGCTGTATCTACTTTTGTACAAATGCCTTCGACTTTCTCATATATTTAGCAGCCACTGATTGCGACATTTTGGGACCTTTCGGATGGATGCAAAGGAACACAGCCTCGTAGCGTGACGCGTACTAAGCACTCATGGCGTTTAACGTGATTTTCTTTCAAAAGATCATAGGACAACTGAATTTTTGTTAACAATGCATCAAGGACAAAGCTTCCTTTTATTGGCTCGCGAAGGAATTAGAGCAAAATCTTTTATTACCTGTCGGTGAAGTCGACCACGCTCTTACTTGACAGACTGTACTTTGTTTCGCCATCAACCCATTCATAAATATGATGTCCCTTTAATTTTTTTTGAGAATTGGTGTACGAATCTATAAATGTTTTGAACGATTTCAAAGAGCCAAGGTTAATTTTATCTTCAGCATTAGTTTTATCATCATCATCTTCAGAATCATTTTCTAATTCTGAACGAGGATTCGATCCCCCAGAATAATCATTATCTGATATAGCAGAAACATAATAATCCTCGCATTCCACAATTTTAACTTTAATTTGGCGAGTTCTTTTACTATTACTACAACTATTTTTTTTAGGCATCATTAATCTATATTACTATCATCCTACAAGTAAAACTTTAAAACTTGTTGAAAAAAGCCTTTATATATAATATATTACATATATTGTATGAAAGAAACTAATTTAAACATGATTTATAGTGAACAAGTATATTTTCTAACATGCAATATAAAAGTCTTTAGAAATTTTACATTATACAATAAAATTTTTTTGTATTATCTTAGTTTTAATTATGAAATCAACAAATTATGTTTTTGTACTTTAAAAAACAAAACATTATTAAACTTTTTACGAACAGAATTCTTTAGCAAATTCTGAATAGACAAAAGAATAAATAGTGTCTATGGTTGAATCATACAATATTATATTATTTGCAGTAATAGGATGACAATTATGGTACGTCTTCAAACCAATGTAACTTTTTATCCATTATGTAATAAACACACTAATAAATTTTTTTCTCGAAACGTTTAACCTTAACGAAAAATTTTATAGAATAAGAGGTCAAAATTATTGAAAGAATATGCATGAATTTTTCCAGAAGTTTTTGAATGGATTTCGAATTTTTTAAAATTGACTATTTTTTGAGAAGTCCAAAAATGGTTCAGAAACTTTCGAAAAAGTTTTTTCATGTTTTTTAAATGATTCTTAACACTTTTTTGTTCTACAAACTTTTTGTATAAAGTTAAAACTTTTCAAGAAAGAAGATCATGAAGCTTTACATAAAGCTGTTTCACAAAAATCGCCATTTTGAAAAAACTAAGAGGAATAAGAAAGTTCTGTACCAGGGTTTTGAAAACTTCAGGCATTCGGGCCGCGTTTCATGGCAATAATTTGCTCATTTAAATACAGCAGCATTGGTAAAAATCGATAAAAGAGAAAAGGGTTAAAAATTCGTGACTTTTTTTCAAAATGCAAAAATAATAACGATTTTAATTTTTTTCTACAAAATAAGTGCAAGATTCTAAAAGAGCATTCTCGAAAATTCCCTATATAGAATTTGAAAAAAAAATGGATTTATTTTTTTAAAACAGCACAGTGTACTTATAGTTTCTTGCACAAATTTGGCTTTTTGCGCATTAATGGGTTCAAATACGAGGTCTGGCTATTAAATAACAAGACTGCGCGCCTAGAGGGCGCCGTAGAGAAATGGAAAAAAAAACGAGTAGTGCGTTGTGTATCTAGATATCTTGTCTATGCACGTACCAAAACACGTTCTCGTCACTATTATTGTATTTGTGAAGTAGCGGTTTGAAACGAACGTGTTTTTTTCTCGTGCCGAAAACCATGTGTGACGAAAAACAGGAGCAACGTATCAATCTCAAATTTCTCGTTAAATTGAAAAAAACTCTGACTGAGGGCTGTAAATTGTTGCAAGAGGCCTATGGGGACAATTCTCTATCTCGTGCGCGTGTTTTTGAGTGGTGTGAGCGCTTCAGTGAGGGCCGAGTGAGCACTGAAGATAACCAACGCCCAGGTCGCCTGTCAATGTTTCAACTCTGGAAACAGTGACCAAAATCAACCAAATTGTGCGTGCAGATCGTCCAATGAGCATCCGGATGATTGCCGAGGCTGTAAACGCCGATAAAGAAACGGTTAGACAAATTTTACACAAGGAATTACACATGACAGAAGTCTGTGCGAAGTTGGTCTTAAAAAACCTGACTCCTGGCCAAAAGCTCTTGCGTCAACAGGTCTGCTCAGATTCCCTTGAAAGGTTAAAAAAAGATTCCGGACTGATGAAAAACATTATTACTTACGACGAAACGTGGATTTTTCAATACGATGTTGAAACAAAGCGGTAATTGATGCATTGGAAGACGCCTAAATCGCCCAGAATCAAAAAAAGCAAGGATGTCCAAATCAAAATTCAAGGCAATGTTGATCCTTTTTTTCGACATTAACGGTATCGTGATGACTGAATGGGTTCCAGAGGGTCAGACTGTCGACCAGACTTACTATTTGTCAGTTTTGGCAACACTGCGAGAACGAGTTCGTAAGAAACGGCCCGAGTTGTGGAAGAACAACTCGTGGATTTTGCACCAGGACAACGCACCTGCCCATAACGCGCTATCTGTGAAGCAGTATTTGGCCGGTAAGCGCACTTCAGTGCTCGAACACGCGCCGTACTCGCCAGATTTGGCACCGTGCGACTTTTTTTGTTCCCAAAGATAAAATCTGCTTTGAAAGGGACCCGATTTGAGTCGATGGAAGCGGTAAAGCAAAAAACGGCAGAGCTTCTAAAGGCCCTCACCAAAGAAGACTTCCAGCACTGCTTCGATTAATGGAAAAAACGTATGGAAAGGTGTGTGGCGAGGGAAGGGGAGTATATTGAAGGGGAGCATTTGAATGTAGAATAATTTTTATAATAAAACCCTTTTTCGTAACCAGTCTCATTATTTAATAGCCAGACCTCGTAATGCAAGAATCACAATGTTTAATCTAGAGTACTCAAAGCTTGCGATTTTCTAAAACACCACTAAAAGCATACTTTTGTGCACTAAATAAAATAATTTCAACTACGGAACTATTTTCGATTCAATCAAATGTTATACAATTAAAACAGTAACATCTTCTCACAAAAATGTGAGAAGTAAAAAATACAAAAATATTACGTCTTATTCATTAGAATTGTTTTATTTATATATATATATATATATATATATATATATATATTGTCACGGAGAACACTCCGTTCTCCGCGCGTGTTTATATTTCGCGCGATTCCGCGGCCCACGAGCCGAGTTTAATTTCGGTAACGTAACGGCCCCGGGCGGAAAAATACGGTGCACGCCGATAGATAGAATAGTCGTGTGCCGCATAGAAAATATAGGGGAGTTCGGGATAGGCAAACTAGCTTCTTCCCGCGTTTTACTGCTAGTTCTCTTCCGCCATTTTCACAGTTTGGACACGTGCCTTCTTCCCGCGCCTCGACAAGTTTTTGCGCGACGTTATGGCGAGTTTTTGGCGCGCCCCGGTCGTGTTTTTTTTATGCAGGTGCGTAGCTGCGATCTGCCGCCCGCAGGGCACCGCCACCAGACCACAGGAGCGTAGCAGCAAGGCGACGGCACCAACGATTTATATGTATATATATATATATATATATATATATATATATATATTAGGTGCAGTAAAAAGAAATCCATTATTTTTCCATTAAATTGAAGGTTTTATTGAGCATAGATAGAATGATACGATTTAGGCCAAATATGCACCGTTTTGTTCGATAACTTGTTGCCATTTCGGAGGTAATTTCATAATGCCTTTCTCGTAGAAACCCTTGTCTCTATTGTCAAAAAACTGGGACAGTCGATTTTCACAATCTTCTCTTGAGGCGAATTTTTCACCTGCAAAATCATTCGTCATAGACAGGAACAGGTGGTAATCACTTGGTGCCAGGTCCGGACTATAAGGTGGATGCATAAGAACTTCCCAACCAAACTCCCGGAGCTTCTGGCGAGTCACTATCGATGTATGCGGCCTGGCGTTGTCCTGATGGAACACAATTCCTCTTCTATTGGCCAAAGCTGGCCGCTTCTGGGCGATTGCTTCTTTCAGACGGTCCTATTGTTGACAGAAAAGGTCCGAATTAAAAGTTCGGCCGTCGGGGAGTAGCTCATAGTAGATGATTCCCTGCCAATCCCACCAAACGCACAGCAAAACCTTTCCGGCTGTCAATCCTGGCTTGGCCACCGTTTGCGCCGGCTCACCGCGATTTGACCACGACCATTGTCGCTTGACGTTGTCGTAAGTGACCCACTTTTCATCACCAGTAACCATCCACTTCAAAAATGAATCGATATTGTTGTGATTCAGCAGCGATTCGCAGATGGAAATTAGGTCCATGAGGTTTCTTTGCGATAACTCGTGTGGCACCCATACATCGAACTTCTTTTTATATCCAGCCTTATTAAAGTGGTTCCAAACGGTTTTTTGTGCAATATTTAGCTCTTGGGCAATCGAAACAGTGCTTACGTGACGGTTGGACTCGACGATTTCCATTATTTTATCGACATTTTCGACAATTGGCCTTCCAGAGTGTGGTACATCTTTGACGTCAAAATTACCGGAACGGAATCGACGAAATCAAAATTGCGCGTGATTGGCTGTTACACTATCAGGACCATAAACACTATTCACATTTTCAGCTGCCTGGCTTGCGTTTTCGCCTTTATCGAATAAGAACTGTAAAATATAGCGTATTTTCTCTTTGTTGGTGTCAAACTTTGACGTGTGCTAAAAAAATACTGAGTCAAGCAATCACAAAACTGTATCAAAAGCTTTTTTAGTACGAAATCTTATCTTTTTAACGCCATCTAGTGTAACCCGATCGCACCTTTACAACGGAAGATACATACTACTAAAGCCATCTATTGGCAAAATAATGGATTACTTTTTACTACACCTAATATAACACATCGTTCAATAAGTCCCGAAACTAACAACGAAAACAACAATTTTTTTCAAAAATCATTTTTATTCATCAATATAATCTCCTTTTAGAGTGATACAATCTTTCCAACGCCCTTACAACATTTCTATACCATGTTTATAAAAGGATTTATACTTTGCTTCAAAATAGGCTTCAGTTTCGGCAACGACCTCCTCATTCGAGCCAAATTTTTTTCCCTCGAGCATTTTTTTGAGAACAGCAAAGAGCCAGTAGTTGCTGGGGGCTAAATCTGGCAAATTCGTTTAATTTTGCCATTGTTTTCATGGACTTGTGGCATGGTGCATTGTCTTGGTGAAAAAGGATTATTTTTCCTTCATGTGCGGTCGTTTTGCTGCGATCTCCTCCTTCAAACGTACCAACAAGTCAATATAATAATCACTGTTGATCGATTTACCTTTTTCCAGGTAGTCAATGAAAATCACGCCATGCGTATCACAAAAAACAGACGCCATGACTTTGCCAGCAGACTGCTGCGTTTTTGGACGCTTTGAGCGGCTTTCGCCAGCCATGCGCCACTCAGATGATTGCCGATTCGACTCCGGAGTGAAATGATGTATGCATGTTTCATCCATGGTCACGTATTGACGCAGGAAATCCTTTTTATTGCGAGTAAATAGCGATAAACAGCTCTCTGAATCGTCGACTCGTTGCTGTTTTTGTTCTACTGAAAGCAATCGCGGCACCCACTTGGAAAAAACCTTTTTCATGCTTAATTTTTCATGAAGGATTGTCAATACGCTTCCAGATGATATCTGTGTCATTTCTGCAATCTCACGGACCTTCACTTTGCGATTTTTCATTACAATTTTTAACACTTCACTCACATTTTCCTGTGTAACGGCTTCCAATGGCCTACCCGAACGTTCCGTATCGTTTGTGGCCGTACGACCACGTTTAAACTCAGCATACCAACGACAAATCGTTGGTTTGGATGGAGAGGAGTCCGGATAATGTTTTTCAAGCCATTGCTGGGCTTCTACAGTGTTTTTACCCATTAAAAAACAATGTTTTATCAACACGCGAAACTCGCTTTTTTTCATTTTTCAAACAAATTACAAAGTGACTTAACTCTAACCTCGAGAACTCTGCGGTCTGTGATCCGATCGACGTGAAATTTTTACACGTTTCACGTAAAGGTTTGCACTTTATGGAAACGTGGCCAGTTTGGTACTACTAGCACCATCTCTGGGTTAGTCTTTGGGCTTATTGAACGATGTGTTAAATATATTAATACTTGAGTGTTATGCATCGTTTGCATGAAGCTATTCGCAAAAAGAGGTCGGAATTGTGGCAAGACATCTCATGGTTTTTGCATCACGATAATGCACCGTCTCACACTGCATTGATTATTCGCGACTTTTTGGCCAAAAATTCAACTTATACCGTTCTAAAACCACCTTTTTGCCTGATTTAGCCCCGTGTGACTTCAGCTGTTTAATAAACTCAAAAGACCACTCCGGGGACATCGTTTTGACTTGATTGAGAAGATTAAACGTAAATCGATGCGTCGATTAAGGTCAATTCCGGAAAAGGACTTTTCTGACTGTTTCAAAGATTGGAAAAAACGTTGGTATAAGTGTATTGTGTTGGGCGGGGACTACTTTGAAGGCAACGAAAGAGACTTAAAAGAATTAATCAAGAATTTAAAAAAAAAAAAATCGGTCTTATTTTTTGGTTGCAATAGTATATACAATATAATATATGCATATAAATAAAACAATTTTAATGAATCGACTAACGAGATCTGTTTTCGATTATATATACAGGGTGTCACAGAAGTCCCGGAACGGCTGTATATTTCCTAAGGAGGGGTATTTCGGAAAATGGTCAAGGTCAATCCTTAAGTAACTCTTAACGAGGAATTTAATGGTAACCTCTATTTTGACCTTGACGATGTCCTTTGAGGTCATTTCAAGGTAAGGTCATGTTTCTTAAATGGGAACTTCTTTTTTGACATTGGCAATCGAAAGTGCGAAAAATTTTATGTTCATATATGTACTTAGGTCATAAGGACATGTTGACCTTGAAGGTCAGCCAAGGCTATTTAAACATAAACAAGGTCTGATTATCTTTTGGCATAGGAACTCTCCAATTTTTTTTTAACCGATGTATTAAAATTAGCAAGGTTTATGAAGTGTTGACTGTAGGCATGACCTTGACGATGTTCTTTGAATTACTTCAAGGTTATTTCAAGCTCTACTCATTTTGTAATAAAAATTCCTTCTTTTGTTCATGTTCAAATAGCCTTGGTTGACCTTCAAAGTCAACATGTTCATATGACCTAAGTACGTATTTGAACGTAAAATTTCCCGTTCTTTCGATTGCTAATGTCAAGAAAGGGAGTTGCTATATAAAAAATATACTTTGACCTTGTAATGACTTTGAAGGACATCGTCAAGGTCAAAATAGAGGTAACAATTAAATTTCTCGTTGAGAGTTACTTATAGATTAACCTTGACCATTTTCCGAAATACCCCACCTTAGAAAATATACAGCCATTCTGGAACTTTTGTGCATACAGCATGCCGTTCCGACACCCTATGTATATACAGTCTGTCAAGTAAGAGCGTGGTCGTGTTAATTTATAAAAAAATTTGTTTGATGAAACTTTCATATTTATATATACATTGTACACATTACAAACAATGATGCAATTCGGTCAATAATGTGTCCAGTCACCACCGGCGTCGATAATTGCCTGGCATCTCCGAGGCATGCTTTCTACTAATTTGACGGCGTATTCTAGTGGCAAGGATCTCCAGATCCGACGAATTTCGTAAGACAACTGCTTCAAAGTGTATGTGCGTCTTCCACGAAGCTTCCGTTTAATATATGCCCACACATTTTCAATAGGGTTTGCATCGGGCGACTGCGACGGCCAATCCAATGTAACGATGCCAGATTGAGTCTTCAAATGACATTTTCAAAATCTCTATCAATATTCTCATGCGCCCAAGCGAGTCGCTTTGTCACATGTTTTTCAGTCAACAGAGGCTTCTTCATTGTATTGCGCCATTTCAGATGATGAGTACGAAGATGGGTTCGGATAGTTTCGTAGGATATATCTAAACCTTTTGCCATTAATTTTGCTTGTCCTTGCCGCAGTGTTAAAGCAGGATTCCGCGAAAACAGATTCACTATTCTTTTTTCATCTTCTTTGTTCACTTTTCCTATCGAGCCACGTTCTGGTAAATCATCGACATTTTTAGCCACTTTACATCGCTGTATCCACTTCTGTACCAATGCCTTCGACTTTCTCATATATTTAGCAGCCGCTGATTGCGACATTTTGGGACCTTTCGGGTGGATGCAAAGGAACACAGCCTCGTAGCGCGACGCGTACTTAGCACTCATGGCGTTTAACGTGATTCTTTTTCAAAAGATCAACGACAACTGAATCTTTGTTAACAATGCATCAAGGACAAAGCTTTCCTCTATTGGCTCGCTAAGAAATTAGCGCGAAATCTTTCATTACCTGTCGGTGAAGTCGACCACGCTCTTACTTGACAGACTGTATTCATGAGAAACCAGAAAGACTACCCGCTTAATTTCGAAAACACTGCCAACTTTATCTTCGCAACTTTTGGAAAACACAATGTTAAGGAAATTGCGAAAGACTACACTAATAACTTACCGGATTTAATAAAAATTATCTCGGATATTAAAGAAAATATCACAGAGAAAAAACTCCAGCATCGACTCATCCGCATAAGAAAAAAACTGCTAGAAAATAATGATGACTCCCTCTCCGAAAACTGTAGCGAAACAGACTTCTGAAAAAAAAAAAATGGCGTCTTCCAACAATCAACACACCAATCCTATACCTAAGTTATTACTTTGGAACTCAAGAAGTGTTAGACAGCGCCTCCCGGAAATACAATCAATAAAAAACAACTTGGACATCATCATTTGTGTTGAATCTTGGTTAAATATAAACAATAACATACATCTTACAGGATTTTCGACTTTTAGAAGAGATAGACTTCACTCTCGTGGAGGAGGTATCGTCATTTTTATAAAAAATAACCTTTTATTTCAAGAAATATCACATAAATTCGCCACTTCAATCGGTCGAAATGTGCGGCTTAAACATTAACAACTTAAAAAACCCTCTTGACTTAATCATCTGCTACAGAGCACCTGGCTTTACACTCACACAAAATGAATGAGACACAATTGCAGGTAACGTGAACAAAAACAATAGCTGCTTACTTCTAGGCGATTTCAACGCACACAGCAAGAACTGGAACTGTAGGTACACAGATTTAAAGGGAGAAAGATTCGAAAAATCAATAGATAAACATAATTTATTCTTACACAACGATAATACATACACCCATATCGACTTAAATAGAAATACAGTCTAACATCGATCTTGTTCTGTCCTCTACTAATATTGCACATAAAATTCAAACTATAGTAAACGATGACCCCTGGGGCTCAGACCACTTTCCTATCTTTATTAACGTTGGTATAGAAAAAAAATCTTACGAGCAAAAGTCATTTAAACTAAAATCTAAACGCACTGACTGGGAAAAATTTTACTCAAAACTCGATAACTCTTACGATAACTTTTTCTCCGCATCTTACGAGAACCTCTCTCCCAAAGGAAAATACGACTTCTTTCTTAAATATATTATCGACACCTTAGTCTCCAGCACTCCCTGCAAAAAAAATTCCAAAAACATAATAAAATAAGAAATCCTGTTCGATGGTGGGATGCTGACTGCGATAGAATCAAAAGACTTTGAAAAGCATCTTTCAAAAAAAGGAATTGTACAAAAAATTTAGAAGATCTAATTAATTATAAAAAAATGACTGCCCTAGCCAAAAGAACGTTTAAGTTAAAGAAAAAAGAATGTTTTAAAAAATTTGCAGAAAGCCTAAATCACCACATCGACCCCAGCTTTGTTTGGAAAAAATGTAAAATTTTTAAAAGTAGCTGCATAAATCCAAAACCTCAATCTATATCCGGAAATTGACTAAGAGACAATGAAATAGAACAACTAACAGACAAAATAAGCCCTCCTTGGGCCTAATTCGACCCGAATTGGCTGCTTTAAGAAACAGACAACACAAGCCGCCAATTTTTTGACTGTCCATTTAATTTCAATAAATTCAACACCGCATTGAAAAAAAAAGTAAAAAATCTAGTCCTGGAATGAATGGAATATACTTTGAAACTCTCAAAAATCTTCCGATCAAATTCAAACTTCTACTTTTAGACATTTCTAATGAAATGCTTCTCAAAACAGATTACCCTCAAAGTTGGAAATACTGCTTCGTTCACTTTATAAAAAAAAGCAGATGGTATAAATTATGGACCGATTTCACTAACATCCTGTCTCTGTAAATTGTTTGAAACACTATTAAAAAACAGACTACAATGGTGGGTCGAATTTCACAACCTCATACCAAACAGTCAATCCGGCTTTAGACAAGGCAAATCTTGCACTGACAATCTTCTCAATTTCACAGTAAACATTGACGAAGCTTTTCTCAAAAAAAAGGATGAACTGGGCGCTTTCCTTGACGTCGCAGGCGCATTCGATAATATCGATTCGTATTTATTACTTACTAAGCTTTCAACAATCAGTTGCTCTAACAGCATCTTCAAATTCATCAAATTTTTAACACACGAAAGATGCATTTTAACTGATTCCCTAAATCAACCTAGATTTATTTACAAAGGAGTTCCACAAGGAGGCGTCTTAAGCCCCCTTTAATATACAGTCTGTCAAGTAAGAGCGTGGTCGACTTTACCGACAGGTAATAAAAGATTTCACTCTAATTTTTTCGCGAGCCAATAGAGGAAAGCTTTGTCCTTGATGCATTGTTAACAAAGATTCAGTTGTCGTTGATCTTTTGAAAAAGAATCACGTTAAACGCCATGAGTGCTAAGTACGCGTCGCGCTACGAGGCTGTGTTCCTTTGCATCCATCCGAAAGGTCCCAAAATGTCGCAATCAGCGGATGCTAAATATATGAGAAAGTCGAAGGCATTGGTACAGAAGTGGATACAGCGATGTAAAGTGGCTAAAAATGTCAATGATTTACCAGAACGTGGCTCGATAGGAAAAGTGAACAAAGAAGATGAAAAAAGAATAGTGAATCTGTTTTCGCGGAATCCTGCTTTAACACTGCGGCAAGGACAAGCAAAATTAATGGCAAAAGGTTTAGATATATCCTACGAAACTATCCGAACCCATCTTCGTACTCATCATCTGAAATGGCGCAATACAATGAAGAAGCCTCTGTTGACTGAAAAACATGTGACAAAGCGACTCGCTTGGGCGCATGAGAATATTGATAGAGATTTTCAAAATGTCATTTTTACTGATGAATGTTCTATATGGGCACGTTCTGTTCTCACGCGAGCCTGGTCAACTTCCACCAATAGGCTTGTTCAGCGGACCGTAAAACATGGAATAAAGGTGCATCTTTGGGGCTGCTTCTCAAAGCAGGGATTCAGCACTTTGCACCTCTTTACTGACAACCTAAATGCCGAGAAAATGATAAAAATCTACAAAAAGGCTTTACTGCCATCTGCCAAACGAAGGTTCATCACAAAAAATGAAGATTGGATTCTGCAGGAGGACAACGATCCTAAACACCGCAGCAAGCTCTGTACTCAGTGGAAGACTCAATCTGGCATCGTTACATTGGATTGGCCGTCGCAGTCGCCCGATGCAAACCCTATTGAAAATGTGTGGGCATATATTGAACGGAAGCTTCGTGGAAGACGCACATACACTTTGAAGCATTTGCCTAAGAAATTCGTCGGATCTGGAGATCCTTGCCACTAGAATACGCCGTCAAATTAGTAGAAAGCATGCCTCGGAGATGCCAGGCAATTATCGACGCCGGTGGTGACTGGACACATTATTGACCGAATTGCATCATTGTTTGTAATGTGTACAATGTATATATATATATATATATATATATATATATATATATATATATATATCTGAAAGTTTCATCAAATAAATTTTTTTATAAATTAACACGACCACGCTCTTACTTGACAGACTGTAGATACCGATCTAGGACACCATCTAAAAAAGTCAAAAAATCCTAACGATCTGCTCAATCAATACAACTTATGTAAAAACAACGCAACTGCTGTGTATACAAATGGTAGTAAATCTGTAATTTCTAACTATGTAGGTTCTGCATGCATAAGCCGAAATTTAAATGTAAGCATAATAAAGAGCATAAATAAAAACGCATCTATATTCACAGCAGAATGCGTTGCGGTGAAAGATGCACTCGACGTGGCACTGAATAACGGTAATAAAAAAATCTACATTTTTTCTGACTCCTTAAGCGTTCTTCAAAGCCTAAATTCTACCAAAATTAAGGTAAAAACTAACCCACATATATTAGAAATTAAAGAAAAGTATAGTTCAAATATTCAAAATAATAATGAGAACACAAACATAAAACTTTATTAGCTCCCTGCACACTTTGGCATTTTTGGAAACGAAAAAGCAGACTTACACGCTAAACAAGCTTCTAATGCAATTTCTACGCAACATAATGTAAATAAAATTCCATACACAGACTTTTGTGAATTATTAAAAAAAAGGCTTCAAAATCAACACAGAACAAAATTAAAAATCAAGGTTTAACCAAAGGCAAAAACTATTTCAAATTGTATTACAAGGAAAATAAAAAGCCTTGGTTTCACCATCGTAATTACAGCAGAGAATTTATAGTTACTATCAATCGAATTAGAGCCGATCATTACAACCTATTGGATTCCTTAATTTGGATTGGGATTGTCAAAGACGCACTATGCAAATGTTCTGAACAGAGAGAAGCCATTAATCACATTCTATGGCAGTGCAAATTGTATGAAAACCAAAGGCAAAATCTTATAAAAAGACTTCTTGAAAATAATTTGCAGCCGCCACTAAATATTGAGTCCCTAGTCGCCAAACCGAATTCTATAGCATGTCTTATTATATTCGCATTCTTAAAAAAATTTAATTTGAGCATATAAAATTCACTGTAATAATCCTTGTAAACTTATTCTTTAATCATTGTATACATGTATAGGTAACTCTAAAATATGTAAGCGCTATCATGTACAATTATTGTATACTCATGTAATTCCTATGTAGCCTAAATAAACCTATAACGGTTTAAAGGGCTTAAAATAAAATGAAAAAAAAAAAAAAGTCTATGAGGACAATTCTGGAGCAATTTATATTGCAAAATACGGTAACTATACAAAAAACTCAAAATACATAGAGACTTATTATCATTTTGTTAATGAAAGCTATTTGAATGGTACTACAGACATAATAAAAGTTGATTCAGAGAAAAATATAGCTGACATTTTAACCAAAGCATTGGGTAAAATTAAATTTGTAAAACTGAGAGAAATGTTAAATTTGAAGTAAATTTAAAAATTTGTAAAATGTAACTACTCTAAATTTAAGGAGGAGTGTTAATGTATGGGTAAATTCAGAGTATGTTACGACATCTAAAGAGAAACATGGAAATTAGGAGAGAAGAGAAAGAGAGGGGAAGGCTGATAGATAACTGGAACTGGACAAGTCTCTTCTGGCAGTAAACAAGCGATAGAGTGATACAAAATGTGATCTTGAGTAAGCTAACCTAATATGTTATTAAATCTTTGTAATCTTAACGAACATTAATTAAATAATATTTCTACTATAATCTATATTGATTCTTGTCCACAACCTCAATTATATTAACATGGTAGCAGAGGTCCGTGGTTACTTAAATGACCTGGAAAGTTATAGTCTAGATCATGGACAAGGTCATATTACAGTCTGTCAAGTAAGAGCGTGGTCGTGTTAATTCATAAAAAAATTTATTTGATGAAACTTTCATATTTATATATACATTGTACACATAACAAACAATGATGCAATTCGGTCAATAATGTTTCCAGTCACCACCGGCGTCAATAATTGCCTGGCATCTCCGAGGCATGCTTTCTACTAATTTGACGGCGTATTCTAGTGGCAAGGATCTCCAGATCCGACGAATTTCGTAAGACAACTGCTTCAAAGTGTATGTGCGTCTTCCACGAAGCTTCCGTTTAATATATGCCCACACATTGTCAATAGGGTTTGCATCGGGCGACTGCGACGGCCAATCCAATGTAACGATGCCAGATTGAGTCTTCCACTGAGTACAGAGCTTGCTGCGGTGTTTAGGATCGTTGTCCTCCTGCAGAATCCAATCTTCATTTTTTGTGATGAACCATCGTTTGGCAGATGGCAGTAAAGCCTTTTTGTAGATTTTTATCATTTTCTCGGCATTTAGGTTGTCAGCAAAGAGGTGCAAAGTGCCGAATCCCTGCTTTGAGAAGCAGCCCCAAAGATGCACCTTTATTCCATGTTTTACGGTCCGCTGAACAAGCCTATTGGTGGAAGTTGACCAGGCTCGCGTGAAGACAGAACGTGCCCATATAGAACATTCATCAGTAAAAATGACATTTTTAAAATCTCTATCAATATTCTCATGCGCCCAAGCGAGTCGCTTTGTCACATGTTTTTTAGTCAACAGAGGCTTCTTTATTGTGTTGCGCCATTTCAGATGATGAGTACGAAGATAAGTTCGGATAGTTTCGTAGGATATATCTAAACCTTTTGCCAATAATTTTGCTTATCCTTGCCGCAGTGTTAAAGCAGGATTCCGCGAAAACAGATTCACTATTCTTTTTTCATCTTTTTTGTTCACTTTTCCTATCGAGCCACGTTCTGGTAAATCATCGACATTTTTAGCCACTTTATATCGCTGTATCCACTTCTGTACAAATGCCTTCGACTTTCTCATATATTTAGCAGCCGCTGATTGCGACATTTTGGGATCTTTCGGGTGGATGCAAATGAACACAGCCTCGTAGCGCGACACGTACTTAGCACTCATGGCGTTTAACGTGATTCTCTTTCAAAAGATCAACAAAAACTGAATTTTTGTTGACAATGCATCAAGGACAAAGCTTCCCTCTATCGGCTCGCGAAGAAATTAGAGCGAAATCTTTCATTACCTGTCAGTGAAGTCGACCACGCTCTTACTTGACAGACTGTAGGACGTAAAATTTTATGCTCTTTCGTTTTCCGGGATCAAAAGTAAAGGTTTCCGTTTAAAAAAAATCAACTTGACCTTCAAATTACCTTGATGGCCATATTTAAAGTCATGGTCAAGGTCACAGTTAGACGTCCCCTTCAAAATCTACATAACAGCTTTTGTCTCAAAACTTTTTTCTTAAAATCTTTAGTCCTAGAGATATATGCATCCGTTTTTTTAGAATATCCGTTTTTAAAAAACACGACACCCAGTATAATACAAAGGAAGTGTTTTAATAAAAATTTAGACAAAAACAAAAACTGTAAAACTTTTAAGCAATAAAAAAAAGAGAAAAGAAAAAGAAAAGAAAAAGAAAAAAAGGAATGTAAAATCAAACTAGTAGTGTCTACGTGGCACATCCTAGGAATACTGTATTTTTCTAGAATTTCAGATAATCCTAGTTGTAAACAAATGTAAAAAAAATTTAATTTCTCCCAACTGACGTTTTTTAAGTCAGTTTAAGTACTTTTTGTAAAATTAAGAGTAAACAAGCACCATTTCAAATCTACCATTTTGAATTTTAAAATTCTGATAGCAGATTCGTAATCAGCTATCCCAAAAACATAAGAATACATAATTAAAATGAATTAACATTATAAAAAATGAATGCATTTTTAAGTAGTTAAGGTAACCTAAAACGCAAGCGCAGAAGGGTTAATTATAAAAAAAAATGCAGGTGACATTGATGAGAATTATTCATTATAAAGTCAGTAAGGAAAATTTTATAAAAATATTCAAAATCTTTTTTCCATTTTGTCTACTAAACTCTTATGAATAATCAATAATAATAATACACTATATCATCAATTTTTTGGAATAATTGAACGAAGGTCTATTTTAGAAACTAATTAAATAGTGTACTGCTCTTAATTTTAAAAATTCATGTTTTTAATATGAATATATTTGTTAACATTGATCATAATACACTTTTTAAAATAAATAAATTCGATTAATTATTACGTATTAATTTAAATTTTGATTGATTTCTGCAAATAAATGTTGTTTGATTTTATTAACAATACAAAACAATATTTTCTTTTTCATTAATATTATTATTTTTACTAATATTTTTGTTGGTATTATTAATATTATTATTACTGTAAATCTTATTATTATACTATAATATATTGGCACGCACACATACAGGTGTACAATATTTAATGATATGGATTAATAGGTGAAATAACTACGTGCAATTTTAATACATCTTTATTAGGGCCTACTAAATATTTTGATACTGGAGAATCCAAATTTATCAATTCTTGTTGAGGGTTCAATTCTTCAAATGGTAGAAGATAATCTAAATTAAGCACTCGTTCATTTTTATTAAATCTATGAATTACTTCTTGAACTTTTGCTACATGCTCTATTCCATCTTGGATTCCATAAATGAGAATTCCAATCTTTACTCGCATGTCTGAATCATTATCAGTAGGTGGTTCTTTGCATGTTAAAGATAATCGTACTGATCGTATAACGTGTTCTGGCATTTCTACAGTACCTTGCCAAACTATTAAGAAGAATTTTTTAAACCATACACCTTTTGGATAAAGATCAACAACCCATTCGCAAGATTTATCACCAGCACAGTCTGCTAAATAAGAGTGACTTGAAAAAACTAGAGTTCTAGTATGATAAGAAAGCAAGTTGTGAAAATTTTCAACCGTTAATAATGAACTACAAGTATCTACTGTATAAAGTCTTGGCTCAAATAATAGCAAACCATCCTCTTCATTTTTTATAATTTCACGAACTCTCTCACTTTGACCTGAATGAAATGACATACCAATTGCCATTCTTTCTACAAAAAATTCTTTATATTTTTGTGTTAATGGTGATAATAAAAGTTCAGCTAATTGCCTGGGTGACATCATAGGAAATCTTATTGGTAACATGACTGCAACTACTATCTGTTTCAATGCTGCTTCAAACTCTGATAAAGGCAATTGATTTTTTAATCGAGAAGTTTGATAATCTAACCATTTTTCAAGACATTTATACAATGTCATTTCATCATGTATCACAATACTACTTTGATGAAGCAAAGTTACGAGAACATCAAGTTCAAAATTGGCAAAGTCAGCTGTACTTGCAACTAATTCAATATTCCATTTTACGAAGTTTTGACAAGCAATTGTAATTGCACGATGTCCACAATTCAAAGTATATTGCAGCCAAGAAACAAGTATTCCTTGTGTTGCAGCAATTGTAATATGATTTTGCATATAATTTAAACATAACATAACTAAATCTTTTACATTATATTTATCAGCAAGCGAAAGAAGTGGCAAAACTACTGCATGACTAATGCGTATTTGTCCTGTGTAAAAATAACGCAAAAATTCACTAAAAATTACTGCACATTGGGGCGTTTCTTGAAGTGTTACGCGACTCTCTTGTGATTCACTCCATTGTGGGCTCATGAGCATAATTTCAAAAACATCACTTGAAGCACAGAGTATTAAACGGTGAGCAGGATATTCAGTATTATTTACAACTAGACAAATATCATTCATTAAGCGATCGGCATATAATGTAGCGATTTTCATAAGAACAGTCCGAGAATTATCCACCTAAAATAAAAATAAAAATATTAATTATGATTATTGGTTTTTAACGTGTTTGATAAAATATAAAAGTATTATATTTTAAATGAACAAAAAGTGTCTTAAGTAATATAAAGTATTTTCAAGGTTTTAATATTGCAAAATCACAGAGTGAGTTACAAAAATAGGAATCCCTTAATATTTCAAGAAGGTATTAGTAATTATAGACATCCACTATGCGATATACGAGGGTGGTTCAATAAGTACCCGTGTTAGACGACAGAGGGCGTTCCTGAGGGAAGTTAATATTATCATCGTGTGCTGCCATCTATCAAACGACGGTAAAACAAATTTTAGACTGATTGATAGGTTAGTTTGAATGTGGCAGCCATTCGAGTAAGACATGTTTCGTGATTTTCGCTAAGATGGAAAAAAAGCAGTATCGTTCGGTAATTCGGTTTTTGTTTTTGGATGGAAAAAAATGCGAGGAGATAAAAGCAAAGTTGGATACTCTTTATGGGGACACTTCGCCATCTATGACCACAGTTAGATATTGGTTCAACGAATTTAAACATGGGCGAACATCCGTTTTTGATGAAGAGCGACCAGGACGCCCGGCAGACGTGGTTACCGAGGAAATCATTCAAAAAGTCTACGGCATGATTCTCGCTGATAGACGAACGAAAGTGTGCGAAGTAGCAGAGGCCGTAGGTGTGTCGACCGGAACGGCAATTAATATTTTACATGATAAGTTGGCGATGAAAAAATTGTCGGCCCGATTGGTGCCGCGATTGCTCACGGTGGACAACAAGCGGATGCAGCTGTTAACTTCGAAGCAGTGTTTGGAGCAATTCAAGCGTGATCCGAAAGAGTTTTCGCATCGAGTTGTCACCGTTGAGGAAACCTGGATTCATCATTACATACCAGAAACTAAGCAACAATCAAAACAATGGATTTCTCCCGGTAAATCTACTCTAAAGAAGGCGAAGACGGTCCCATCGGCCGGAAAGGTCATGGCGACGATTTTTTGGGATGCGAACGGCGTCATCCTAATGGATTTTTTAGAAAAAGGAAGAACGATCACTCGAAAATACTACAGTGAGTTATTGGACCGCTTGGACAAAAAATTGAAGGAGACACGGCCGCATTTGGCGAAAAATAAGGTGCTGTTTCACCATGATAACGCACCAGCACATTCATCCGGAGTTGTCGCCGCCAAACTGCACGAATTGCGTTATGAATTGCTGCCGCACCCCCCGTATTCACCCGATCTGGCTCCCTGCGACTTTTTCTTGTTCCCTAACATGAAGAAATGGCTCGCGGGAAAAAAATTTAGCTCAAACGAGGAAGTCATCGCCGAGACAGAGCCGTATTTTGGAGAGTTCGACAAATCCTATTTTTTGGAGGGGTTAAAAAAATGACAGGAACGTTGGGGAAAGTGTATCTTTCTAAAAGGGGACTATGTTGAAAAATAAAAAAAAATTTTTTGAAAAAATAGTGTCTTCATTTCTAACCCGGGTACTTATTAAACCGCCCTCGTATGAGGGTGGGGCGTCGATTCTCAAAACTAAATAATTTAACATCTTAAAATAAGTATGTATGTGTTTTATTTAAATGAGCAAATTCGGTAAATTTTCAAAAAAGAGCAGCCCAAAATTTTATGCTCAAATATAGTACACTTGATCACAAAGATGGCTTACATTAATCCCCCTACGGGGTACACAGAAAACAGGTTAAATAATAATTTGTCTTTTAGCGTTGTACTTAATAAAAGCTGTTTTTTAGTTTTTAATGGGAAACATCTAATAGAGCGACTCGGTGCCTTGGAGTGAATGCGAAAGATAAGAATTCAAGCGAGGCGATATACGACGCGAGTGCACGATGTATCCTGTAGAATGTAAACGTATTTTTGCATGTGTGCGTGCGTGCAGGCGCTTATATTTATCATGGCCCTTAGGTTACACTTACCTCTCCACTGCACTTTACTATGAGTAGAGAGAGTAACTCGTATAGCGCTATGTTTTCGTGTGTATTTGTCGTTTGCTAGTATGTATTTATATATCATATCTCTTTTCATATAACCATATGAAAATAATAGGCATTATGGAGATTGAAACCTCTCTTATTGTCAAATTTCGCCTTGACTGTAAATAAGAATTTGTCGAAATAGAAAGGATCTTGGCGCATTCTATTAGATGCATATCTGTAAAAATTTAAACGCCGCTGGTCATCTCCGATCTCAAGACCATAAGTGAGGTAGACATGGTATGGATGGAATTTCAAATTTTTCAAAATGCGGTTAGTAGTTGTTTTTAGAACTTCAGGAGTGCGACTGATTTGCCGAGTAGAAATATAGGGATCATCAGCAACCGAAGTCAACACACCTAGTACAATATGCTCTCTAGAGCCAGTTTTGCGCCTTTTTCGTGTCAGATTACCTTGTTTAGCTCTACTCACTAATCGCTTAATAGCCTTTCTATCTGGATGTCGAGAGTCTGGATATTTTTCTGCATAACGCCGTTCTGCAGCTCTGTAATTGTTTTGACACTCGCCAAGAACCTTAATCAAATAAACTATTTCCTGTGGCGTATAATCAGCCATGACAAATAATTCAAACACTCTTGATTACAAGGATCAAAATTATTGGAATTAAAACTATTTTCGTATGGACCTTATAACAAAAAAAAATTCCAATTTTTTCTCATCACTGATCATGATGCCGTGGTTCGTTTTTATGGAGGAGAGAGTTAAAGATGCGAAACGGGGGTTGAACGGAAAGAGAATTTAGCAGCTGGAACACAATGGCATTTCTTTAACTGAGCAGGAGTCGTCCCCTAAACTAAACTGGCCAAGGTCATAATTCAACGTCCCTTTTTTCGCACTCATTGATTTCGGAATGAAAACAGAGATGTTCGCCCATAATTATTACGACCTTAATATGTCTTTGACCTCAAGGTCAAGGTCAAGATCATAAGCCGTCGTAAAATTTTCCACTCTTTCTATCTCCACGTTTAAAGGTAGGGTTTTCCCATTAAAAAAACTAACTTGTTGGCCTTTGAATGAACTTGAAGGTCATGGTCAAGGTCATAGTAAAGGTTACGATAGGATGTCTCCCTTGAAACCCTACAACTTATATTTAAAATATTTTCTTCCAAAGGACATATTTTCAGAGTTATTTACGTGGGGCGATTAAAATGGTACACCCTGTATATAATGTTATGAATGATTACGGATTTAGGGACGAAATACTTTACAGAAAATTCGCGACCTTTAGAATTCACGAATTTTAGTTATTGTTTACGCCTAAATCACGAATATAGCGCGGGTTCTACGCCAGTGAGGATTCTTGCCAATAAGGGTAATTATGACTATTGCTTTCTCAGCCACTTTAAGATTTAGTCTTATCAGAGAAAAAGCATAAAATTTAAATAATCGGAATCATTTATCATCTTTAAAGCCTATTTGTAAAACACAATGTGACTTCAAAACAATGAAACTTTAACTCATGAACTAAAATTATGTGATAAGCATGCATCTAAGGACTTTGAGAATTCTCAGAGAAGATCTTAATGAAATAATGGATGGATTTGGTTACTGATAATATGAGGGTCTAGATAAATGATTACAAGAACAGTCAAAATAGGAGTATTGTTATTGTAGTATTCGTGGTAATAACCTATTCAACCCATCTTCACCAACGGATTAAATTTTGAGTAAAGAGCGTGGATAAGCATAAAATTTGAGATTGATGGGGTGATGATAGGTCGAAGAAGGTTATTGGGTTATTAATTTATTTTTCCTACAAACCACTGTAATGCAGTGAAAATGCAAAAAATGACTTAAGATATTCGACCTTGATTTTTGACCTCTTGGAGGTCATAAAACCAAATTTTGTTTAGAACATTTGATGCAGAATTTTCTTCTCTTTTCGATTCCGGCATAAGTAATAGGGGTTTCTAATAAAAAAAATAAAGTTGACCTTCAACTGACCTTAAAGGTCAACTCCAAGGTCAAACTAAAGGTCACTATTATCTGATCCTCTATGCCTTCTTCAACTTTTGTCTGAAACTTTTTTCCGTATCTTGCTTAGATTCTGAGATATTTAGGTGGGGAAATTAAAATGGCCCACCCTGTACATATACATACAACTTTTTATTTTTTGTTTATTTTTTTATTTATTTATTTAAACCAGTAGATTTACAAGTGTATTACAAAAATACACAGTAATTCCAGAGGTATGATGATACCTGTGTGTAGGAACACTGGTGACTTATTAACTAAAATATAATCAGGGAAAAAACTTACAGACTAAAATCAAAATATACTTATGTAATTGAAATTGCCATCTCCAAAATAATAATAGAAATCAGATTAATAGTATATTTGAATATTGCAACTGTTTTTAAACAACAGTATGTGATAAAATATTTATTTATATCATATTTATATCATATTACTACACATTTTCAACGATCCAAAGTTTTAGTTTATTTTTTAGACATTTTCTATTTGCATTTATTATTTTTAGTTCATTTGGTAGTCTATTAAACAACTTAACTGCAATAATGTAACTATTTTTATCAGTAATCATTCTACAAATTTTTGGTAATAAAATACTTTTATTCCTGGTCCTACGTATTGAAGTTTTATATTGATTTTTAAGTTTATTATAGTGATATATAATCGCTTCTAAACAGAATAACTGCTCTAAATTTAACGGATACGTTGTATTAACAAATTGATATTTATTTCTAATTTTTAATATTTTGTTCTGATGTTGTAGCATGTTTAGATTATTAGAATATGCACCACCCCAAGCTATAATTCCATAGCTTATGATACTTTGAAAGAGAGCATAAAAAATCATCATCAAAGTTTTTTTTCCATAACTTTTGATAATTTATAAAAAAACAAAAGTAAGATATTTAGTTTTATTAAATAACTGTATTCATTTATTTATTTATTTATTCAACGTTGTTTATGTGCGTGTGTACTTATTAATTTAACAATAATTTTGTTCGCTTTTATTTTATTATTTATTTTATCACACTATATTTTATTGTGTATTTAATTCGTTCTTAAAAATCTTTTGTTTAAGATCAAGACCATGACCTTAACCATGACCTTTAAGGTCATTTGAAGGTTAGGTTGATTTTTTTTGTTAGAAACCCATATTTTTGATATAGTAATTAGAAAGAGCCTAAAATTTTACATCCGTTTACGGCCTTGACAATAAGCTGAAAGTCTAGGTCACAGATATTTAATGTCAGATCTTAACTCTTCGAAAACTTTGGGTTTTAGTTAAACTGTTTTAAATGAAAGTAGTGAGGTTTTGAAGAGTTAATGACTTCAAGGCGATTTAATCTTTAGATAAAGATCATGTGAAAGCCAAATTTTTTAAGTAAAAACGTATTTTTTATTGAGAATAAAAAACTCTTTAACAATTTTTTTTCGAATATACCTTCACTGAGACGGTAAACTTAAAGTCTTTGTACAAAATTATTTCGAAACGAAAAATTACAAGGATGTTGAATTAGGATATTTTATTAAAATATTTCACAAGAAAAAATTAAGGAGCCTTATTTAAAGAAAAAAACGTAAACGAATTCAGTTGGTATAACGATACACCCTATCCTAAGTGTAACATAAACTCAATGTGTACTATAAATGTAGAACATGAGCTGTAATATTATTTATATGTTTAACAATAGTAAGCCCTACAACAATCAAGAATTGTTACATAGACCTCTTTCTCTTACAATGGTGTTAAAAGAAATTATTAAGTGGCTTTCAAAGTTTTAAAACATTATTTTATAATTATTTTCTGATGAATCGTAAATTTACATGATACTGGGCGTAAAAATAACTTCTTACAAAGAGTTCAAGTTTAACATCACGGTACAAGTATATTTGAAAAAATTCAAGTGCTTTTGGAAAATCATCGCTTATGACATGAAATTAAATTATTTTTTTGTGAATATATACTTTAATTCGGCTGAGTATTGTTATAAATTGCTGTGTAATACTTTTTCATAATATTATATGCATGGAGTCAACATATATAAATGGCGCTATTACTGATTTTCTAATGATGTTTACTGAGACACCCGTGTCTTTTATTAACTCTTGCGGCTTCCTAAATTGTTTCAAATGCATACTACGAGGGTTTCTATTTATATTTTGGGCCTTGGCAATACTAAGTATTTACAAGTGCCATCTAACGTGTCCAATTGAAAGTTTGACCTTCTTGACCATAACCATCTTCAGAATATTTTGTCATTTGAACACAACTTATGTTGTTTACAGTGACTTGAAAATTTAGTTTCAGCAAAAAAATGGAATCAACTTGTGAAAATTTTCCTGCGATGATTTTTCACAATTTTCGACGTGGATTATTAAGACAAGAGTGCATCGATCAACTTACTTTCACTTTTGGTAATGAAGCCCCATCCATTGCGACTATTGAACGCTGGTATATCAAGTTCCATCATGGCCGCCATTCGCTCAGCGACCAAAGTCATGAAGATCGTCCAAAATTAGTTATTATGCTAGAAAACATTGAGGCCGTGCGTGAAATGTTATTGCAAGATCGCTATGTGACTCATTATGAGATTAAGACATCCTTGAGCATTAGTATCACAAGCATCAATAAAATATTGCATAAACATTTAGCTATAAAAAAGATTTGTTCGCGTTGAATCCCGTATAATTTGAAAAAAAACTTAAAAAGATGCTCGTGTTAATTGGTGGGAAGGAATGCTCAAAAAATACAATCGCGGTGCATTAGAAGCTGTGTGTAACATCTATGCAGGTGACGAATCTTGGATTTATGCGTATGAACCTGAAACAAAACAGCAATCTACAGCATGGATCTTTCAAGACGAGCCGAATCCAACAAAAGTGATTTGTGCACGAAACAAATGATTGCCTGTTTCTACGAAATAACTAATCATGTGGCAACCGTACCGTTACGACGGTGATTTCAGAAGTACCCGGCCTACTAAGAAAAACACAAAAATTTATGGTAAAAAGCTTTTTATTTCTGAACATAGTGTCCTTTTATTTCTACACTCTTCTTCCAACGATGTACAGTAGCCTTAATATCCTTTTATAGAAAGACACATCGTGCTCCTCAAAATACCCATTAACTACCGACTTCACCTCTTCATTGCTTGCAAATCTTTAACCAACGAGACATTTTTTCAAATTTGGAAAAAGAAAGTAATCCGAGGAAGCTAAATCTAGCAAATAGGGAGCATGAGGAAGCAATTCGAATTTTAAGGGGACATTCGCCTTTGAAATTTTCAAAAAATCGATTTTAAGATTTTTACATATTTCGATTCTATATACGTTCAAAAGTTGCCTCCTAAAATTTCATCAAGAAATTCGTAATAGAAAAAAAGTTACAGCTATATTTGTAACAGCGTATGCCCATGAGTAATTATGGTAAAAAAACTTTAAACGCGTTTTTCTCGAAACTACCTTTTTCAAACTGGTAGGACATTTTTCTCCGAATCTACTAAACCGATTTTAAAAAACCAAAAAGCATTTGATTACTTATTAAAAATAGTAAACAACAAGCTTCTAAAAGTTTAAAAAAATATTCCCCCCTTTTTTTCACGGGGGTGATTTACCCCCAAAAAATGCTGTTTCTTCGCATTTTTCAGAAATATACATACAAAAACTTCAAAATATGAAAAAGTATGAGTTTTAGAGGCTTATTGTATAGTTTTGAGTCTTAAGAATAGAATCTATTTTGAATTTTTTAAAAGTCTATTATAGGAGGTCTACAATATGTCCTACCGTTTGAAAAGTAACTTTTGGATGACGCCCTCTACAGCAGCCAAGGGAAACTAAAAATGAAAAAAAAAAATTTTTTTATATTCTTTAGAGACTGTTTAACAATGTCCATAAGAAATTTTGTCAATAAATATAATAGTTTTTTCATAATAAAACTCTTAAGTGTTTTTTTTTTTTAATTTCAAAGGCGAATGTCCCCTTAACTCATTGTTTTTGGCCATCGCGATAACGGATGCGTGAGCTAGTGCATTGTCTTGATAAAATAACACTTTCTTTTTAGGCAAATACGGCCGTTCTTTATTAATTTCATCACTCAAACGTTGCAACAAGTTTGCACAATACTCGCCGTTGATTGTTTATCCTGTTTAAAGATTATCATTGAAAATCATCTTACGCGTATCCCGAAAACTGACGCCATGATTTTACCTGCAGATAGAACTGTCTTCGTCTTCTTTGGAGCAAATTTTTCCTTTTCAGTTGATTGTTTTGACTGTTTGTTTGTCTTAGGTATAAAATGATGGACCAATGTTTCATCCATGATTATGAATCGACGAAAAAATTCGGCTTTATTGCTGTGAGACAGCGCTAAACCCACGATTAGAACATCCTTACGATGCTGTTTTTGTTCCATTGCGCGCAGCTTTCTCATTTCCAAATTTTCAGTTAATATGCAATATACAGTGCTTCATGAAATGCCTACTATATCTTCTAGCTCACTTACTTTGATCGACGGTCATCCAATTCTGTATTATCGGTTTCTTTTCACCATTTCTGGCGTGATCACCTCGTTTGGTTGATCACTGCCATGTTCATCTTGGCAGCTCGTATAGCCTCATTTGAACTCTGCCTTCCAATATTTTACTGTTATAAATGAAAGAGCAGACTTCCTCAGAGTAAAACCTAGTTCAGCTTTGATATTGGTTAGACTGAGATCCTTCAAATGGAACTATTGTATCATATAACGATGACCAATTTTTTTCATGTTTACAAATTCACTGAGAGCGTTCACTGTTGATGGCTGCTAAATAAATACAACACAATGTAGCGCCTTTAAACTTGAAACTTAAGCTTCATAAGAATCGTTTTTTCTACAAAATTTTTTTTTAACCAACAATAACCATCTATACGCTAGGTCGGGTACTTCTAGGATTACTCTCGTTAAACAACGTAAAATAGTGAATTTCATATGGTACACAACCATTTGTTTGCCAGAAGAGCTTCATAAAATACGAAAGAAGAAGTGGCGACGAAGGATCATTACAATGTAAGCTCTCATTCATCGGCTGAAAGAACCACCTATTCGACCAACTAAAACGTCGAATTAATGGGCCATCCTCCGTACAGCCCTGATTTGGCACCAAATTATTTCTTTTTATTCTTGCATATCAAGAATAAATTACGTAGCTAATGTTTTTCGGCGCCTAAAAAAGCCATTGAGTATTAAAAAACTACGTTTTGGAGGCACCTCATTCTTAGTGGAAAAAGAGTTACGAAAATTGGATCGGGCGCATGCAAAAATGTATTGATCATCTTAGAAAATAATAAAGCAAAAAATAATAAAGCTATTTTCGATAATAAATTACTGTCTTCTTATTACCCTCGTAATAATGGGGAATGTTACTCTGGCTCAAAGGATCCCGCACTTCTTTTATGGAAAATGGCTTTCGGCTAATTTCTTAGAAATTTTGCAGGCTGATACTTATCAACATATAGATCAAAAGTCTCGATGGAAACAAAGCCCCATAATGCCTCCTCCCACCAAAACTACCTCCAAGGGGCTAGAGGAGATATAACTAATTTCAGATTGTGAAACAATTTATACTTGTAGTCTTACTAACGACAACCCCAAACAACCACTCTTATGACTCTTTAACCACTGGCTATCGAACCCCTTTCCTTCCACACCCCTACCCCTACCACCCTCGACCATCAAGTCCCTTTCTCCCCCAATACTGCCTTGAAGAAGATAGAGGGTGCATTTAAATCATTATGAGCATTGACCAATCAACAGCTTCTTACTTTCACACATTATCCCCGATCATTTATCGACTTTCAAACCCCCCCACCCTTCACTTGGCCCTCATCCCTGACTTTGCTTTGCCATATGCATTTCACTAATGACTGATTGTGAATCATTTAATTCCTGCAGGCCATATTGCAAAAAGAAGAATGTAATGAGCCTTGGTTAGGGGTTAGGTCGAAGGGGTGGGAAGTGATTGCAGGAGGTTAAATTATCAGGGGGGGGGGGGGGTATTGAAAAAGTATTATCTCTCATCGCTTCATTTTCCGCTTCTAGTTTTCATATAAGTTTCCTATTTCACCACTCCATAAAAGAAGAATCCCACAAGAAGTATGTATACAACCAAAGGTTCAATAAAGAAAAATATTCTGAATTAAAAATTATAGTAGATTGGAATATCATAGCTTACTTGAACTTGCAGCTTACGTTCGTCAAATAGTCTTTTTCAAAATAGTTAACGAACTTGGTGCTTGAAAAGTGTGGTGATGTCTGCAGCCCTTTTCAAGAGAGTAGATCAGAGTATCATTTCTTGTTTCAGCTTCTAAGGATATTATTTAAATACTGTTTCATTATTATCTAAAGATAATTACTATTACTTACTTAATACACATGTTTCTACAAAAATGCTGTGTTACGTTTGTAATAAGCTGTGTTTGTTATTTAATGTATGTCAATTAATGAATAGTGCAGAAAATATGAACAAATATCAACTAGCTATTATGTTACTAGGCGCTATGGCGAGGCTATTGCCTAAGTGGTAATTCAGTAATTCGATGAATCTATAAGATGGGTCGTGGTGAGGGTGAGGAGATGTGAGAGGAAAGGGCTTATATGGTCGGTGATTGAAAGGTCACAGGAGTAGTTGTCTTGTACCAAAAAAGTGATTATGGGGCTTTATTCTCATTAAAACTTTTGATCTTCATGTTGAGAACCATCAACTTGCAAAATTTCAACAAAATTAGCCAAAAGACATTTTTCGTAAGATAAGTGTGGGCTCTGTTATTCTTTCGATGCTTGCACACGGGCTCCCTTGGCTATATAAGCGGGCAAAAGTCTGTTTATCCCCTGTTTGTTCTTCTCCGTAGGAAAAAAAGCATAGAAGTTTTTCGAGAGTCTGCCATTGGCCCGCGCGTCGCACTGACATCTACGGCATTCTCGTTATACTCGTATATGACCCGAGTTTTCGTAATAGAAGCAATTAAAATTTCGCACTTCTGCTTGCCGATAATCATAGCTTAATTAATGTCTATCTTGCCCCCCTCGATCAGATCGAAACGAGCCACTTCTGTAGTTATTTGTGGATTTGTAATTATTTATATTCTAATTCATGAAGCCTCTCTCTTCTCTTCGATCTTTTCTTGTCGAATGTTCTTGTCGATTCCCCGTATCCCATTCGTGATTGTTTACGAAACGTCTAGTGCTTTGCTTGAAGCGAAAGTGGTTGTGAAATTTTCCTTAAGTATTATTTTGTCAAAATTTGCTGTCGAAGAAGGTGGTTTCCGAAAAAAAAAAAAAAAAATTACTATGGCCTTCAAATAACCATAAAAATTGATATCAAGATCAAAATTAATGATACAGCTAAATGGCCCTCTTTATCTTGGTTAACTTTTTTCAAAATCATTTTCGCGCAGAAGAAGTATTTTAGAAGATATTTAGATCCATGGATTTAAATAGGCCAACATGTATACATGGAGTTTCTTAAAAGACTTAAAATATTCATAATTCCAGATGCAGGGAGAAATTTTAGGTGTAAAAGAGATTGTTAAAATAATGGATCGATGAATTAGTTACTATTTATTTAACTATAAATTCACAGCCAATCAAATTTATTCGCGATTAAGTAGGCAGAGCCTTGAGAATAAGAAAAAAAAAAATGGACATGGCCTTACGATTTTCACCTATACACCGATACGTGGCGATGTATGCCACGCGCGGCTACGCATGTTTCTCCCCACCTCACCGAAGGATTCGGAGAATCCTGTGAAGAAATCCAATCCGAATTTTAATTGCGCTCATATTATGTTCTTTCATTTGTAAACCTACAAATTAATAAAACCATAGATTTTGACTAAATCTACTTCTATCATAAAAGTTTGATGAAATAATAGATAATTATATTAATTTACAAACAGCAATTAAAATTCAAATGTCATCTCATGATGTAAAAAATAGTTATTTATCATTATTATTTTTATTTATCATCATTATTTATGTAAAAAATGTTTATAAAAATCCATTATTTTAATTTTTCTAATACTAATTTCTAATGATAACTTTAATAAAAGTGCCTTGTGAGTGAATTATAAAAATATTTTAAATTTAGTAAAGGACAAGCAGATAAACGAATAAACATTTTTAGTTTCAAAAATTAAATCCGGAAATCTGTTAACGAGGACTTAAAATTTCGAAAAATATTTCATTTTCAAAAAGTTTTCAGTCAAAATCGTTTACAAAAAGTAATATTGATGGTATTGCAAGTATTCCGGATAAAATTGTTTTAAACTTTGTAACGGTTATATTTCAGAAAGCACGTGCGAGACGCTCCCTCGCACGTGGGCACTACAGTCGGCCCTTGATTGGGCCTGTTAGGCCGCTCAGTCCCTCGATGCGATTTAGAATGCCGACGGACGTTAGCCGTCGTGCAATGGCACTCTAGAGCAGTGCCGACCGTTGACAACGTAAGATCCTTCTCGGATCCTACTTTTACTCACGTGTGCGGGGCCTTGCCTTCAGGATCCACTGCCGGTGCTGCTTCCACCGAGCTTGGCTGCTCAGAGTGTGTGCTAACAATCGGTTGGCACACCCGCGGAGGCGGCGGTATTCGGAATATGGAGGCTAGATAGGAAGGGCGATAAATAACGCGCACCCGTTATGCGCTAAAATTTATTTATTGCTAAATAATCACAAAAATGATACAAAAATTAGTGATTTATCGCGTAGAGTTTCGGTTACCCTAAGCACAATTAGTATTCCCTAACGCGCAATACTAATTCGCTAGATGCGCACTGCGCATGCGCACCTTCTTCGATTCGCGCGGCTACACACACACCGCGTAGTCTATGACTACGCGAAAGAGACAGCCATAGACTTATATACTAGACTGCGCGCGCTGTAAGAGGTTTTGAAGACAACATTAAAGGACGGAGATAGCTTGGGAGGCGTTTTGTCTCTCTCGCAGAAAGAGTGGGGAGGCTGTTAAGGGAAGGTTTACCTTTTTATTGACCAAAGCAACAGTTTTTTTTGGAATTTTTTTTTTTCATAGAAGAAAATTAATAAACAACTCAAATTGTTTGCTACTTGTTTAATACAATAAAAAGTACAAAAAATTTTTTTTATGACAAACTATCGTGACGGTAATTAATGGCACGCTCCGTAAAGTTACCATCTCCAAAAAAGGTGGCCCGCTGTTGGCCACTCTAGCACCTGCAAAAATAAAAGAAAATTAAAAATCGAAAAAGTTTTATAAAATATATGAGTGTAATCGGCATCTGATCTACAATCATCGCTAAAAATAAAAAATTAACAAAATGGCGGGCATTTAAATTTTTTTTTTTCATTATTGAGTTTTTTTTTCACTCTTCAAAGTACTCTAAAAATAAAAATAATGCATATATCATCTTGATTGTAGTCCACTTTCCGACTACACTCATATATTTTATAAAACTTTTTCGATTCTCAATTTTCGATCATTTTTGCAGGTGCTAGAGTGGCCAACACCGGGAAACCTTTTTTGGAGATGGTCACTTTACGGGGCGTGCCATTAATTACCGTCACGATATTTTGTCATAAAAAAAATTTTTTTTTGTACTTTTTATTGTATCAAACAAGCAGTAAACAATTTGAGTTGTTTATTAATTTCCTTCTATGAAAAAAAAATTTCTAAAAAAAATTGTTGTTTTGGTCAATAAAAAGGTAAACCTTCCCTTAAGGGGAAACTGTTCCTTCCCCTCGTCTATTTGTTATGCTTACTTATATTATGATGTCTTTTTCACGTAGTCAGTCGCTCTTTCCACCAACCTCCAGGTTAGAGAGGGACACAACGCCTCCCTCTTTGTTTTCTCACTTTAATGTTGTCTTCAAAACCTCTCACAGCGCGCGCAGTCTAGTATTTAAGTCAATGGGGACAGCGGTTCCCCTTCTCGCTTCGCGTAGTCTATGATCGAGCGAGTGAGAGCGGTTCCCTCACTCGCTACTCATAGTTTATGGCTATGCGAGCGAGAGCGCTTCTCTCGCTCGTCTACGCACTCTATGCTCGTAAGAGTGAGAGTAGTTTTCTCTCACTCGTGCGCGTACTCTATGGTTGTGCGAGTGAGATCGACTATCTCACTCGCCGCTCGCACAATACAAACGACAACCGGCAAACGCGACCGCGCGCGTAAAAAAAGGAAATATATTTATATTTTCGCGGGTAACTACAATACTCTAAAAGTGGCCACTTACTTTGCTAGGCTAGTTATGGAGGTTCGTCCTCGAAGAAAAACACTCTCTCAAAATCGGCTTGGTGATAGCAGCGGAAATTTTTGCTTTTCTCGATGCGATGCTCACGGCTTGGCGGTTGAGAAGAGAAGATCGAGGGAAGGTCTCCTCCTTCTCCTCTCGCGTCGCGCCTATCGATTTTCCCGCGTAGCGCCATCGATTGCTTGATCGATGGCGCCGCGTTTCGGCACGCCGCAAATTCTCGCGCCTTTTCCCCCGTCGCGCCATCGATGACTTGATCGATGGTGCCGCGTGTAGTCACGCCGCGAACTCTAACTCGCACCGCATGGCAGGTGGCCTAACCTCGATAAGCCACCTGTCACAACTTAAATTTTATAAGTAATCATTTATATGAATATTCTCTTTTCTTTAAGAAATTATTAAAAATTCAACTTTATATATTTTTTAAAATCATCATCCTATTCGATTCACATACCGGAAAAATATAAACGTGAATCAGATTTTGTTTTTGCTAGTACCATGTATGCTTGGCTTGATGATTGAGATAAGCTGCTACTGAAATGGTTATGGTTCTAAATCACTATGACCTTGTTTTTCTTTTTTTTCTTTGACATATTTAGACTTTTTTTTAAATTTTTTCTATTTCTGATACTCAAAATAATAAATTATTATTATTATTTTTCAATACGCTTGATTATTGCAAGCTGTATTACATTATTTATTACAATAAATTAAAGCTGCATTACATTATTTATTAAAATAAATTACGTTAATAATTTCATAAACTTTACAAATCAGCAAACATACAGTTTATTCGATTGTAATTTATGAACGAAATTCATTCATACAAGTTTTTGTATATTCGATTGTTTTATGCTCATTTATTTTAGATTTAAATTTTCTAAATCATAAATTATTTAAATACTTCGAATTTTTTCCCGACTTTTTTTAAAATTAATTAATATTTAAAATATCGTAATGTAGACGCTAAAGACCAAATAATTTTATATTTTATTGTTGTAAAATACATCTTTTTCTATTTTTTTGTTTTAAATTATTTATTTTACATTTTTTTCTTGTTATTAAATTGTCGACAAACTATTAAAAAACATAATATGTAGATAGGTATTTTTTGTTTATTAAATTTTAATTTAAACGAACTGACTTTGAAACACTCAAGGCTACAGCAAATACGATATTATTTTTTTGAATTAGTAATATGCACTAACTTATGGGAAGTTTTCTGTAAAAGAACATTTTTTAGGTATTTCAACGAAAGTTAACTTATCTAAAAATTTTTTAATATTTTCTATAATTGTTGCGTAAGATTATTAATTAACTATAATCTTTCCAGAATGTATTCGATTCGACTTCATTGTTTATTTTAATGACTATTTATTCATAAAACAAAAATTATTTAAATAAATGCTATGTAATATTATTTACATGTTAAATAAATAGTCAAAAAGCTTAGAAAATTTGAATAAATTTTAATGCATAAAATTTTAATATACACTATGACAAAAAAGTATCCGGAAATTCTCATTTAAATTGCCCGCGTTGAGTATTTTTAAGTATTTGAAGTTTCTGTATGTTAGTAGAACTATCCGTAATTACTATGCCAAACATGAGTGCGGTCTGTCAACTACTTTGTTTACGACAGCTGTTGAAACCAGTCGACCTCAGTGGTAGTCTGCGAATGTTACAATGGAAAAAAATATTAAACAAAGAGTTTGTCTCAAATTTTGTGTTTTGAACGAAATTTCGTGTGCTGACTCGTTGCGAATGCTGGAAAAGGCTTATGGAGACTCTGTTTTATCGAAAACCCAAGTGTACGAATGGTACAAAGCCTTTAAAAACGGTCGGGAGATCGTTGAAGATTTGCCTCGTTCAGGACGACCGTCGACCTCTTCAACCAACGATAACGTCGAAAAAATCAAGGAAATTGTGCTCGAAAATCGTCACGCCAGTGTTAGAGAGATAGCTCGTGATCTCAACATCTCTCGTGAAACCGCTCGTTTGATTTTGGTGAACCAATTGGGCATGCAGCGCGTCGCCGCTCGGCTCGTTCCGTTAGAGCTGAATTTTCTTAAAAAACAGTACCGGATGCAGGTAGCTGCAGACATGCTGGATCGTGCGAATTTTGATCCCACGTTCATGAAACGGATCATAACTGGTGACGAGACATGGGTCTATGAACACGACACACAAATAAGCCAACAATCATCGGAATGGGTGGGAAAAAATGAGCCGAAAAAACCTCGCAAAAGTCGTTTGAAAATCAAGAAGATGCTTATTGTTTTCTTCGATATTCGTGGTGTGGTTCATCATGAATTCGTTCCGCAAGGTCAAACGGTCAATAAGGACTTCTATTTAACTGTTTTGAGACGTTTGCGTGAAAATATTCGCCGTAAACGGCCGGATTTGTGGCAAAACAATTCGTGGATTTTGCATGACGATAACGCACCATCTTATCGAGCCACGATTATTAACGATTTTAAGACCAAACACTCGATAAGTACCATCGACCAGCGACCTTATTCGCCTGATCTAGCTCCGTGTGACTTTTTTCTTTTCTCCAGACTGAAATTAGCGCTCCAGGGAACCAGATTTGACTCCATAGACGCCATAAAAGAAAATTCGCAGAAGGAGCTGAAGGCCATCCCTGAAAGCGCCTATAAAAAATGTTTCCATGATTGGAAAAAACGATGGCACATGTGTATCGCTTCAAATGGAGCATATTTTGAAGGAGATTCAATAAATATTGAAGAAGTTTAATATTTTTGCGTTTTATTTCAAATTTCCGGATACTTATTTGTCAGAGTGTAAGGTAACTGCTCACACAGCAAGCAAGATTTCATTGAAAAATTCAATGCACGGTTTTAGAGAAAACTCGGGAAAACGTTCCACAGAAACCTTGCAAAAAAATTTTAAAGAAAGATAACATTGAAAGATTGCAGAAAGATTACATTAAAATAATACAAAGAAACCTTGCAGCAACATTTCGCAAATATTTCATTGCAGCAATATTTTCCAAAATATTTCAATGAAACATTGCAGCAAACTTGCTGCACGATTTTACTGAAGTATTTCGTTGAAATCTTGCAGCAACATTTTGCAAAACTTCTCGTGCAAGTTTGCAGCTCAATTTTCCGTAATATTTCAACGAAACTTTGGAGTAACCTTACAGCAAGATTATAATAATGTACTTTGTCAAAATGGTAGAGCAACCTTGCAACAACATTTCTTAAGACATTCCGCGCAAAATTGCAGCAATGTTTTTAAGATATTTTAATGAAAACTTGGAGCAAACTTTTAGTGAGATTTTTATGAAGAATTCGCGCAAAATTGCAGCAAAGTTTTTTGAAATGTTTGAATGATACATTGCTGCTTAGTTACTTCAAGATTACGTTGAAATATTACACAATAACCTTTCTACCATCTTGCGCGGAATTGTGTTTCAAAAAAGAAAATATTTCACTAACTGAAAATTTCGATGACTTTGAAGTAATATTTTAACTAAATGTATCACATAATCTTGCTGCATTCTTTCATATGCTGCCAAATATGGATACAAGATGTCTTACATAAAATGGCGTATTTAATTGTATTTAGAAACATAACTGGTTAACGACTTGTTCATAAATTCTTGCCATGAGGTCAAACGGTCAATAAGAAGTACTACCGACAAGTTTAGTGCCGTTTGCGTAAAGCAATCCGAAAAAACTCCTTATTTGACATGTTTAAACCCGCATGAGCGGAATTGCTCCATAAGCCTATTAGTATACTGAGTATATACAGTCTGTCAAGTAAGAGCGTGGTCGACTTCACCAACAGGTAATGAAAGATTTCGCTCTAATTTCTTCGCGAGCCAATAGAGAAAAGCTTTGTCCTTGATGCATTGTTAACAAAGATTCAGTTGTCGTTGATCTTTTGAAAGAGAATCACGTTAAACGCCATGAGTGCTAAGTACGCGTCGCGCTACGAGGCTGTGTTCCTTTGCATCCACCCGAAAGGTCCCAAAATGTCGCAATCAGCGGCTGCTAAATATATGAGAAAGTCAAAGGCATTTGTACAGAAGTGGATACAGCGATATAAAGTGGCTAAAAATGTCGATGATTTACCAGAACGTGGCTCGATAGGAAAAGTGAACAAAAAAGATGAAAAAAGAATAGTGAATCTGTTTTCGCGGAATCCTGCTTTAACACTGCGGCAAGGACAAGCAAAATTAATGGCAAAAGGTTTAGGTATATCCTACGAAACTATCCGAACCCATCTTCGTACTCATCATCTGAAATGGCGCAACACAATGAAGAAGTCTCTGTTCACTGAAAAACATGTGACAAAGCGACTCGCTTGAGCGCATGAGAATATTGATAGAGATTTTGAAAATGTCATTTTTACTGATGAATGTTCTATATGGGCACGTTCTGTCTTCACGCGAGCTTGGTCAACTTCCACCAATAGGCTTGTTCAGCGGACCGTAAAACATGGAATAAAGGTGCATCTTTAGGGCTGCTTCTCAAAGCAGGGATTCGGCACTTTGCACCTCTTTACTGACAACCTAAATGCCGAGAAAATGATAAAAATCTACAAAAAGGCTTTACTGCCATCTGCCAAACGATGGTTTATCACAAAAAATGAAGATTGGATTCTGCAGGAGGACAACGATCCTAAACACCGCAGCAAGCTCTGTACTCAGTGGAAGACTCAATCTGGCATCGTTACATTGGATTGGCCGTCGCAGTCGCCCGATGCAAACCCTATTGAAAATGTGTGGGCATATATTAAACAGAAGCTTCGTGGAAGACGCACATACACTTTGAAGCAGTTGTCTTACAAAATTCGTCGGATCTGGAGATCCTTGCCACTAGAATACGCCGTCAAATTAGTAGAAAGCATGCCTCGGAGATGCCAGGCAATTATCGACGCCGGTGGTGACTGGACACATTATTGACCGAATTGCATCATTGTTTGTAATGTGTACAATGTATATATAAATATGAAAGTTTCATCAAATAAATTTTTTTATAAATTAACACGACCACGCTCTTACTTGACAGACTGTAGATATGGACTTTTTTTTCATGTTTTGTATTTAATAAGACCAATGTAATATAAAACTATATAATGCAACTAATTATAATATCTCCTCTGTCATAAATTCCCTACACAAAATTTCAAAATAATTGATATTTTTTAAAAATCTTTGTTTTGACAAATCGCTTTGGCTTATAGATGCTTTTTTGTAAATATTTCTTTTGCAAAATAATAAAAATATGTAGTTCATAGGTAAAATTATTAGGCCAGCCAAAAAAGAAAAAGACAAGTGATTTTTTGACATAAACACTAGTAACGTACCGACTGTATCATCACGTCATAAACGACCCTGAGTTATATTTTGTAATAATTTCCACTCGTAACTATGATTCTTTAATTTTTTATAAACAATTTAAGTCGAAAAATAACAATTTTTTTCGTTTTTCGCTTATAAGTTGTAAAATTATAAAGGAATCTTAATGGTGTGAGTAGATAAATTGTAGAAAATAAAAATACCAAGAGATCGAGCCCTACTTTGAATCAATCAAATATTATACGGAAGAAAAATCAGGAAAACTAGATTATTCTGCGTTTTTTAAAACATTAATTTTTCAATCATTTTTTTGCTGAAGTACTGGTTTTTAGTGAAATGTTAGTAATTTGGTATAGCCTTTAATTTCTTCAGCGATTCTGTCGTTAGCTGCTCAATCGTGAAAAACCTCTGCCCTTTGAGGGTACTTTTTAGTTTTGAAAATAACAAGTCACACAGGGCTAAATCTTGTGAATATGGAGGCTGAGGTATGTTTGTGATGTTATATTTAGCCAAAAAATTACGAACCAGCACTGATGTGTGAACAGGTATATTATCGCGATGCAACAGCCATAAATTGTTTTTCCACAAAGCCGGGCCTTCTCTTCTTATTGCTTCACGTGGCCGAACGTGAACGTTATACTCACTGTATTCTTCGATTCTAGTGGCATAGTGCATCATGAATTCTTGCCATGAGGTCAAACGGTCAATAAGAAGTACTACCGACAAGTTTAATGCCGTTTGCGTAAAGCAATCCGAAAAAACTCCTGGATTTGTGGCAAAACAATTCATGGCTTTTGCACCACGATAATGCACCTGCTCACACTTCATTGCTTGTTCGTGAATTTTTGGTCAAAAACAATACTGTAACGATGCCTCAGCCTCCATATTTGCCAGATATGGCTCCGTGTGACTCCTATCTACTTCCAAAAATAAACTGAACCTAAAAGGGCAGTCGTTTTACAAGCATAGATGACATTAAAAGAGCATCACTGAAAAAGCTAAAGGCTATCCCGAAGATCGAGTTTCAGAAGTGTTTCGAGGATTGGAAGAAGCGCAGGTACAAGTGCATAATATCTAATGGGGACTACTTTGAAGGCGACAACATTAATGTAGATGAATAAATAAATATTTAAAAAAAAAAAAAAAATTCCCGTTTTTTTCTGAATACACCTCGTATTGTAATAATTATTTAAAGTTTTTTACCTTCTCTTTCGAATGCCGTTAGAATTTTTGAGCTACTATGATTTTTAGCTGAGTAATAAAACTTTTTAGCTTTTTCGATTTTTGTGTTGGGTGTTACGACCCAAAACGTAAGAATGTAATATATAAGTCAAAGACGCAGGTCTAGTGCTTAAAGCTTCGACGTGCTAGACTCCCTTAGATTTTTAGTTGGTTAACGCTTCCACATCAAGGTCTCCGGGATGCGGGAGCCACAGAGAAGGAAATATGTTAGAAGTGAAATAACTCGATGCAGAATTATAGGTATAATCATCTGTTTATTAAGTTTTAAGTACGAGCATGCGCTTTAATGATACCTTTTCTTACCATACTTGTTGACGACTCTTCTTAAAAGCAGGTAGTCAAGCTGCCTCGTAGATTTCTGCGTGATCGAGGTTGCTACGATGAGCCGATATTCGCTGTGTTAAAGGCCTCAGGCCATTCTAGAGGCTGGAAAAATAGGCTTTTTTGTGATTTTCTTTTTAACAAAAATCTAAAATAAATCGAGATTACTAAGGCAGAAGTTTATTGTACATATGACTAACTAAAAAGCTTAATTTTCATAGAATAAATAATTTGAAAATAGCAGCTGTGCAGCGTTTATCAGATGACCTCTCTATTTTGGAAGGGTCCACGGCCGTACCAACAGCTTCTGTAAATTTTAACTTATGATGAGTCATTAAATTATTTTTGATTGTACATAACACATCGTTCAATAAGTCACGAGACTAACAACGAAAATAACATTTTTTTTCAAAAATCATTTTTATTCATCAATATAATTTCCTTTTAGAGTGATACAATCTTTTCAACGCCTTTCCAACATTTCTATACCATGTTTATAGAAGGATTTATCCTTCGCTTCCAAATAGGCTTATGTTTCGGCAATGACCTTCCCATTCGAGCTAAATTTTTTTCCCTGGAGCATTTTTTTAAGATCAGCAAAGAGCCAGTAGTCGCTGGGGGCTGAATCTGGCGAATACGGGGGGTGGGAAAGCAAATCAAAGCCCGATTCGTTTAATTTTGCCATTGTTTTCATGGACTTGTGGCATGGTGCATTGTCTTGGTGAAAAAGGATTTTTTTCTTCTTTATGTGCGGTCGTTTTGCTGCGATCTTCTCCTTCAAACGTACCAACAAGTCAATATAATAATCACTGTTGATCGATTTACCTTTTTTCAGGTAGTCAATGAAAATCACGCCATGTGTATCCCAAAAAACAGACGCCATGACTTTGCCAGCAGACTGCTGCGTTTTTGAACGCTTTGGGCGGCTTTCGCCAGCCAGGCGCCACTCAGATGATTGCCGATTCGCCTCCGGAGTGAAATGATGTATCCATATTTCATCCATGGTCACGTATCGACGCAGAAAATCCTATTTATTGCGAGTAAATAGCGATAAACAGCTTTCTGAATCGTCGACTCGTTGCTGTTTTTGTTCCACTGAAAGCAATCGCGGCACCCACTTGGAAAAAACCTTTTTCATGCTCAATTTTTCATGAAGGATTGTAAATACGCTTCCAGATGATATCTGTGTCATTTCTGCAATCTCACGGACCTTTAGTTTGCGATTTTTCATTACAATTTTGAACACTTTACTCACATTTTCCTGTGTAACGGCTTCCAATGGCCTACCCGAACGTTCCGCATCGTTTGTGTCCGTACGACCACGTTTAAACTCAGCATACCAACGACAAATCGTTGGTTTGGATGGAGAGGAGTCTGGGTAATGTTTTTCAAGCCATTGCTGGGCTTCTACGGTGTTTTTACCCATTAAAAAACAATGTTTTATCGACACGCGAAACTTGCTTTTTTCCATTTTTCAAACAAATTACAAAGTGACTTTACTCTAACCTCGATAACTCTGCTGTCTGTGATCCGATCGACGTGAAATTTTACACGTTTCATGTAAAGGTTCGCACTCTATGGAAACGTGGCCAGTTTGGTACTACTAGCAACATCTCTGGGATAGTCTCGGGACTTATTGAACGATGTGTAAACAACAGCTAGAGAAGTAAGTAGAATTTTTTCAAATTTGCAAAATTCGCAGAAAAAATTGCCAGAAAATTGTTACTAACAAAACAACTACGCCAATTTCTAAATCCATCGCTTTCATTATGTGTAAAATTGAAGCAAAGCCGTCATTGTACACGCAGACTGCCATATTCACAGCTATATCCAACACAGGTTTACCACTAAAAGTAGATTTTGGGACCAATGCCTACACAGTTGATTTGAAACTTTCATTACAGTTTTGAATATAATCGCCGATGCATCGAGTAAGATCGTCTTCGGTCAATTCTTCATAGATTGGCTTGATGGCCTTATAAACTTCAATTAGAAGAGCTGGCTAACGTTTATACTCTGCCAAGCTATTCGTAGCTTTAGCCTTTTACCATCAGCACCATGAACCCTCTCCGATGTCCATTAAGTAAGCCGCGCCATTTTGTCTTTTAAAAAAACAAGTTGTGCTGCATTGTGCTCAACTTGTGCTATAAAAAAAAATTAATAAATTTTATTTTTGAATCTAAAAAATCATCGTTTTCGAAAAAAAGTTAGCACCGTCATTTTGTTTAAAGAAAAAAAAAAAAAAGTTGTGCTGCATTGTGCTCAATTTGTGCTATACGAGGTCGGGCTATTAAATAACGAGACTGGTTACGAAAAAGGGTTCTATTATAAAAATTATACTACATTCGAATGCTCCCCTTCAATATACTCCCCTTCCTTCGCCACACACCTTTCCATACGTTTTTTTCATTGATCAAAGCAGTGCTGGAAGTCTTCTTCGGTGAGGGCCTTTAGGAGCTCTGCCGTTTTTTGCTTTACCGCTTCCATCGACTCAAATCGGGTCCCTTTCAAAGCAGATTTTATCTTCGGAAACAAAAATAAGTCGCACGGTGCCAGATCTGGCGAGTACGGTGCGTGTTCGAGCACTGGAGTGCGCTTACCGGCCAAATACTGCTTCACAGATAGCGCGTTATGGGCAGGTGCGTTGTCCTGGTGCAAAATCCACGAGTTGTTCTTCCACAACTCGGGCCGTTTCTTACGAACTCGTTCTCGCAGTGTTGCCAAAACTGACAAATAGTAAGTCTGGTTGACAGTCTGACCCTCTGGAACCCATTCAGTCATCACGGTACCGTTAATGTCGAAAAAAACGATCAACATTGCCTTGAATTTTGATTTGGACATCCTTGCTTTTTTGATTCTGGGCGATTCAGGCGTCTTCTAATGCATCGATTGCCGCTTTGTTTCAACATCGTATTGAAAAATCCACGTTTCGTCGCAAGTAATAATGTTTTTCATAAGTCTGGAATCTTTTTTTAACCTTTCAAGGAAATCTGAGCAGACCTGTTGACGCAAGAGCTTTTGGTCAAGAGTCAGGTTTTTTGGCACCAACTTCGCACAGACTTTTGTCATGTGTAATTACTCGTGTAAAATTTTTCTAACCGTTTCTTTATCGGCGTTTACAGCCTCGGCAATCATCCGGATACTAATTCGACGATCTGCACACACAATTTGGTTGATTTTGGTCACTGTTTCCGGAGTTGAAACAGTGACAGGGCGACCTGGGCGTTGGTCATCTTCAGTGCTCACTCGGCCCTCACTGAAGCGCTTACACCACTCAAAAACACGCGCACGAGATAGAGAAGTGTCCCCATCGGCCTCTTGCAACAATTTACAGCACTCAGTCGGAGTTTTTTTCAATTTAACGAGAAATTTGAGATTGATACGTTGCTCCTGTTTTTCGTCACACATGGTTTTCGGCACGAGAAAAAAACACGTTCGTTTCAAACCGCTACAGCACAAATACAATAATAGTGATGAGAACGTGTTTGGTACGTGCGTAGACAAGATATCTAGATACCCAACGCACTACTCGTTTTTTTCCCCACCCCTCTACGGCGCGCTCTAGGCGCGCAGTCTCGTTATTTAATAGCCAGACCTCGTAATGTGCTGTAAAAAGAATTTATTCATTATCATTATTAAAAGCAAAAAATCATCGTTTTTGAAAGAAAAATTTTTATTAATGGCACATTATGGCTCAAGTTGAGCACAATGCAGCACAACTTAAAAAAAAAAAAAAAAAAAAAAATGGCGGGGCTAAATTTTTTTCGATAACGATGATTTTTTGCATTTAAAAATGAAAATTATTAATTTTTTTCATAGCACAAGTTGAGCACAATGCAGCACAATATAAAAAAAAAAAAAAAAAAAAAAAAAACAATAGCGGGGCTAACTTTTTTCGAAAACCATGATTTTTTGTCTTAAATAAAGATTAATAATTTTCTTTTTACAGCACACTATGGGACAAGTCGAGCATAATGCAGCACAACTCTTTTATTCCGTGAAAAGCAAAATGGCGGGGCTAACTATTTTCAAAAAATTTATTTTGGCTATACAAATCCAAATTTTTGAAATTATTTTTTTTTATTTACGGCATACTATAGCACAAGTTGAATACAATCCAGCACAACTTTTTTTTCTTAAAGACAAAATGACGAGGCTAACTTTTTTTCGAAAACCATGATTTTTTGCCTTAAATAAAAATTAATAATTTATTTTTACGGCATGCTATGACACAAATTAAGCACAATGCAGCACAACTCTTTTATTCCGTGAAAAACGATGGCGGGGCTAACTATTTTCGAAAATCTAATTTTGGCTATAAAAATCGAAATTTTTAAAATAATTTTTTTTATTTTGCGGCACACTACAGCAAAAGTTGAGCACAATTTAGCACAACCTTTTTCTTTCAAAAGATAAAATGACAGGCCTAACTTGATAGATATCCCTCTCCGCTCGGACATTTATTGTGCAGGGGTAAATTGAAAACTAAGTATTTAGAGATATTTCCAGACCATAATCTTTTGGTATATCATTTTAAGGTTCTAAAGAACCATTCAAAACAAAAAAAAAAAAAAAAAAACGTATTGGAAGTACAAATTAATTCGGTTCGTTTTCTTGCGGTCAAAAATGTATTTATTTCAAAATAAAAAGAATTAAAAGATTATTCAAAGTATCGTCCATCGCTAGTTATAACTTTTTCCCACCTCTCAGGCAATTTTCAAATTCCATCTCGAAAAAATGTCTGGTTTATTGAGGTGATCCAAGTAAGGAGCCAATTTTCGATTTCTGCGAAAGAAGTCAACCGTTGACCTGCCAGATTATGCTATGCTGCATCCCTCTGAGCAACCAGTAATCAGAAGAAGCAATGTCCGGATAATACGGCGGGTGCGGCAAAATATCTCACTTGAGCATTTTCAAATATTCTTTCACGACTTTTGCGACATGAGGCCGAGCGTTGTCATGCAGACAAATAACTTTGTCATATCTTTCCTTGTATTCTAGCCGTTTTCCTCGTAATGCACGGCTTAAACGAATCAATTGCAGCCTATACCGATCGGCCGTTATGGTATCGCCAGGTTGTAGCAGCTCAAGTACACAATACCCTTTTGGACCCACCAGATACAAAACATGATCCTCGAACCATGAATATTCGGCTTTGGTGTTGATGTTGAGGTCGATGGCAACGATTGACCGGGCATAGCGTAGTATTCTTTCAACTTGGGGTTATCATAGCCTGTCAATGTCTCTCGGTTTCAGTTCATAAGGCACTAAATTTCTTTGCTTTAGAATCGTTCTCATGGATTTCGAACGTACAGAAACTGCTTGTTGAATCACTTCCAATGATTCTGCAAGCTCCTCTTGCGTTCGACCCGGATCTTCATCGAGTAATGCCTCCAACTTTTAGTCTTCGAATTTTTTTGGCTGTCCAGAGCGAGGCTCGACTTCAACGCTGAAATCTCCTATCTTGAAACGTCAAAACTATTCCCTATAAGATGTACCAGTTGGAGTATTGTCACCATAAACTTTCACAAGCATTCGATACGCTTCAGCTGCACTTGTCTTCCAATTAAAACGGAGAACTGAAACCTCCCGCAAATGCTACTTAGTTAACACAAAATTGGAAATATTTAACACATTTAAAAACAAGATTTTTTCATGAAACTCGAAACAATATAAATTGAATATTATTGACAGATGTCTAACCTCTCTGAAACTACCGACTTCAGCTGTTACTATTAAATATTCATAATAGCCAAAGCCATCTTTTGAAAATGGACCGAACTAATTTGTACTCCCAATATTTTCAAAAATCTGAGAGTAGCTTAAGGCCAAAATTATAGATTTTCCTTTTTTTTTTAAATTGTTCTTGTTATTTCCGCGGGACCTAGTTTTCGCGCGATTATGTAAAAGGTTATCTTTTTTTCAAATTTCACTTTCTTTATACAACTCTTTTTTTACCTTTTACAATACTTTTAGACTTTTGTAACATCGAATTACGTTTTACAAATTTCAACGAAACGGTACTTCACTGTAATTTGTTGCACTAGACTAGACTGAACTGAACTGATTTTCATCGTTTGTGTCGCCCTTTATATACTAATAAGCAAATAAATTCCTAAGTCTAAGAGAATAATTGACGTTTATGGTTCCCTTTCTTTGACCTCATTTGTCAAGTTTCCTTCACCTCTTTCCAGTCGCGCAAGCGCGTCTTCTCGCACTTCTATTGATATTCTTATTCTCGGGGCATCTTCGTGGATCCTAAGAAACAGCTAGATAACAGCAAAGCGTATCTGTCTCTCCCCCCTCCCTCCCTCGCTCTGCCTCTTCCTCTTCCTCTTCCTCTCCCTCTCCCTCTCCCTCTCCCTCTCCCTCTCCCTCTTCTTCTTCCTCTTCCTCTTCCTCTTCTTCTCCTTCTGCCTCTCCCTCTCTGTCTCTCTCTGTCTCTCTGTCTCTCTGTCTCTCTGTCTCTCTGTCTCTCTGTCTCTCTGTCTCTCTGTCTCTCTGTCTCTCTGTCTCTCTGTCTCTCTGTCTCTCTGTCTCTCTGTCTCTCTGTCTCTCTGTCTCTCTGTCTCTCTGTCTCTCTGTCTCTCTGTCTCTCTGTCTCTCTGTCTCTCTGTCTCTCTGTCTCTCTGTCTCTCTGTCTCTCTGTCTCTCTGTCTCTCTGTCTCTCTGTCTCTCTGTCTCTCTGTCTCTCTGTCTCTCTGTCTCTCTGTCTCTCTGTCTCTCTGTCTCTCTGTCTCTCTGTCTCTGTGTCTCTCTGTCTCTCGGTCTCTCGGT